>CM042884.1:3573224-3981479 GCA_023653495.1 Melastoma candidum
CTGCCCCATCAGGATGGCATTCGACTGCCAGTTCTGCCCCCAGTTCCTGCTCATGCTCATCCACCCCGTCCTCGATCCTTTCACGCTCACCTTCACGATGTCTCCGGCTCCCGCCACGTTCGAGACCAGCACCAGGTTGAAGTACCGGAATCCGTTGATGGTGAACCTTATCCCTCCCCTCTTCCGGCAAGGTACCCTGTCGGAAGGAGAACCAGGAGATTAGGACGGATAATGTTGGAATGCCACGTCATTAACTGTTCTAACTACCTCAGTTAATGCCCCTGAGACAGAAATAAACAGAGGAGATCTCTGACAAACGGAATCAAGATCCCAAATCTAACAAAAAGGAGAACTTCTTTAATCACCACACATTTCCATGGATTAAAAAACAAAAGCAGGTAAAGAATGGCCCGGGGATTTACCTGCGGTAAGTGACGGGGACGATCCCGGCGCGGTACTCTGCGATCTTGAGGAACATGGGCATGGCGAGGTCGAAGTGGGGGCGGGGAGGGTTGCACCAGCCGCCGTTGTCGTTCGGAAGTGCGAAGTTAGGCGGGCAGAAGTTGGTCGCCGTGATGAAGATGGAAGGGCTGCCAGGGTGACACCACCTCGGGTCTTCCGCACACTTGATCTCGAAGCAGGCGCCGCAGCTCAGTCCACTGTTGAACAGCGCGGTGCTGAGGGCCGCGGTGTTGACGCCGTACCCCTGGCTGTAGAGGTTGCCGTAACCACAAGCCCCCCCTGATTTCCGACGCGAAACATCGCAGATTAGTTAACCAGAGGATCGTAGAAAATCACTAATTCCTTTGAATGGGTACAGACCAAGCAAAAATCTTTGAAGCCTAAGATAATGTAGGTAGGTGTAGTGCAACAAGTACCCATGGTGCCGGAAGCGTCGGAGCCTCCATAGAAGGTGGCGTGGGCAGTCTGCCAGGAGCCGCCGCCGTAGTTCCCGGGGATCCTGGACTGGACAACGACCCACATTGTGGAAAGGGAGGACAATGCAAGGGAGGCGACAAGGGAAAAGGTTGTCGAAGCCATTTTTCTTGCCTGGGCTTGGACAATGCGAGAGTGAGGATGGGGGGAAAGTGGGTGTGTGTGTGTGTGTGGGTGGGAGGGAAAGTGAGGAGGACTCCTGCTTAAAAGGAGCGAAGATCGTCTCTGTGGCTGTGGGTGCTAAAGCGGCCTGCTACTGTTTGATGCATTTAAGAATTAAGTGTTTGCATGTATTTTCCCTACTTAAAAAAAAAAAAAACCCTTACCATGATTAAATCAGTCCCTCCCTAAGTGGGTGTAAGAAAGTGCAGGGCAGTTCATTTCGGTTACAATGTTAAAGCTTATTTAGTATTATTTTTATATGTATGGGTCTGTCTCCTCCCAGGACGGCCCGACAAAGAAAGACCCTTGCGGGAGGTAATGTAATGTAATGTGATGACGTCAGGTGACATCAATGACAAACAATCGGTCCGAAAAATCCGAATGCTACGAGCAATGTACGCCCCGAGAAAAAAGGTATAATACACGATAAAGCAGAGAAGAAAAGTGTGCGGAGTGTAAGGTTACGTGGATCCTTGACCCGACCCGAAAAAGGCGACGTGGTCGGGCGTCCCATCCCCCACCAAAGTCAAATTCCCGTAATCAGCGGTCCAAAAATCTTCCCACCCCAACCCCCACCCACGACGACATCGAGCCACGCGCTCCTCTCTCCCATTTATCATTATCTTACCATCACCTAACTCTCGCTATTTTGAAGTTCCGAATCTGAACTCGTTGGGATGGTATGATAAAGGACACGTGTCGTACCTACTGAATTCTTATTCTCGACCCATTTCTCCATTTGAGAATTCTCTCACGGGTCGTCGACGGTCGCTTTTATATTCGTTAGGGTGTCGCCTTCGGACGCAACCATAATTTGCAGCCATGATCGGGTTAATTGACCGTGCAAATAATACAATCATTTGTGGTTTTTTGGGGGGGGGGCCCAAAAAAAAAAGTAATGAATAATTATGCATGCAAAAACGTGAACCAAGTGGTATGCAAGTATAGTTTGGACCCCCTCTATTTCCAATCCCTTTCGGAGGAAAAAAAAAAACTTCAATGAACGAAATCATTCCTCCCGCGAAGGACTTGAAAGAGAAAGAAAATTTAAATCATGAGCGATGATGATGATGTTCGCGAGTGGGTCATGTGCACCATTGGTTGATACTAATCGATTGGTATCTATGAAAATAATACAAGGAAAGAAGGCGATTCCCTGTAAAGGAAAAGGAAATGGACATGGGGGGGATGCTCGAGGAGACAGTCAGTAATTTTTCACGGTTTCGGAGTAATTTCCCGTACTTCTCTTTTTAATTTTTTATTATGCTGTTCTTTTTCGTGCTCGTGATTCCTTGTTTTGGCATGTTTTCTATCATTCGAATCCCAATATGTATTATTTTTCTTGATCAAGTTGACTGATTGGGGGTCTAATTTTTCAAAACTCCCCTGCCGACACCTTTTGTTGCATTAACAGTCCGCGAGCCAAACCGAGTTGTTTTTTCTTTTAAACGTCGCTGAAGTCGTCAACCTTCCAAGACATAAAAATCCAGCTCGTTCTTGTTCTTTAACCCCCCCCCCCCGGGGGCCCCGTCGCTATTTAGCTTGGAAGATACTTAAACCCCCGCATCCTCTAATCTGGGTGGTTAATTGCTGCTTAAACAAATGCGTATAATCCTCGTCCCGTCGCGGAGAAAATCGAGATCCCCTCGCAACTTGTCTTGGCGCAAGCATCGATCTTACTCCGTTGCCGTTTGGCCAATAAACAATATGCTCCCCGTCGGTCGATTCCCCCCTGACATATATATTGTTTGACCGATTAGCCGCCATGTTTCGTGTTATTATTATTCTTTTATGAGGAAAAGGGGAGAGCATCATTTCATGCTAGAAAAGATAGAGAAACCAAAACCCTTGTTGTGTTTTTTAATGTTTTGTGCGTATGTGTGTTGCAGAGAGGATCTTGGCCTTTCTTACCCCCCCATTGTACGTGTCCTTTTTCTTTTGGAGATCTCCTGTCTGTCCCACACGAACTTGGGAAGAATACTTGCGTTTGACCAAGATGTTGGAATGAAAGTGCATTGGCCAGGAGCCCCCCCCCCCCCCCCCCCCCCCCGCCCTCCCCTTATTTAAATCTTGAGATTATTTGTTATCATTTTTCTTTCATCTCATTTGAGATATCATATCGAACTTTCGGCCTGCTGGTCGGGTCGGAGCAGAGTTCCCCTTGTCCTAAACACGCTTCATAACTTTCGCTGGTCGCGCGAGTCGTCTTCCCCGAGCGACCTGCCCGTTAGGGAACGCGCACGGATCACATCGAATTAGATGGGGGGGTGATCGCATTAAACATGTCATTATAGAACGGTTGTCATTCGACTTCCCTTGTCCTAATTTATCTTTTTATTTTCGTATCATCCACTTGGCGGTTCTGTTTCTGCCACCCCCCATGTGATGTTCTGGTCATTCTTACTGATATATGTCTGCGTGGTGAGTAGTGTCAAGTATGATAGTCAACGGTTGAGGAATGATGTCGGGTGGGGGGCGGATAGGAAAGACTTAAGCTCAGATCATGTCATAAAAACACTATTCCTTCACATGCAATGTATGTTAGTCTAGTCACTAATATGAAGGTTTTCCCTCTAACAAACATCATGGAAACCACTGTCTAAATCATGTAAAAATTCATTACCCCAATCACGTTGCACTAATGTTAGGTAAATTTTTAGGTTAGTTGGTCGCATTTAGCCATCAACAACCCCTCCTAAATTCACTTATTTTTATTGGTTGAAATAAAATGGGACATAAATGTTTAGGCCCGTGTCCTGTCAGGGACATTGTTAGGTGAGCCCGCGTCGTAGAAATCAGAGGCCAATCGGCTCACTTTGGACAGATATGTCTCCCCTTCCCAAAGGCCCAAGTAAGCTAAACTCGCCCTTTTGAAAAAAGTGTGATTTTCAACAAATGTTTTGTTCTATCGGGGAATCGAATATTGAGTGTTTACTTTAGAAATAAATATATATAATATTATACGTGATTTTTATTTGTAACAACGAGTTAAAAGTTAATTTATAACACCACGTCGATGATATAAACCTGTGAACGGGATATCCCATGTTCACCGATCTCCCTTTCTCGGTCTTACTATAATTATTTATTTTAAAATATTTTATAATTTAAAATATATTTTAATTTCAGATTTGATTTTATCTTTCTTAGTTTGTTTTCATTTTGAAATTCTGAAAAAAAAAACATAAATAGAATGTTGCACAAATTGAATTGGTTCAAAAAATTTTGAAATGTTCTAGATTATATTACTTTCTATGTAACAAATGTAAATTTATATATGGAAAGAAAGCACGATACAATTAAGAAATTTAAGAGTAACGTAAAATTAATGGGGCTCTAACAAGCTGACCAAATAACACGAGCTTTTAAGTATAACGAGAATTGAAGTTCAACAATTTTCGGACAAAAAATTAGCTCCACTCAATTTTGGTGTTTCTAGCTATAGAAAACTCATTGACAATGCAAACCCAAATTCCCAAAAATTACGAGTTCATATTGTTTTTGTTTTTGTCATTTCCTTCCGATTGAGAATCAGGAAATTATGTTCTCAAGGACGGGCCGGAATCCGACACGAATTCGTTGATTCGTTTGTTGTCTGATCAAGATGGCTGGAACATTCTTTGCTCGGTCTTATGGCTTGTTAGGATGAGTTGAATGTCTTCCTTCTTCCATCTGCCTTTGCCGGAGCAACCCTGAATGGAGAGGGCGAAGATCACGTGCCGTCGCCACAAGTTTTGGTTCGCGGCCTTTGCTGGGTTCATCTTATGGTCTGGTTTTATCTTCCTGTTCAACTCCGATGCCATTTCGTCCAGGAATGAGATCCTTATGATTTCCTCCTCGACTCGTATCGACGACAGAGTTTTCCCTTCGGAGGAGGACGGTGTCGATGGCCAATCCATCGATTCTGACCATGCGATCGGGGATGTTGTCGGGGAAGGCTCGGGGGATGCATTAGAGGTGGAGGAATCGGGCAAGGATTCCCGAAATACTCCTGTTAAAAGATCGGCGGCCACAAGAAAGGTTAAGAAACAGAAAGCAAAAACTCGGAATAATCCTAAGAAAAGGCCAGTGCTGTCCGCTTCGAAGGCGAAAGGATCTGGTTCTGCAATGAATGTGGAGGAACCCCACATGGAAACGAGGAATACTGCGGGGAAAAGCTCGGAAGCAGATAAGGAAATGGTTCGCCCTGACCCTGTAGCTTGTGCAGGAAGATATATTTTGGTTCATCGTCTCCCGAGGCGGTTCAATGAGGACTTGATCAGGAGTTGCCGGTCACTTAGCCCATGGACGGACATGTGTGCGGTGCTCTCAAATGCGGGGCTCGGCCCACAGATTCAGCACCCGGGGAAAATCCTCCCGAGGCACGGATGGTATGCGTCGGACCAGTTCTCCCTGGAGGTCATATTCCACAACCGAATGAAACAGTACGATTGCTTGACAGATGACCCGACACTAGCATCTGCAGTGTTTGTGCCATATTATGCCGGTATTGACGTCGCCCGTTACCTATGGTTCAATGCGAGTGCAAAGGTTAGGGACAGCGGTATGCGCGATCTTGTGAGGTGGCTTAAGGTGAAGCCCGAGTGGGAAGTCCTGGGGGGACGGGACCATTTCATGGTGGCAGGGAGGATTGGGTGGGATTTTCGACGGGAATACGAATCAGATTCTGACTGGGGGACTAATCTCTTGCTACTGCCCGAATCGCAGAGGATGATGGTTCTGGTGCTGGAGTCGACTTTGATCTACGACGGGAACGATTACGCAATACCTTACCCGACTTACTTCCACCCCTCGAGCAATGCCGAGGTTGAGCGGTGGCAGAACAGGATGAGAAGACAGAGGAGGGAGTTCTTATTCTCGTTTGCAGGCGGTCCACGTCTTGACAAGCCGGACTCTATCCGTGGCCAGGTCATCGACCAGTGCCGAAACTCACCAAAGCAGAGATGCAAACTCCTAGAATGCGGCCTGAATGGGAGCAAGTGCTACCGACCAATTGACCTCATGCAACTCTTCCAGAACTCCGTCTTCTGCCTACAGCCACAGGGGGACTCATACACGAGGAGGTCGTCGTTCGACTCGATCCTCGGGGGTTGCATCCCGGTGTTCTTCCATGCTGGGTCGTTTTACGAGCAGTACAAGTGGCATTTACCCGAGGATCACCGGGAGTACTCGGTGTTCATACCAGAGGACGACGTGAGGGATGGGAAGGTTAGCATAGAGGGGGAGCTAAGTAGGATCCCGACGAAGAGGGTGTGGGCGATGAGAAAGGCGGTCATACAGCTGATACCGTCGGTCGTGTATGCCGACCCGAGATCGAACGGGATGACACTCGACGACGCGTTCAATATTACCGTCAAGGGAGTGCTCGAAAGGATTAAGAGACTGCGGGAGGAAGTGGCTCGGAGATGAAAATATACAAAAGCTTACTTTGTAAAGGGTTTGTTTTTAGGACTTTTCCTTAACGAGAATGGTTTTAGACTCGAGTCATAATTTTGTTCCTCTTTCGATTTTGGGCTTGGGCTTTCGCGTAATTTTGTGCCTGATTCGAGGCCCAACTATCCCACACGAAAACGACAAGAAGATTTTGCGTTTCGCGGCCACACGCCTGCGTTCCACTTCCATTTCAACTCCGAACTTGCGACGCAACTTGGGGGAATTCTCGATCGTTCATAAAATCTTCTTGATCGAGAGCCTAACGTTTATTGAGGTAAACAATGGTGACCATCGTGATGCTCCACATCAAAACAGGGGTGACGTTTGGTCTACGGCCGACGTGAACCCTAGTGCCAGGAAAGAAGACTGCAAGGTCACTGGTTCTTGTACAGCGGAAGTATATCTTCATTCTTGGTAGGCGGGGCGGATATGGTTTCGCACGATTGTCTCTATCAACTTGCAGGAGGAAGTATTGACATTTGGACCTCAACAGATCTCAACTTGTTATTCAGTAATATGAGGAGGAGGATGCATTTTCTCTCCCAACTTTGGATTTTTTTTAAGGCAAATTATCGATTTTTGGCCCAACCTATAGACCAACTTTCTTCTGTGGCAAAGTTTTTGATTTGGCCCAATCTCCATTTTATTTTTTGATTAGGCCTAATAACCGACGTCCGTTAAGCGGTGCGGACGTGGTTTTGACGGACCTGTACGATGTCCTACGTGGCTCTATTTTTTTTCAGGGGATCGCTACGTGGCAAAAATTGAAAACCAGACGAAGTAAATCAACAAAAGGGGGTTTAGGGCTAGGGTTCGTTGTAATTTTGATTTTGGGAAATGTTACGTAACCAAAATTGAAAACCCAGACGAAATAAATCAACAAAAGGGGTTTAGGGTTAGGGTTCGTTGTCTTTTCGATTTGGAAGAAATAGAAGGAAGTCCTATTTGAGGAGGGGTTTGTCCGCATTGCTTGATTAACACCCTCTGCGTCATCCAGGTAAGTTTATTGTGTTTGTTTTTTTCTTTGTTGTGCTTCTCCCGGACGTGCTTCATACTTGAGGGGTTCGGATTTGGGGGAATCGTTTTTTTATGCGATTCTTTCCTTACGTTAGAAACAAGCTTGCGGGACTCCATTTTCTTGTTCGACTCTTTGTTCTGCCCGACAATCCCAGTTCAGCTCTAGCTTCTTATTGGGGAATTTGCCTTCCTCGTCTGGGTTCGGGGGGATTTCCAGGATGCCCCTGAGGATGGAGGCGGCTGCTGGTGGTGGGGTGCCCGTTGTTGAAGCTACGACGGCAGAGAAGCAAAAGAAGAGGTACCCTAGAGAGGCAAAGGGGTTTGTGGAGGAGATGAGGTTTGTTGGGATGAGATTGCATATCAAAGAGCAGAAGGACAGAAATTAGAAATAAATTATAATCATAATTTCTTTTTTAATTTTTTTCCTTATGTTATAATAGATCCCACGTGCATTCGAGCTGGTTTTTAATTTTGGCCACGTAACATTTCCTTGAAAAAAAATATAGCCACGTAAGCGTCCGTCAACAACACGTCTGCACCACTTAACGGACGTCGGGTATTAGGTCAAATAAAAAAAAAGAGTAAATTGGGTCACATCTAAAACTTTTTAAATCATATGCGAAGAAAGTTGACCTATGAATCAGGACAAAAATCGATAATTTACCTTTTTTTAATGGCCGTCTTCTAATGATCAAAACCCAAGCCCATCCGTCCCACGGGCTCATCAACTACAAGTTGCGTGCGGCGGCGGCGGCGGCGTCTTCTTTTCTTATCCACGTGTCGACGGAAAATGGGGGGAAAAAGGTGAGAGGGAACCGCCAAGGCATTTCCAACTAGTCATCGCTGTTCCTCTGAGGCGGGGATTACCTGACCTTTAATTATAATAAATAAATAATATTAATGTACTCCTTTTAAAGTTAATTACGCCGATTCTTCGTCTCTTCCTTCGTCCTCTCCCGTCCTGTCGTCCAGGGGGTAAAGAAGAGCGATCCAGCCGGCCGGGATTTAGGGTTGGGGGGGGGGGGTTCTCTTTAGGGAGTTGATCGGGGTTGAGTTGGTGGAAAGTTTGACTCGAAGGCGCGATGGATGATACTCCGAAGAAGAACGAGAGCAAGGGGGGTTTCTTCGCCGCCATGACCTCCGGGATTTCCATGTTCGGCAGCGCCTTGCATAGATCCGTCAACGGGTTCGTTCCCCTCCTTCCTCCTCACTCCTCTCGATGCGATCTCCAAGTTCCGTGCTCTATTGCCCCCCAGCGTTGTGAACTGTTACTTTCTCTTCTTTTCACTTTTGGCCGATGACGGTGTTGTCGACGGATTCGAGTTGAATATCCTGAACTCGAATCGCATGGCTGTTGTTTTGTTTTCTTTTTATGCGTGGTGGTGGTGGTAGTGTTTTTCAGCGTGATTAACCGGACTGACTCTGGGAGAAGGTGATCAGAAGAAGTTGCCAGGGAATTTATTAGGGCGATGGAATTTATTAGGGTGATTCCTTCCTTATGTTTCTTCCGTAGCTGATCACGTGTGATGTTCTGTCCAGCGGTAGCAGTTTGGACTGGTTCACCACTAATCGTTTTTTGGGATGATTGGAAGTTCATTGTCTTGCCTCCATTCTGGTTGCCATGGTCATTGTGTGGGGAACCCTGCATTGTCCGCGTTGTTTGATTAATTCAGATTGTGCCTTGGGGCCTGATTTAATTCCATTGTTGTTAAATATTAATTACTTACTATATTAGGCGCCGTCACATATGCTTCTTGCAATCTCATGCTCGCATCGATTAGATGGATTTCATGGATTATCTCTCTTTTCTTCTTCAGGTTGCTTGGCTATGAAGGTCTAGAAGTTATAAACCCAGATGGGGGTAAAGAAGATGCGGAAGAGGAAGCTCAGAGAGGCAGATGGAAGCAGGAGGTATGTTTCCATGGTTTCATCCTTCTGTTGTAATGCATCACCTTCTAGATGACTGTAAACAAATTAAACTCGGATCAACTTTGGCTCTTTTGATTTGTTGTTGTTCACTTTTTTCTCCTAGGATCGAGAAGGATATTGGAAGATGATGCAGAAATATATAGGGGCAGATGTCACGTCAATGGTCACTCTTCCCGTTATAATTTTTGAGCCCATGACAATGCTTCAGAAAATGGCCGAGGTCTGAATTTTTCCTCTTTTCTTGGAAAACAAAATTTGTTCCCTTTTCTCTATACTTCTTACCAAGATTGACAGTTTTTACCTCGTTTTGACAGTTGATGGAATATTCATATCTATTGGATCTTGCTGATGAATGTGAAGACCCATATATGCGGATGGTTTATGCAGGTAAGTTTATCTGTTAAATTTCTCTGATAGCCTTTATATCATTTTCGTCTTGCTGATTGATTTTGGTCAAACCACATGTAGCATCATGGGCCATCTCTGTCTATTATGCCTTTCAAAGAACGTGGAAGCCCTTTAATCCTATTCTTGGGGAGACTTATGAAATGGCCAATCATGGGGGTGTGACATTTATAGCGGAGCAGGTCTGTTTCTGGAACTTTTCTCTTGGAAAGGAAGACACATGCAACATCCACACTGAACGCATTAGGCATTACACATTTTTCTTTTGCATTCCTTCCATGTGCTCGTGAGGATAGCCTTCTTTTGATTGACCTCTAATTTTTCAATCATGATTGTTGGTTTCATGGTCACAACGCATGGATATTGGTTCTAATTCTGATTGGTTATTTTGTTGATACTACTGTTCATTATGTACTTTTAGGTGAGTCATCATCCTCCCATGAGTGCCGGACATGCAGAGAATGATCATTTCACTTATGATGTGACTTCTAAACTAAAAACAAAATTCTTGGGAAATTCCGTGGATGTCTACCCTGTAGGAAGGTGGGACCATTGTACTTCATTCCATGCTTTATTCCTTATGAATGTTTCTCTCAAATAATTTGTCAATTCCAGATATGTTTCTAGGAACATTCCTACAGGGAACATTTTTACAATTAGTTGATTCTATGAGGAAAATAGATTTGCATATTTGTGAGACCCTTTACCTTGAATTTACATGTACCTATCCCCTTTCTAATATTAAAATTGTTCTTTACTAACTCCATATCCTAACTGAATGCTAGACTTAGGGTGTTTTGAGAAGTGTTGAAAAGAAGCACTCGTAGAGAAAATTTCAACTTGTGTGAGAGGAAAATTTTTTTAAATACGTGTTTTCCTCGCATTTCCTCTCTTTTCCTTCCTCAAACAAAGCATTAAAGTTAGTGTGTTTGGATCATGAAACTGGCTGTGTCTTCTTCACTTAATTCCCTCAAGTTTTTAAAGTCTTTGTTTGATTTATTTATTGGAGGTTCCCTTTGAGTCAAATGTCTAAAACACAACTTGTGCTGTTGATTGTTCAACGGTGTAGTATCTCTTGGTGCGCATTTATGTTGTCCTGTAATCAGTTGAACATCTAGGCACCAAGTTTTATGGTTCTCTCAATCTTGCCCGTTGGAGTTGTAGTTGTCTTTCGTTATGGGAATGATGCTTTGACTACCATTGATTTTTTAAATGCAGGACTCGAGTCACACTTAAAAGGGATAATGTTGTCATTGATTTGGTCCCACCACCAACGAAGGTGAACAATTTAATTTTTGGACGGACTTGGGTTGACTCCCCTGGGGAAATGATAATGTCTAACTTGACGACTGGGGACAAAGCTGTGTTGTACTTCCAACCATGTGGGTGGTTTGGGTAAGGGCATCTGCTTTTGGTTTGATCTTGTTGTGAATTTAGTGACAGAAAGATGTACTTATAAGATCCTTTTTTCAGTTACTCATCGCTGACTGATTGTTGATCTCCTTCATGACAGAGCTGGGCGTTATGAAGTAGATGGTTATGTCTACAATGCTGCTGAGGAACCAAAGATTTTGATGACTGGAAAGTGGAATGAGTCAATGAGTTACCAACCTTGTGATTTGGAAGGAGAGCCACTCCCTGGGACGGAATTAAAGGAGGTTGGACCCTGCTTCTTATACTAAGGAAATAATTCCTGTTTTGACTTGTCATACTGGGGAATCGTTCGCGTTTTCTAAATTGTTTGAAGACCAATTTTCTCAATGCTCAGCACATTGGCACCCACCGATCAAATGCTAAGTTTGTTGATTAGTTTTTGCTTGCATTTATAGGTATGGCACGTAGCTGCAGTTCCAGAAAACGACAAATTTCAGTACACTTATTTTGCGCATAAATTGAATAGCTTTGACACTGCTCCTAAGCAGTTATTGCCATCTGATTCCCGTCTACGTCCTGATAGATATGCCCTTGAGAAGGGTGATCTCTCGAAATCTGGCTATGAAAAGAGCAGGTATATCTTTCTTCATCTCTTTCTGTCTCACCAATGGAAAACGTCTGAGAAAAGTTAATTGGCGACTTTTTACAACAACTTTTGTTGTTAAGAAAATTTAAACAGCATTTCTGCTTAGGGTATTCATTTTCTTTTCAAACTCTTTATTGAGACATGCAAATGTGTGGAAAGGGCCATATAATATAGTACAGAAACAAGACAAATTAATGAGTGTAGTCTTTGTTTAACTTCTTCGTTTCCTTTCGAGATGCCTGGTAATGCTTGGTATTTATCATTGCATTGTATTCTTTGTTGATGCATCACCCTGTCATATCTGCCTTCAATATGTTTGAGCTGGAATGATGTGGGTGGAGACGAGGGATATAGTCGACGCACTCCCAAATTGGAAAGTGTTGTTTGTGACTCTTTACTCTTGCAGTTTGGAAGAGAAGCAAAGAGCTGAAAAACGACAACGAGAAGCGGAAGGCGAGAAGTTCATTCCCAGATGGTTCGATTTGACAGAGGAAGTTGTTCCTACTCCCTGGGGTGAATTGGAAGTTTATTCTTACAATGGCAAGTACGCCGAGCACCGTGCTGCGGCAGACAGTTCAGCCAGTGAGAGTAATGTCACTGTTGAAACGATTGAATTTAACCCATGGCAATATGGGAATTCATCTACAGAATAGAGGTAACTCCTGCAATAATTTGAAAGTACTTGTTTCAGCTGGTAGTAGGCCTCCAAATCTGTTGATTGGTGCATTTAGTTGGCAACAGATATCGTATGTGAAGCTTTTCTTATTATCCTCTTTATAGACACCGAGTTTTCAGTCACTGTATTTTGTTTGCCCGGTCTTGACATGTTTTGGGTTATTGGATGACAAACTCTGCTTGGTAACGGCTTGTACGTACGCCCCTGCCTATCTAATCGTATTTACTTTGCATGCTCTTATGTGAATTTCAGGAAGGTCATAGTGGATAAACTGGTTGGAGATACAACTGAAGCAACTTGGGGGACATTCAAGGGGAAAGCCGCCAATTGAAGTGTGCCCGTCCCTCCCCCCACCCCAACTTCTCTCAGCGACACTAATCGACGTGGTTGTGAGGAGCAGGCGATTGATATATGGCGACCCCCCATATTTATCTATCTTTCGCCATGACATGGGAGGGGGGCGATTGAACGTTTGGCTTGTGTTGCTACTTCGTGTTTGGTAGTTGCCCATGAAAAAAATGAAAAACACCAATCTCTCGGCAACGGAACCGAGTATGGACATAGGGCTTTTTTTTTTTTGGTAAAAATGGACATAGGGCTTTTGCTTTGTATTCCTTTTGATTTTTTGGGTTTTGTGAGGTTCTGCGGAGGCAGGCAATTTGCCTCGGTTGCGCCACGTGGCAGCTCTTGAGAGCCTGGGTCAAGCAGTGGCCCCCTCGACGTCGCCCCTGTAACCGCCAAGTGGGCGTGATTTTGTTGACTGGTGCCTTTTTAATGATGACATTCTTTGGAGTAAGTTGATGGGATGGCTCCGCCTCATCTTTCAATTGATAAAAACACTTCCACTAATCCGAGAACAGGAGGCTCGTGGTAATACACTATCCGTAGGGATGTTAGAATTGGGCTTTTGTTTCCTAAATCACCACCACCCCTCCACCAAAACCCAACACATCCATCCTCAGGTTTTGGTCTCTCTCCCTCTCTATGTGGTGAATATAAACCCAAACCCAACCACCATTAAACAAGGAAAGGAATAAAATCAAACCACAAAAAAAAAGAAAAGAAAAGAAAATTCACCAATTCTTTTTTGTTTTTTGGGTGATGGATAAAAACCTTCGGACGAAACATTTTAAGAAGAAGTTTGGGGGGCTGAACGCCAATCGCTCATGCGCAAGACCACATCCCGACCACATGATCCCGACCTTCTTCACTAAAACCACAACCTCGACACGTGTCCACCCGACGAGACAACCTCGAACGCGAAGAAACGGTCTTTGTTCCCTCCTCCTCCCCCCATCAAACCCGAGTTTCCCCATCCCCCGGCAACAACACCCCAACACCCCCCCCCCCCCCCCAAGTTACCTTAAAATATTTTAAGCTCCTCCATTTTTTATCGAGGGGTTTAAGCATATTTTTGGTTTCCCTTCTCAATTTTTCCTTTCTTTTTTGGTTTTGGGTGGCTGTCAGACTCGGAGGGTTTTGGGCTATCCGATTGGAGGAGAAGGAAAAAAAAAACAACAACTACAACGTTGGGGGGAGGAGAGAAAAAATTTACTGCAATAAAAACAGGATTTGGTCCGAACGATGGAAGTCGTGATGGCGTAGGAAGAAGCGGTTAGTTTTTTAAAGTTTATCGAGGCTTTCGTTCCAGCGATCGCTTCCCGGGGATTCCCCCGGTTCGTTCTCCTTGTTCTTATTCCCCTTCTTGGAATTGGGTTTGATTCGATCGTTGTCCGAAGTACCCGCGTCGCGGAAAAAAACTCGATTTTTTAAGTGGGTTTCGAGATTTCTCGCGACCTGTAGCACGGTGATTGAACGCTTCCGAGGTTTTTGAGACTCGAGGTTTTAATCGGCTCTTTATATTTTTTTGTTTGAAGTTCGGATCTTTCGCACTTGGGAGTCGACGTCTTCATCCCCCCTGGGCGATAGTTTATCTCCGCGGTTAAACCGTTGTCCTTTATCTGTATCGATGAAGTATTACGAACCCTGATCTGTTTTTGGGTTTTTCTTCTTTTTTTTTTTCTGTGGGTGGGCTTCCTCTTGTTTTTGAAAGACTTGGCGTCGGGGGACTCTGATCGGTCTTTCCTTTAGTCCTTTATCTGGATGTCCGAAGCGTTTTTTCTTCTTTTGTTGGTACTCAAGGCTTTGTCTGTCAATCACACTTTCAAGGAGTCTTGGCCCATTCTTTCCTTTGTAACGAGTTCCAGAGGGAAGGAGGACATTTTAATGATGGCATAATTTTTATTTCTTCTTTATTAACTTTCTTTTTATGGGGCGTTTGTTCATGGTGATCCGGTTGATGCTTCCGGATCCTGATTAGGAAGTGTTGTTTGCTCCTCAAATTAAATTAGTGTTGCTAAGAAGTCAAAACGGGAAAACAGATCCAGAGGTTTTCAGATGAGGGAAAATTTATGTTGGTCTGTCAGTTAAAATTGTTGTATGAATCTGACATTTCTGACAGTGCTCTGTGATAATGTGGTCGGTATTTCATATCTTGAATAGGTCCTTCCAGATGTGTGACCATTTTCTCGATTCATCTGTTGCAGGTTCTTGTTTGGGTGAAGAAGTTTCCTAAGTGTGGATATTATTATGGATTGAAGGATCGCGGTGTGTTTGGACTCATTTAGCATGATTCCTGCGATATGGTGCTGAGTAGGAGGTTAGAATATGGATTCAATGGCTATCAGGTCCCCACTATGCCTCGGGCTGCCAGATCGGCGAGGGTAATTGCCTGTTATGATCTAATGTTGGATGGTTTCTTATTTTCTAAATCTGCTGAGTTTTGTTTTCCCTCAGAGGAGATCTTCGGTTCAGAAGAACCTCGAGGACGGTAAATTCTGTGCCTTTGACTTGTTGGCTACGTTAGCTGGTAATCTGTTGGTTGGGAAAAGTAGTTCTTCCTCCACGAGCAATTCATCGACTCAAAAAGATGATCGTGACATCACTAACCTAAATGGCAAAGAAGGGTCCCCGGATAATTTTGACCAACCATCTCCTCAACAATGTGAATGGAGCATCTGTGACAAGGAAGTTGTAGACAGCCAGTTTATGCCTTCAAAACATGATGAAGTAAAGTTCAACCCCTCCGAAGTGGAACTTCCGGTGTCAGCCGGTGATGAACCAGTAGAATTGACAGAAGCTGCCGATACTAAAGATCGGTCAGAGAGGTCAGGTGTCGATATGTTCTCGTGTGAGCTAGAAAATGCTGAATCTGCAAGAGCCAGTGATGTTGTGGGAGATAGCCCCTCCGCCTTCCCAAAGTTAGACGATGAAATCCGTGAGCCGGTGAATGTTGAATTATGCAGTTCTGATAGGGTTATATATAGCGGTGGAGCCGATGTATACAGTTTAAAGGACCATGTAGGATGTGATAAGAGACCGCTAGCACAATCTATTTCCAACAATAATTCTCAAGTGCTTCCCTGTGACAAGGATAAATTTTCGCACACCTTTCCTGTAGGGAATGGTTTAGTAGTAGTTAGTAGAGATGATGACGAAAACTCTTCTGGGTGGACTCACCCAAGCAGCTATAAGAAACCTTTTAGGACAGTGCCTTACATTGGAGATAGAAGGATAAGGAAGGTATTGGCTTCTCAAAGTTGCAGGGCAATTCCTCGTTGCAAGGATAAGCTCAAAAGAACTGGTAAAAAATTTACTATTGATTGGGATATTGACCTTGTTAATTGTTTAGTAGAATTGCGAGTAATGAAGATATTTTTGCACAGGTGTGTCATGTCAGACTAGTTGTCAAGAAGACGGCGGTTGGTATAATCAGCAAAAGTGTCTCAGTGAAAGGAACTTCCCTTTCAAAAAGAGGAAGTTCTATAATGTGGACTGTCAGTCTTTTTCAGATAAAGAGGCTAATGGCAATGGCAAGGATAGTATCTGCTCTGGTTAGTTCATGACTAATCGTGGCTATCTTCCTGTCGAGGGAATCAACGGTTTTGTGTTGCTTTATGAGTTCTAATGCCTGCCCTCTTGCAGGGCAAGAGAGTTTCACTTCTACGGCGGTTCCACGGTCATCGTTACAGGATGTCAACTCCCACGGTAAGAATCTGCTCTGCAAAGTGCCTGAATGTTTTTATGTGGAACTTTTGAGGGGCTTACATGATGCATCTTTCTTTCTACAGTAAAGCTTAGGATTGAATCCTTCAAGGTGCCAGAGCTATTTATCGAGATGCCAGAAACAGCTACTATTGGTTCCTTGAAGGTGCGGCGATGCTAAATATTTCCCCTTTGCATGCCGTTTTGACTACTTTTCATACATTTTAGGCATGCAAGCACTATGCACATATAGTGCCTGGTGAATATATGTCTCGGCATGAATAAAGCATTGTCTTCAGGGAACATTTTGCTAACTAATCTCTTGCAATACGAGTAGCGTAATTATGAATGTCTAGATTTCTAATATTTGCTTTGGCATGTACTTCAGAGGGCAGTTATGGAGGCAGTCACAACTATTCTGGGAGGCGGGTTGCATGTCAGTGTTCTGCTACACGGAAAGAAAGTCGGGGATGACAGTAAAACCCTTCAGCAGACTGGAATCTCCCACGATAGAGCACTGGATGCTCTAGGCTTCATGTTAGAGCCAGGCCCAACTCTTTACACCCCACCCATTGGCCCAGGGTCCTCTCAGTTCTTGCTTCACTGCGAATCCCTGCAGCCTTTGATGAGGTATCTGGAAGGACCCTTCTCTGTGGTTCGATGCGACAGATTAACCTGCACTTTTGGTTGCCTGGTGATTTTGGGCGGATATTTATTGTATCAGGTATGCTGATGATACAGCTAAAGTCCATCCAGTAGGCCATGATAAGCTGCTCGAACCAAGAGGAGCCCACTCTAGGAAACTAGCTGAGAGTGACCGTGGTTCGTCGACGTCCCCAATGAACATCCTGACAAAGGGGAGGACGGAATCAAAAGCAATAGTCCCAATTTCATCTACAAATGCGGGTGCTTTATCAGCAATTCCATTGAATCGCAAGCCTAAGCAATCTGAAATTGCTCAACGGCGAATAAGGAGGCCATTTTCGGTTGCAGAAGTGGAAGCTCTTGTTCAGGCTGTTGAGAAACTCGGAACTGGAAGGTCTTGTCCGCACTTAAAAACATTTTGCTAGTTGTTTCTTTTTGTCCTATTAATGCCTCAGTCAGTCCGGATTGCCAGCACAAGAGTCTGGATTCTCTAACCGCTTTCTAATTAGGCCTTTTACCTTTTCTTGTGTAGGTGGCGTGATGTCAAACTTCGAGCTTTCGAAAGTGCCAAGCATCGTACTTACGTAGACTTGAAGGTATACCAAATTTTCAGTAATGCACGCATCTAATGCTTTTGAGGACTCTATAAACATTCTCTGACATGGACGGATCCAGGACAAATGGAAGACCCTGGTCCACACTGCGAAGATATCGCCCCAACAGAGACGCGGGGAGCCAGTCCCCCAGGAGCTCCTTGACAGGGTCCTGACCGCACACGCCTACTGGTCTCAACACCAAGCGAGGCAGCACCTCAAGCAGCTGCTCTAAGAAGAAAAGAAGAAAAGCGAAAACACAGAAAGGGTACTCTTCAGGTAATTTACTCAAGTAAACTACAGTAACTGATCCTTGTAATATAGGAATGAGATAGTATAAGAAGAAGTGATGATAATTTGGACTTCCCCACCCAGATATAATAAGAGAAGGGTCGACATAAGATGTATAGGAGGACTTTTACCAAGACAAGGAATAAGGAGAGTGCCAACAGAAAAAAATAATAATAATTCTGTTGTCGCTGTTGGGTAGAGTAGAGGTTATTAGTTTTTGTAATTGAAGTAGTTCAGCATTATTATTCGTGTGATTAGTGAGATGGACATTACAAAATGTAACCTCATGTATTTGGAGGGTTATGTTTTTGAATAATGATGGGCATCAATCTGTTCTTGCTGACCGGAGCAAATTGGTGGTGAAATCCCTGCCATAAGTTTACAGTGACCCCAATGGATTTTACGATGCTGTATTATAGGAATTAGTCGATAAAATATTTTGTTATAATGTCCTGAAATCGGAATTTGAAAAAACCGCCTATCTTTATTAAGGAAGTTGAATTTGATAAGTGAAACAAATTAAACCTACGACTCCACTTAAAAAGAAGCATTATTAGCCTCTACTGGTTCAAGAACTTGCTGGACGAGACGGTGGTTCTCAATGGCCCGAGGGATCAAGTCCTCAACCTGATAAGGAAACTGAGGCCGAAGTCCACTCCATAGTGAACGGCTCCTACAATGCCTCGTTCTTTGTGTCGAGGTTCCGCAAGGCCATCTTCCGCTTCTTGCCCTTGCTTGACGCGTTCAACGAGAAAATTCCGCGAGAACCACATGAGACTGATGTTCGAGAAGGAGTTCTCCGGCCGAGAGGTCATGAACGTGATCGCGTGCGAGGGGACGGAAAGGGTCGAGAGGCCCGAGACGTACAAGCAATGGCAGATACGAAACACTAGGGCCGGGTTCAGGCCCCTGCCCCTGGACCTGGTGATCATGAAGAAGCTGAAGTCGAAGCTGAAGGAAGGGTACCTGGAGGAATTTTTGATAGATGAGGATGGGCAATGGATCCTCCAAGGATGGAAAGGCCAGATACTCTACGCTTCGTCTTGCTGGGTACCTTCGAAGGACCACTGAACTCGCTACTCCGTTACGTTCCATTTGATGTTTTCCTCGTACTATGCGTCTTCGCTCATCGCATCCCTGTGAATAGCGTGTCCGAAGCGAACGTGTTTAGTTTAGTGACGGCAACAGCTCCGGCTTCTTGATAATTCTTAACTGATAGGGTGGTTTAACTCTGTGAACACATACTCTCGTTGGCCTACGTTGTCCATTAATGACACAGGAGAGACGAGTTTTGGGCGCCGCCATATCAGCCCGAGACGATTAGCGGAGCGTTTTGAGTTTAAAACACTCTAAATAACGCTTAAGTTACGTTTTGAAGCATTTCCTTTTGGCAAAATTCACGGATAAGAGGCTATTCAATTACAAATTTTTATTAAGTATATCTAAATTGGTGTTTCAAACTGTGATTTTCATAAAATACTAAGATACTTTACACTCGGTAATATTTTCCAAGTAACCAAAAGTTGTAATTAACGGCAACTTCGACAAATTTGAAAGTCATAATTTCAGACCAAATTTTACCTATACCATCCAAATTTTGCCTAAGTCTGAAACTATGACTTTCATTTCAGACTTATTTGTAAAATGAAAGTCATAGTTTCAAACTATCAATTACATTGAGGAATTTTTTGAAATTGAAATCGTATTTCATAAATTCTTTTACAAAGTAACGCGTACGTATTTCATGTGTGGTGGCATATAACAATATATTGCATAAGGAGGATATAAAAAAGAGTTCCATAGTCCTCCATGCACTAATTAATACATCAGTCATCGTAGTCTAGTTGGGACGTACCAAATTAAACAGGGGGGAACTTATTTTGGTTCACGTAGGGGTCGAACCGTCTTTTGGGCTTTTAGGTGTGGAAATTTCCTAGTGTTCCGGAGCCTATACAAAGTCCACGTACTAACGGGGGGTAGAGGCGTCCACAAAAAAGATTTAGACAGGAGAAAATGACTTGTAAGAAGGACAACACCCGCGACCTTTTCTTGCCATCTTTCATGCAGACTCCCTTCTAAGAAGTAAGAAGGGAGAAGAAAGTGTCCCCCCAATTTCGTGTTGGTCTTCCGGGCTTTCCTCTGTGTGTATGTAGGTTTTCCTTTTTGGGGTTGCCAAAAATGGTTGTGGACTCTCGTTTCAGCGAGGTTCGTGCCTTCATCGATGAGCTCTTAGTTGATGAACGTCCCTTCCTGTTAGGCTCATCTCCGTACCTTGATTTATGCGTTACGAGTTGTTGGTTGAACGCAGTCCCCAAAATCTCGCCTTTTGAGATGGGGGTCATGTTGTCGGCGTTAGTTCATTGCCTTCAGGTGGTGGCAGAGGCGGTGCTGGTCTCCGCAAAGGTAAGGTGGACGGGGCTGGTTTCCGATCCGGGAAGAGCCTGAGGCCCAGTACACGAGGGCAGGGTTCAGGGCGATGAAGGGGATGAGGTCGAGGATCCGGGCTTGGTATCATAAGGAGTTCGTCATGGACGAGGATTGGAGCTGGATGCTGCTGGGATGGAGGGGGAGGACCATGAGCTGTTCTTCCTGTTTGGTCCCTGATTATCACCATCTCCCCCTCCAGGCTTAAGCTGTTGTACATATACATATAATCAAAAGTCCCACTTGTCTGTACCAGAAACACATCTTTCTGTTGTGATTCCTTTTCTTTCCTGATGTCATGCACTGTAATTTTTGTTCATCCACCCACCAGTCCCTTTCTTTCCTTGCAGATTAATGTTTGTTTTCTCATTTCTTCTGCGAGGAAGCGTTGTTTCCCAAACAGTTGCAGCAAGAACCTCCCTCCATCTGGTCCGATCGCTCTGACTTCACCAGCCGACACATCGGGAGGGGGACATTAAAAAGAGGAAGAGAATCTGTGGGTCTCCTCATCCTTTCATCGCTCCCTTCCGAATCTAGAAAACCCCCCATCTGACGCTCCCACAAAATTTATTCCCCCCCCCCACCCCCACCCCGGCGCCCCCACATTGACTCTTCTTTCCCCACCTGTCGTATGGTCTAGTCCGACAACCGAGGAAGAAGGAACTGGGGCTTCTGGCTGGTAATATGAGTGGTTAGGGTTATTGGGTTCGTGGGGTTTGAGCTTGAATGGCTGGTGATCCCCGTTTCAGTGAGATTTCCGAGTATCTAGCTGAACTGTTGGTAGATACTGATCCGTCCTTGCCCAGCTCGTGCCCTGATCCTGATCTCGCCGTAGGTGGTGTTTTCGCAGCCGGCGATGTTCTTCTGGGTGATCCGAGTTCGCAAAATGATAGCTTTTTGCCTCGGGGGGTAGGGAGCCGTGATCTCGGAGGGATCCCTCCCATTTCGGGTGGCCCTCCTGATGAGGAGTTGGTTTTGTCCACAAGGGGTAGTTCAGGGGAAGCATACTCCGATCCGTTGATGAGCTTGAACAATAGGCTGAGTCCGGGGGGAGAATCGTCCGACACAACTTCGGATGACAGTCGTGATTCCGACCCGATACTTAAGTATATTAACCAGCTGCTTATGGAAGAGGATAAGGAGGTCAACTCGTGGTTTTCTGGGGACGAAACCGCTCTTCAGAACACTGAGAAGTCCTTTTATGATGCTCTCTGTGAGAAATATCCTCAGTTGCCCGAGCAGAACTTGGACTTCGATGCTAGGCACTTGGTTGACAGCACTACACTGGGAAAAGGTTGCGATCTTGATGGTATGGGGGGTGCAGCTGCTGGTATTAGCAACAGCTACTCTGTTGATCCCAATTTCATATGTAGTCCTGGAGAGTTTCTTGATCATGTTTTTCTTAATTCCTCCTACTTTGGCGATGAAGCCATTCAACCAAGTGTGGAGTCCCTCCCGAACCCCTCCAGTGTGATCATCGGCGGGATTGGTGATGATTTTGGACATTCCAATGCAACTGTGGTTCTCGCAAAGAACATGATTAAAGATACCGACTCTGTGATGCAATTCAAGAAAGGGTTGGAGGAAGCAAGCAAGTTCCTTCCGAATACCACTCAAATCTTTAGAAACCTGGATGACAGTAGCGCTGCTTATGAGCTTCAGGAAATTGAGATTCTGCCAGCAGATGCCGAGTTATCAAAGGGATTGAAAAATCATGCTAGGGATGGTTCCTGGGTTGAGGAAGGGCGGGCTAGGAAGCAGACAGCCGTAACTGGGGATGAAAGTGGCATTTCCGACATGTTTGACAAGGTTTTGCTGGATGATTCACAAGCATTGTCCAATGAAAGTTCCTGTGAGAGTCCGAAGAATTCACGATCTTCGGGAAAGAGACGTACTTCTAAGGGTAACAAGGTTCGTGTTAAGAAGCAGACTAGTAAGAGCACCAATGTTGACTTGAGGTCTCTCTTGGCTCTCTGTGCGGAAGCAGTGAACGGTCATGACCTGCGAACAGCTCACGAGCTGCTGAAGCAGATTAGAGAGAACTCATGTCCTACTGGTGATGGATCTGAGAGATTGGCTCATTATTTTGCTAATGGGCTTGAGGCTCGCATTGCTGGGAATGAAGGAGGCGCGGGGGTTTTCTTCACGTCGACCATGTTCAAGAAAACATCCGCAGCCGACATGCTGAAAGCGTACCACGCTTATATTACCGCATGTCCTTTCATGAAGCTCCCCATCCTTTTTGCATGCCATATGATTTCGCAGCTAGCGGTGAATGCTGAGGTGGTTCATATTATAGACTTTGGGATGGCATTTGGTTTTCATTGGCCGATCATCATACAGAAGCTCTCGGAACACCCAACAGGACCTCCTAAGTTACGAATGACAGGAATTGAGTATCCAGCTCCCGGATTTCGTCCTGCGCAACGGATAGAAGAGGCAGGCCGTCGTTTGGCCCAATACTGCGATCGTTTTAGAGTCCCTTTTGAGTTCAATGCTGTGGCATCTCAGGAATGGGAATCAATCAAGATCGAAGACTTGAAGATCCGAAGTGGTGAGATGATCGCGGTGAACTGCCTGAATCGGTTCAAGAATCTCCTCAATGACATGGGCGAGGAGGATAGTCCACGAGATGCCATGCTGGATCTTGTCAGGAGAATCAATCCGGACATATTCGTCAACTCAACCCCAAGCGGTGCCTACAATTCGCCCTTCTTCCTGACGAGATTCCGAGAAGCGCTCCTCCATCACTCCGCACTATACGACATGCTCGATCTCACCCTGAGCGCTGACTCCTACGAGCGGCAGATCATCGAGAGGGAGTTTTACGGCAGGGAGATACTGAACGTGATAGCGTGCGAAGGAAGGGAACGGATCGAGAGGCCGGAAACATACAAGCAGTGGCAGGTCCGGCATCTGCGGGCGGGTTTTAAGCCGCTTCCGTTGGACCAGAAGATCATGGCATACCTGAGGTCTAACATCTACAGATGGTATCACAAGGATTTCATCATCGATGAATACAAAAACTGGATGTTGCTGGGTTGGAGGGGTCGCATCATGAATGTTTCATCCTGTTGGGCTCCTTGTTAGAAAAAAGCTGATGGCAGGCTCAATCCTTTCCCCATGTAATCTTTCCCGATGGGTGTCTTAAAAAAAGTTAGCTGGGATTGCATAATTAGCTGGTAGTCATAGTCGAAATGTCCATTCTCTTTAAAACTCTGGGATCCCTTTATGTGAAGATGCATTGAAGTTCAAGGATGTGCAAAGAGTCTAAGAAGGGTTATAAAGGAGAAGGCTGAATATTTAGATTAGTAATTGTTGTTGTAATAGAGGACTGGGCTTCTAGTTTTATAATAAACTCTAAGCCCATCTGTATTTTACATGATGAAATAAAAAGGAAGAGTAGACGGTGTCTTCACCGTGCTTTTGTTTTCTAACCACTTTCTGTTACATCTGAAAATCGACTTTCATGGCTGGTTTGAGCCTTCTCTAATTCCTAAGATTGTATCAGAGCACCGGAGGTACTTCGCGGTGGTGGTGGCTGGCAGAGAAGTGCGGCAGGTAGCGGTGACCGGTGGAGGAGTAAGACAGCAGTCTCAAGTAGATTTTGATAAAGAAGCACTGCAAGCTCCATTTAATTCAGAGATGAGTACGTTGAATGATTCGGCTGATCCTGCTTCACTGTTCTTTCTCCAACCGACTGATTCCTTAACGTCGGTGGTAGTGACACCAGTGTTAGATGGTATGAATTAGTATACGTGGAGTCATTCTTTTGAGATGGCGTTAGTATTCAAAAACAAACTTGGATTTGTTGACGGAAGCATTTTGATGCCTGAGCCTGATGATGTGAGCTTCCTTCCGTGGAAGCGTTGTAACACTTCAGTGATCAGTTGGTTACTCAGATCGATTGAGGAGTCTATTACTGCGAATGTCTTCTTCATGAACTCTGCTGTAGAAATTTGGGGAACTCTGAAGAGAAGGTATACGCAGCCAGATAAGAGTAAGATCTGTAGATTACAGATGTCTTTGATGAATGCAACTCAAGGTAATCGATCAGTGGATGAATATTATACGGAATTGGCCACGGTATGGGAAGAATTGAAGAATTTTCGCCCTTTGCCTCACTGTAGTTGCGGTAAATGCAATGACCAATGCTTTAGAAAATTTGTTGAGGCACAGATAGAGGATAATGTGTACAGGTTTTTTATTGGTCTGAACGATGTATATGATGCACTCAAAAGCATGATTTTAGCTATGAAGCCGTTTCCGCTGTTGGATGAAGTATATAACATGGTAATTCAAGAAGAAACTTATAGGAAAGGGAGAAATGCATCTCTGGAGAAGGATGTGTTGAAGTTACAGTCCATGGCCTTAGCTACCCCTGTGCATCAGCCTTCTAGGGAATTTGATGTTAGAAGTAAACAGAGGAGACAAGAATGGACTTGTACGCATTGTGGGAAGAAAGGACACACGAAAGAAAGGTGTATCATATTATAGGGTTTCCAAATTCATGTGGAGGAAGAGGAAGAGGTAGAGCATTTGGAAATCCTGGACATTCTAGAGTGGCAGCAGTACCAGGATTCAATCCAGAAACTAGCACAGTTGACCCAGTGTTTGATGATGTAAAAGAGCAAGTTCACAAATTAATGACCATGCTTAATGTGAAAACTGGGCAAGCTACATTTCCTCCTGAGCATTATATTTCTGCTCAGACTTCTGTTCATTCTCCTGCTGCAAACTCTGCAAATTACATGCACCCAATTACACTCTCCTTCTAATGTAGCAGGTAGTCTTATCTGTTCCAGTTCTTATTTTGATGTTAACAGTTTATCTTCTCAGTGGATAGCGGACACAGGGGCCACTAATCATATTGTCAGTACCTTGTCTTTCTTCCAGTCTTATAAGTATGTTGAAAATTTATCTGTTGCCCTTCCTAATGGACAAACTGCACAAGTGTCTTTTGTTGGAAATGTACAACTTCAGAATTTCATGCTTCTTACAGATGTCTTGTTCATACCTTCATTTAAACTCAATCTTGTTTCAGTTAGTCAGCTTATGAAGTCAGGGCTATATTGTGTCATATTCCATAACAATCTTTGCCTTATCCAGGTCCTGTCATCATGGAGGGCGATTGGATTTGCTAGAGAAAGGGCCGGCTTATATGTCCTGCAAGATAGACAAATAGCTGACTTACATGAGATGGATAAATACAATAGTTCACATTTACATACTTTTTCTGGTGCTGTTCATACAGATTCTACCTTCGATGTATGGCATTATAGATTAGGTCATCCATCATATGAAAAGCTCAAATTTGTGCAAAAATGTAATCAGTTGCACCCCTCTTTTGATAAGAATGTGTGTTCTATATGTCATTATGCAAAACAGAAAAGACAAGTTTTTCCTTTACATCAATCTAGATCGGAACATATGTTTGACATCATTCATTGTGACATTTGGGGACCCTGTTCAACTACTTATGTACATGGTTTTAGGTATTTTCTTATAATTATAAATGATTACACTCAAGTCACCTGGCTCTTCTTATTGGAGCATAAATCTGAAGTAGGGTAACTCCTTACGCAGTTCTGTGTCATGGTTAAGACACAATTTAATGTTTCAGTTAAAATTGTAAGATCTGATAATGGTAGGGAGTTTATGCTGCATGCATTTTACAAAGAACAAGGAATAAAAAGTCTTGTGTTGAAATGCCACAACAGAATGGAATTGTGGAAATGAAACATCAACACATTCTTAATGTTGCTAGAGCATTACTTTTTCAAGCTGGCATGCCTTTGCGTTTCTGGGGTGAGGCTGTTTTGACTGCTGTGCATATTATCAATAGACTACCATATCCTTTGCTGAAAAATAAAGCACCATTTGAATTGCTTTTTCACAGAAAACCTGATTATGAAGTTTGAGAGTGTTTGGTTGCTTATGTTTTGCATCTACATTGCAACATGGAAAGTTGAAACTTGATAAAAGGGCTGTCAAGTGTGTGTTTTTTGGGATATCAGCCTGGAGTCAAGGGTGACAAAGTCTATGATCTTTTAACTCATAAAATTTTTTTGTCAAGAGATGTTGTTTTTTATGAAGATGTTTTCCCTTTCTTGCATACTTCACCTGATGCACAGCATCCTGGTACTTCTCTGTCTTTGCCATCTAGTAACATTGATCTTGTTGATGCTTCACTCATTGCACCAGAATTTAATAAGCCCAAAACCATTTTACATAATATTGTACATAATGACTCTGCATCTCACCATTTGCATGATACAAACACTTCATGCACATATGATCATTTGGGTCATACAGACACTTCATCTTCTACATTGAGAAGAAGTACTAGAGTAAAAACCAAGCCATCGGACTATCATCACTCTTTAGCTCTCTCTCTGCAAGGTCAATCACCTTCTTCCTTTATCTCTCAAAATTCAGCTCAATATTCAATTCAACATTTTGTTTCTTCTTCCAAGCTGTCTGCTTCCTATATGTCTTTTGTTGTTAATAACATGGTTCAATCTGATCCTAACACATATGGTGAACCTGTTCAGTTTCAGCATTGGCGTGAGGCTATCAAAGCAGAACTAACTGCTCTGGCTGAAAACAAAACCTGGGAAATAGCTGTGTTGCCTAAAAGAAAGATTCCAATTGGCTGCAAATGGTTGTTCAAGACAAAATACAAGGCAGATGGTACTATTGACAAGTACAAGGCAAGGGTCGTTGCAAAAGGTTATACTCAAAAGGAAGGCATAGATTATACGGACACCTTCAGTCCTGTTGCCAAACATGCCACTGTGAGAGTTTTCTTGACCTTAGCATCTATGTTTAATTAGTCCTTTGTCAAATGGATGTGAATAATACTTTTTTGAATGGTGACTTGGTGGAGGAAGTTTATATGGATGTTCCACTTGGTCTGGATGTAAGTAAATTGCAGTTTAAGGGGGAGAAGCATTCAGGATGGTTGGTTTGTAAACTGCAAAAGTCCTTGCATGGACTCAAGCAGGCATCCAGACAATGGAACACAAAGTTTGTGTCTTTTCTTATTGATTATGGCTTTTAACAATCAAAGTCTGATTATTCTTTGTTTGTGAAAGGTTTTGGAAATAGTTTTGTTGCCTTGCTAGTCTATGTGGATGACATAGTCATTGAAGGACCTAACAAAGAAGAGCTAAACAAAGTGAAGGCACGCTTGAGCATTGTTTTCAGAATAAAGGACTTGGGAGACTTAAGGTATTTTCTTGGACTTGAAATAGCTCGGTCACATGAAGGGATTGTGTTAAGTTAAAGAAAATATGCCTTGGAACTCTTAGAAGAGCATGGATCGTTATATGCTAAACCTGTGTCAATTCCAATTCAGCCAAACCATAGAATGTCTAGACAAGATGGACAAGAATTGGGAGATCCTTCTGGTTACAGGAATTCAGTAGGTAAGCTGCTATATTTAACCCTTTCAAGGCCAGATATCGTGTATGTTGTGCAAGTTTTGACATAGTTTATGTCAGAGCCTACTTCAGTCCATTATCAAGCAGCTTTACAATTACTGAAGTACATCAAGAAGGAGCCTGGCAATTGTGTGTTTTTTAGTTCTAAAAAGGGAAGTAACTTGACAGCATACTGTGATAGTGATTGGGCGAGTTGTCCAGATACTAGAAAATCGCTATCAGATTATTGTGTGTTTTTGGGACATTCAATGGTCTCATGGAAAACTAAGAAACTGCCTACTGTAGCTAGAAGTTCTACAAAAGTCGAATATAGAACGATTGGTGTAGTGACTTGTGAAGTACTTTGGTTGTTGCAATTGTTGAAGGAATGCAAAGCTGGGATGATGCTGCCAACTGTGGTGTATTGTGACAATCAGTCTGCAGTGAATATGGTTAAAAATCCTTTTTCTATGAGAGGACCAAGCATAAAGAGATAGACTGCCATTTTGTTAGGCAAAAGCTGTAAGAAGGAATAGTGCAGTTACAATTCTTGCCTTCTAGTTTGCAGATTGCTGATGTATTTACCAAAGGCTTCAATGTTTCAAGATATAATTGATTAGTGAACAAATTGTGTATGAAGAATTTTTATTCACAACTTGAGGGGAGTGTGAAGATGCATTGAAGTTGAAGGATGTGCAAGAGTCTGAGAAGAATTGTAAAGGAGAAGACTGAACATTTAGATTAGTAATTGTTGTTGTAATAGAGCACTGGGCTTCTAGTTTTATAATAAATCCTAGGCCTATCTTTATTTTACATGATGAAATACAAAGGAAGAGGAGACGGTGTCTCCACCGTGCTTTTGTTTTCTAACCACTTTCTGTTAGATCTGAAAATCGCCTTCCATGGCTGGTTTGAGCCTTCTCTCTAATTCCTAAGACTTTCCTTTGTACATAACCTTTTTCATGACATGCATTAAATATTTTTTTTTTCCGAGTTTTGTTGATTGATGATATGTCCTTAGAAGCATTCAAAGCGACTGTACAAATGCGGCCTGCTTCTAGTAACGGAAACGTAGGACAACTACAACAGCCATTTGGCAGCTGTCACCTGTCGGCCTGCTGTCCAGGTCATGGAGAATTGGCGGAACCACAACTAGAAACCCCCCTCCCCCCAATTAACGCCCTCTCTCGACTTCGTCTTTCTCTCGCTCGACGGGTAAATTCTGGGATCTTCTCGGTCGATCTTTGACGCCTCGCGTAAAGTTTTGATCTTTAGAGCAAAAAGTGAGTCGGGATTGGAATACGCGCAAATGGGTGTTCCTCGCTGGTTTTTTTTTGTTGGGTTTATGGTAGAATTTCAAGCTTTTGGCGGAGAAGGATGAGTTCGTTTTGTAGCCCATTTTTCTGTCTGGAAGATGTCGGCGCCAATCTTGACGGGAAGTCACATTATTGTGTAGTTCCTGGGGTTGTAAGCTTTTATGTCTTGTTGATCGATTGCAGGGGATGATCTTTCCGTTTTGTTCTTTCGATTATGGGCTGGAATCCTTTAAAAAAAAAATCAAACCACAGCCTCTGATGCAGTAAAACGTTTTTTTCTGACGAGCAATAGAATATGTTACCGTTCTCATTTATTTATTATTTTGCTTCGTCATTTTAAAAGGAAAATGCCATCTGCTGCAGAGGTCATAGTTTTTGCCCTTGCGGCTGCGGCAACCTTCCTTTTATCTATTCCAGAGTTCTAGAAGGTGCATCTGAAATGCTTATTTACACAGTGCTGGATGGATCTACCTTAATTTGTTGGTCATCTACACTGATTGCATACTCTCACTGTAGCAGTTCCTAACAGCCGACATTTTGCTGTATATGAATCCGGTTGTTCTTTGGCATCCTGCTTGGATGAATGCGTTGTTTGACAAGTAGTTGACTATTATTCCAGAGTGATCTCGAGGTGATAAACTAATTTATTTGCCGGCGATGTGGTAGAGATTATACAGATGCTTGCACAATTGTCTCTATCCAATTTAGCTTATTGTCATGATCGATGTAGACTTTTTTCCATGTCCTTCTTTGGTGAGGATAAAGCTTCCTTGTCTATTTTCGTGACTTTTAATGTTGGTAATGATAGATCCATTTTTTAACAGGATGTGGAAATTAAATATTGCTCAAGGAACAAGTCCCTGGCTACGGACGACTAATAATCATGTTGGTAGACAAATATGGGAATTTGAACCAAACTGTGGGACGCCGGAGGAGCTCAAGGAGATTGAAAATACCCGAGGAAACTTTGCAAAGCATCGTTTTGACCGAAAACACAGTGCAGATCTTCTCATGCGGATGCAGGTAAATATTGCTCATGTTTTGGAAGCATTCATTTATCTCTTTCCCTCTTGTTTTTTGGTACTGATTTGGAAATCACTTAGCTTTTTTGTTTCACTTTCTTTAGTAAGCATGGACTTCTTCCTATTGCTCTTTACAAAAGGACACATGCAGAGAAACAGCCACTTTTAATCTCAGAACAAAACTTGTGTTTTTTGGCACCAGCAATCACTGACAAATGATTTCTCTGATATTTTTCCTTGAAAGTCATCCATTTTGAGAGAACTTGACTGTTTATTCATATTCTGATAATTATTTTGATTACATTTTTAAATGAATGACGTCATGAGAAGCTTATCATTGCATCGTGTTTGATTTGGTATGACACGGAATCAGAAACTAACTTGGATTAGGATGAAGTAGCTGACATATGGATATACCTATTAGAATTCGCTGCAAAGACTTGTAGGAGTAAATAAACTGTGGTACATATTGGCGGTTTGCGTCCTATTCTTATGAAGGGACTTATTGTAAAATTAAACTCTAATCCAGTTCCTCAGGTCGGCACAATATTTTGTCTTGGTTAAAAATTTTGAGATTGCCATGGTGATTATATGGCTATCAACAATGTTTAAGATGTGCTGCTGAGTTTTCTTCCCTTTCATGAAGTTTGCAAAGGAGAATCCCCAGGAGAGTATTCTACCTCAAGTGAAGGTCGAAGGCAGTGATGAAGTTACAGAGGAGACTGTGACTCAAACACTAAGGAGGGCTATCAGCTATCACTCAGTCCTACAAGCTCATGATGGGCACTGGCCCGGAGATTATGGGGGGCCTATGTTTCTAATGCCTGGCTTGGTAAGGGTTTCTTTGCATACATCTTTTTAATCATGACACTATAAGCTGAGGGCTATGTTTCAAGAAAAATATTGAAGACAACAAATGTGGACATAAACAAGAAAGGAACCCAAAGAGCCTATTCCATCTAGGTCAAACCAGTAAAGGATAGGAAAACGTTTCATAGATCCCCCAATGCCTCCCATGAGTTTCGAACAAATCCCTAGACCTAGTTTGACAAGTATGCATCCTACCACTGGACCATTGCCTTGATATCAAGCTTTCTTGTGTGCTTAGATTGAGATGGTGGAGCTGCATAATCTTTGAAATAACGCATCTGAACACGACAGGTCATCACACTGTCCGTTACTGGAGCATTGAATGCAGTCTTTACTCCGGAGCATATAAAGGAGATATGTCGGTACTTATATAATCATCAAGTAAGCACCTCATCAATCAGGTTCCGTGCTAGTTCTTTGTAGAGAAGTCTACTTTCACTGCTTTATGAGGAGTGATTTGTCCCTCTGGAACTGATTCGGGGCTGATTCATTCAAATGTTATGAATGTCTTCTAGAATGAAGATGGTGGTTGGGGCTTACATATTGAAGGTCATAGCACCATGTTTGGCTCTGTCTTAACCTATGTCACGCTGAGGTTGCTTGGAGAAGGTGTTAATGATGGACACAGGGCTATGGAAAGAGGCCTAAAATGGATTCTGGACCATGGTAGTGCCACTGCAATAACATCATGGGGAAAGATGTGGCTTTCAGTTAAGATTTGAAATTCTACATTGATTCTGCTAAATCGTATCTGAAAAGTGTTGTTGCAAAGTAATAAAAGTCAGCAGCATATGTCAATAGGTGCTTGGAGTGTTCGAGTGGTCAGGAAACAATCCATTGCCTCCTGAGATCTGGCTACTTCCATATACGTTGCCATTTCATCCAGGTCCACACATGAATTTTTTTCCTACATTTAATTGATATCCGTGAATGCCATCATGTGTGTATTAGAAAAAATGCCAGCATGTATGGTTAAGGATGAGCTATTGAAGTGAGGAAAATTTAATATAGCATTTCTAATTAATCCTGAGGGAAATTATTTTGCTGAAATTTGCAGGGAGAATGTGGTGTCACTGCCGCATGGTTTATTTGCCAATGTCATATTTGTATGGGAAGAGGTTTGTTGGTCCAATCACTAACACAGTCTTATCTTTGAGAAAGGAGCTTTACACTGTACCTTACCATGAGATAGACTGGAATGAGGCACGGAATTTATGTGCTAAGGTTAGTGAACTTTTGTTTTGCTCCAAAAATTCAGCAGTGATTTGGACAAAAAAGCTCCTTCTAGTTCATACTTCATATTCATTTGTCTGAGATTCAAATGATAATAGGATGTTATCTTTTTCCATCCGTTTACTGATCTCATCAATTGTTGACAATGTCGAAATTTGTCATGTCATGGTTCTTTCTCCGGTTTCTACAGGAAGATTTATATTATCCCCATCCAATGCTGCAAGATGTTTTGTGGTTTTCTCTCCATAAGTTTGTTGAACCTCTTTTACTGAACTGGCCCGGCAAGAAATTGAGAGAAAAAGCTCTTCGGGCAGCAATGGAGCACATACACTATGAGGATGAGAATACTAGATACATCTGCATTGGGCCGGTTAACAAGGTTTCCATCTTCTGTTGCATGCTTTTCCTCCATCTTTTTCATATGCACTTCTGCTTTTGCAGAGAACTGGGCTCTCTATCTTGAGCATGATCTTATAGTAGAGGTCTTTAGTCCAATACTGTCTAACTCGTCGAAAATTAATTACCGACATGTTTCATTGTGAACCATTTCATCAGGCAAGTTTCCTGAAGAAGGAACATAAAGGATCATACTCTTTGTTTCTCATAATGAATTTTTTCATTCAGTTTTTCTGAGTTCATATTGACTTGTGAATATATTTTCTTCTTTTATCCTTCTGTCCGTAATTGTCAAACCTTGTGAACCCTGTGTTACATTCAGGTGCTGAATATGCTCTGCTGTTGGATAGAAGATCCTAATTCGGAGGCTTTCAAGTTACATCTTCCTAGAATTCATGACTATCTGTGGGTTGCTGAAGATGGCATGAAAATGCAGGTTAGTTTGTGAATCATGGCTATCAGGTTATTTGGTGCATTTTCTCATTTGGAACAACTTTCCCTCATTGTAAAGAGCTTCCTTAGTAAAGTACGGTTAAACTCAATTAAAAAAATGGTAGTTTTTTCTTTTCTTTTCTGAATTTCATCACTTATTAGCAATAATTAGGCAAATCCTTGAGTACGCGTAACCATATTGGAGGTTCGGCGATAAAAATTTTTGGTGACCATCTCTGTTCTCTTTTTGCATATAACAGCTGGCCTCTATGTAGGGCTATAACGGCAGTCAATTATGGGACACAGCTTTTGCCATTCAAGCAATTATTGCAACTAATCTTACTGAAGAATTTGGACAAACCCTGAAGAAGGCGCATACATATGTGAAGAATTCGCAGGTTGTTTTAAACTTCCCTCTCGTCACAAGTGTGGAAATGAGATGATTCTTTTCTTTTTCTTTTGCTTTGAAGCTATCAAGTTTTAAATTTTTTCAAATATATGAAGGTTCTGGAAGATTGTCCGGGCGACCTTCAATATTGGTATCGTCACATCTCAAAAGGTGCTTGGCCATTCTCAACTGCTGATCATGGGTGGCCTATCTCAGATTGCACAGCAGAAGGACTGAAAGTAACCCACTTAATGCGAACTTTTCTTCCCGTCCCCCAACTTCCAAATATATCTGATGTTCCTGCATTGCCATTTTCACACTAGGCTGCTCTTTTACTCTCAAAGATTCCATCTGAAGTTGTTGGAGAACCGGTGGAGACCAGGAGACTCTATGATGCTGTAAATGTCATTCTTTCACTGCAGGTAAGCTAGTATATGCCTTCAAAACTAAAAGTTAAGTATTGTCCTGCTTGTTATCTGAAAGTCATTTCCTGGCTTTCCTCATGAACAATTTGTATCCAAACATAAGCTGTTGGCGCTGCCTTTTGGCTGCATGCCTGGTCAAGTTTTCTTGCCAATGAATGAGGATAACAAGGGACAGCAGTTGCCAAGTGTTTTTAGAACAAGAGTAATCATGGACGAGCTTCCTAAAGTACTAGAAGAATTACATTTAACGTCTCTTCTCTTCTATGCAGAACAATGATGGTGGTTTCGCTACATATGAATTGACGAGGTCTTATGCCTGGTTGGAGGTAATGTATGGAATTGCTATTTCTATGTTTTCTCAGTCTTAACAGTGCTTTATGGATAATACATTACTGAAACAACATTTGACAACTAGAAAATTGCAAATATGTTGAATTCTCTTGAGAGGTTAGTAGAACTGTTCATGATCATGGATTGAGAAACAATGGATGTAGTTTGGAGAGAAGTGCCAAAATAGACCTCCAAAAGAAATTTTTTAGTGGAAAGGGAGGGCCATGAAGGTAATTCACTATTTAGACTCTCGGTATCATCTTTTGAAAAGATGGCACAAATTTTGGCTTAAATGTCGTGTTTTGAAAAGGCAACACTTGTCGCATAGGTTGTGCGTTGTGTTTTGAAAAGACGACATACAACTTGGAAAAAGTGGTTTCATCTTTTTGAAACATGACTTAGCCAACGTGGCTTAACGGAAGAGTCTTTTAACTTTTAATTGGGAGATTACGATTTCGAATCCTTGTCTTTACTTCATGTGTCGTCAAAAAGAAGACATAGAACCTGGAGTAAGTGATACCGTACGATACCAGATGTCTGTTTAGGAATTAGTTTCGCCCCTACCCATTTTCCATTTTTTAATTTTTCTCATGTGTTCTGACTCGAGTTTATCTTTGGCAGTTAATCAACCCTGCGGAGACTTTTGGGGATATTGTCATTGACTATCCGTGAGAGAGCAGCTTCAAGATTATTTGGAGTAGCTACTGCCTCGCTCACAAACCTTTATTGATGAACTGCAATAATGAATTTGTAGGTATGTGGAGTGCACCTCAGCTGCCATACAAGCCTTGACATCATTCAAGAAACTGTATCCAGGGCATCGACGGGAAGAAGTGGAGGTTTGTATTGAGAAAGCTGCTAAGTTCATTGAAAAGATACAAGCGGATGATGGTTCATGGTTTGTATTCCTCACCTTTACATGGAACAGTTAGATATATCACTGATGAGGGTGAATTACAGCTATTATCTTTAACAGGTATGGCTCATGGGCTATTTGCTTTACCTATGGTTCATGGTTTGGAATAAAAGGGCTTATTTCTGCTGGGAGGACATATAGTAATAGCTCCGTCGTGCGAAAGGCTTGCGACTTTCTGTTGTCTAAAAAGCTTTCTTCAGGGGGATGGGGAGAAAGTTATCTTTCTTGTCAGCTCAAGGTATGGTCTGTGAAAGTGAATCTCTTGTACGTTTGATGCCAAAGACCGCGGTCTGCATTTGCCATTGCTGTCTGCCTGATGTGTTGTGCAGTTAAGCATGATGACTAGATTCTAAGACTTTCAACCAAAAGCTGAATAATTTTTTATGATCTCCAGGTATATACAAATCTCAAGAACAACAGGCCTCACATTGTGAATACAAGCTGGGCCATGTTGGCCCTTATTGATGCTGGACAGGTATGTGATCATTTCAGCAATTCGGGACATAGTCTGCACTCCATGGAACATTTTGAAGTGAAATAATTCTGAAGTAGTACTGCAGAGGGTGTTAGCATTACAGTAGTTTAAACTGTCTGCCACTGAAAATGAATAAAATATCCCGTTGCATGCCTCTTTCTCGGATATCATCTAGTTTCTGTATACTACAACTGCCTGGTTTGGGATCTTTTCAAATTTGTTCGCCTGAAATGATGAATCAGGCGGAAAGAAACCCGACCCCGTTGCATCAAGCGGCAAGAATTCTTATAAACTCACAAATGGAAGATGGAGATTTTCCTCAGGAGGTAAGGCAAATCCCGGTTTTGGTCAATCCTGCCAATGTGCCTAATAACATGCATGGGGTAGACTAGACCATTAGTAATTGATACTTAAACTGGTTTTGAGATGCCAGCTTCTTCCTTGTGCTACCTAGAATGATATCTCATTCACATCGGGTATTCCCTCGCTGTCATTCCAGGAGATCATGGGGGTGTTCAACAAGAATTGCATGATAACATATGCTGCGTACAGAAACATTTTCCCAATTTGGGCGCTGGGCGAGTACCGTGTCCGCGTACTGCAGAAGAAGGCTCGGTAAGGACCCAGCTACTGCTTTCCAAAGTCCATCAGAAACACTTCCTCTTCTCGGTTCACTTATTCTTCTTCTTCGTGGTAACCTGAGATTATCCTTTCCTTGCTGGACACCTCTTCTTATATAGTTCTTTTCTGTACTGGGGGCACCGTAAACAATTTGTTCGTTTAGTGATCGTAAAACTTTGAACGGTCGAAATGGAATAATCAGAGAAAGTGAAACGTCTTCTACTTGTTGCCTCGTGGGAAAAGAAGAAGTAACAAGGGGATTGTTTGAGATGCCTGCCACCTCATCGCAGGGTGGATAAGTGGATGTTTGTTCCCGCTAGTTCGGAAAAAAAAAAATTATAAAATATGATAAAAAGTCTCAAAATTTCTCGATAAAATTGTCTAAATTCGATTATTACATTGAAAAATCAAATTTTATAATTTTAATTTCAAGAAAGTATTCGACTAATTGGAAAATTGAATTGAAAACTAATTATGTTATTTCGAAAAATATTTTTTTTACGTAACAAAATTAGGTGGCATACATATAGATGTTTGAAGTACATTGGATGATTGGGCATGGGGAGGCGAGGAATGTAAAAATGCAGGCCATGGTGAACTCGTACTTACCTGTCTGCCGCCGACACTACAGGACAGACCAAATCAGTGGCGAACAATTCACTATCTTTTCTCATAAAGACCCAATCTTTTCCTTTTCCTTTCCACCCCCAATATTCGTCAAATTCTCGGTCCTCCCCTCCCCCCACCATCACACCACTTTGACTCGGGGGTGTTGCCTCCCCCATTTTTGACTATGGGGAGACATTATCATCAGCCGCCTCCTTGCTACTGTTTGCTTGCTGTGAGAGATCAAGACTTTGTCCACAAAAGAAGACAGTCAATGAACACACCCGACGAAAGAAATATCCATTAATTGACAAAATGATGACCATCCCACCTCAGTAAAAAACAAAAAACAAGTTAGATCACGTTGGCGTTCAGAATCCACTGCCATCACTCGGCATTATTACTTCATTAAACATGGCCGAAAGTCGTATGTAGTAGGGATTCGGACATTATCATGTGATGGAAATTTTATTGCAAAAGTTGTAGAGCGTGTGGACTGGGGCCACGGCAAGGCTCAGGAAAAAGGAATCTTTCTGTACTTCCATTTCATTCATTCAATCAATCATGGATTTAGGTGCAGAGAAATTTTATATCAGAAAAGATAATTTCCTCTTTTCCCTCTTTTTCTTTCTAATCAAGACGCGTCAGATTTCATGTTCTTCAAACAAATCCCCCTTTTTTTCCTCAAAAACGAAAATACAGGACAGTGAATTGATTTTGATTGATTGAATGTAGCATCAATTGCCTTTTCTAGCAAGTGTTATCTATCTTTGACATGGGCGACGGCAGACATTTCGACCTGCTACCGGCGGCTCCCCCCCGGGAAAAACTCCTTTGAAAGCTCATGTGGTGGGTTTTTTGGGCCTTGGTCTGATGATGAATCGATCACTTGCTTGTTTTTCATTCATTCGCTCCTGTCCAAAGCGGATTATGTGTCGGATTAAAGAAGACCCAACCCGTGTTTGCGTAATCGTCATCTTTTCTTTCAGATATATTTTTGGGGTACCAATTATTTGGGTATGGACATGTAACTAAGAATCCGGTAGCAGGGGACATCATTAGAGATGTCTTTCTTAATAGTAATAATATATATGTATATGAATCAAGTCAGGGTTAGGATATGGTTTTGATTTGATTCCCTCCCAACCCCTTAGCCTCACACCAAGTCAAGATAATAAAGTAAAAAAGAAAGGGTACGAGAGAGGATGTCAGGTTTTCTAGGGGGTTTTGTTTGTGAAGGAGATTTGACCGAGCATTCCCTTGCTCTTCAAGCAAATGTTCGAGCTTGGAATTCGTGTAATTTAATAAGCCGAACATGAAGTAATTTCTGGGGCGTTCACATCGCACTACTTATATATATATATATATATATATATATTATCATAAAAAGCAAGCTTCATGAGGGCGACTTTTTCGTTTGGAGAAAATGAAGATGGGATTCTTTTAAGGACGACGGAGGCTGTTTCCTTGAAGCTTCATTACATTTTCTCCCCCCCAAGGAAAAGATTTAAGTGGGTTGGCCAACGGAGCTCGTGTTTTTTCCATTTAAATGACAAATTCCATTACATCCTTACTATAGTCGGAATAATCCTCCACCATCGCCGCTCAGGTGAACCTTCCGAACCCAGTTGGAAGTTACTGCTGTTACTGCTGTTGTTGTTGTGGTGGGGTTGCTGGTGTTTGGTGTTCTGGGTGTCGATCGACTGACTGGGGTTCCGCTTTTTCTTTGTAGGGTTTGTAGTTGACTTGAGCTGGGATTTTGCTTTCTGGGGTTGATTCCTTTGTTGGCTCGCCATATAGTGGGATTTTGTTTGGTGGGTGGCCAGATAAAAGAAGAAGAACTGATCCTTTCAGTTTCTGCTCATACTAGTTAGGTTTTTATTTTTATTTTTATTTTATAGTCGGACACGGGGTTTCGATGGAGTCGATTCTTACTGAGAAATCTAATGGTTCCTTCGAAGAACTGAAATTTCGTCATCGATCGGTCTCGATCCCTAAGGACCGGGATTTTGGCGATGAGTTTATGTGCGAGGATGGTTTCAAGAACCCTAGCAGGGAGACCGAGAGGGAGCCAGGAACAGGGCCTGGGGTTGGTAGCCATCCCAGGGTTGAATCCCCAGAGGAAAATGATACTTCAAATAGCACTCTCAAGTTCATAGGTGAGGTCCTTATGGAAGAGGACCTGGAGGACAAGAACTGCATGTTGTTGGACTGCTTGGCGAAGCTCCAAGAAGAGGAGAAGTCCTGGTACGAGGTGCTTAATCCAACGAAACCTCCTCTTCCAACAACCAGCTCAGTTCTCGATAGCCGAGACGACTTCTCCCCCGAGGTCTGCAGCTCGAATAGCAGTAACAGTTATCGGGCCGTGGATGGCGATGGGTTTGAGGCGAATCAGTTTGTTGGTCCGGGGGATTTTGGCTATTATGTGCCAGTGGATGGTGCTCCTTATACATTCATTAATGAATATAGTTTGTCCCGCGGGATAGAGTTTGATAGCTTTCTAAATGCTGGTAGCCTTGTTTATGATTACAAAGTCGAAGGGAATAATGAGTTTAATGCATCTCCTGGAGTATCAAGTGAAGCTATTACAGAGTTAGTTAACGAAGAGAGGAGTTTCTATTTACCAGGTAGCATGAGGGAAAAGAAAAGTCACAGTCGTGAAGAAGGTGATGTTTCGCAGGAAGGGAGGATTAACAAGCAATCTGCGGTTTCTTCCATCGACGAGGCCGAGCCAACGGACTTGTTTGATGAAGTCTTGCTTTGTCAGGGTGGTCCTGGTAATCCGGTTGTGGCTCCAAAGTTCCAGCAAAATGGGCAGTCGAAAGGGTCAACTAATTGGAAAGCCACACGAAAGAAGAAGAGGGATAGTAAAGCCGACATGGTGGATTTATGGACTCTGTTGACTCAGTGTGCTCAATCTGTGGCAAGCAATGACCACAGAAGCTCTAACGAGTTGCTGAAACAGATCAGACAACATTCCACACCTTATGGTGACGGGACTCAGAGGTTGGCACATTACTTTGCTAATGGACTGGAGGCTCGTTTAGCCGGCACCGAGACACCATCATATTCTGCAGTCTTGGGCGGGGTTTCTGCTGCACAGATGTTGAAATCCTACCAGGTGTATATTCAGGCATGCCCCTTTAAAAGGATGTCAAACTTTTTCGCTAACCGCATGATCACAAGAAGAGCAGGGCCAGCTACAAAACTTCACATCATCGATTTTGGGATCCTTTACGGTTTCCAGTGGCCTTGCCTCATCCAACGAATATCGCAAAGGACTGGTGGACCTCCAAAACTCCGTATAACAGGAATTGAATTCCCACAACCAGGTTTCAAGCCCACGGAGAGGGTTGAAGAGACAGGAAGGCGGCTTGAGAATTACTGTAAGAGATTCAATGTCAAATTCGAGTACCACGTTATAGCTCGTAAGTGGGAAACCATCCAGGTGGAGGATCTGAGGCTTGAGGACGATGAGATGACCGTGGTGAACTGCTTGCACAGGTTCAAGAATCTCGCCGATGAGACTGTTGTCATGAACAGCCCAAGGGAGGCTGTCCTGAAGTTAGTGAGAAAAATCAATCCGGATTTATTCGTACATGGTGTGGTTAATGGGACTTACAATGCTCCCTTCTTTGTGACGAGGTTTAAAGAGGCCTTATTCCACTTCTCGTCCTTGTATGATATGTTCGACGTGAACGTAGATAGGGAAGACCAGCAGAGGATGCTCTTCGAGAGGGAAGTGTATGGGCGAGACGCAATGAATGTTATTGCCTGTGAGGGTTTCGCGAGGGTTGAGCGGCCTGAGACGTACAAGCAGTGGCAGGCAAGGAACTTGAGGGCTGGGTTCAAGCCGATACCGCTGGATAAGGACATATTCGGCAGGGTGAAGAACATTGTGAGATCACAGTATCATGGAGACTTCATCATTGATGAGGATGGGCACTGGATGTTGCAGGGATGGAAGGGAAGAGTGATCTATGCACTGTCTTGCTGGGTACCTGCCTAGGCAGTATTAGAATTTCATCATATGTTTAGGTTATGGTTTTCTTTTTCTTTTATGGGCTCTCTTAGCCTAGGAATAGCCTTGTTGGTCGTGTACATAGCATGAAAATCTGATTTGGATGTTGAATGGTGAATTAGTAGCAACAGTTACCTGTTGCCTGTATGTGATTATTTATTGGAATCAATCGGTGAAACAATCACACAACTTCCAATCGCCTATCATTTAACCAACACTTGAAAGAAGACAACAATCCTTATCAGCTAGAGAATAGCACTCCACTTATGGACAAGGCACTATAAGGCATTACTGATCAGCTTAGAAAGGTTGCAGCTCTATGCTTTCCTTGTCATTGCTTTTGGCCCTTTGAGGGTCTCAGAATATTCCAATCAAGCTTATCCTTTTTCGGCCGCTTGTTTGATCTCCTGTCTTTGGCACCAGAGGATCCTTGGTCGCTTACTCTGTTTCTCGGAGATTTGTTTGGGTAATGCGTCTCACCAGTAACTGGCAATTGCTTCCTTTTAAGGTCACCCCTTCCTCCGCTGTCTGGTTCTTTGAAATCCATGCTGTCGTCTTCATTCATTGCCATGGGATTTCCCCTGCAGAAGCCAAAAATAAAGAGCAAAGTGAGCAGTCAAGCACGCCTTGTCAACAACTTCATTGCAACAGTCCCTAAAACATGAGAATTTGATGTGTGAACTCTTAAATGGAAGCCTGAAAAGGATTTGCCTACCCAAGGGAAGCGCTTTCTCTCTGAGCAGCGGCAGATGTTGATGGAACTTCCGGTTCAGCGTCAGTTTGAGTGTCATCAGGGGTTATTCCATTCATTTTCTACAAAAGCATACTTCAACGTGAGTATAAACTGCCACAAGAAAGCGATGGGAGTCACATAGACACCAAGTCAGTCACAACTTGACCACTTACATCTACAGATGGGTTAAAGCTCTGGAAAGACATTCGACCTATAACTGCTCCCGGATGTGGATCCCCTTCCATTATTACAACACTGCATTGTGTGATTGGATCAAATGATCAAAAGCATGTAACACAACTACAGAGAACAAAATCAGGAGGAAGGCTAAAGGATTTTGTGCAGAAATATCGTAAACAATGAATACAGAAAGACAAACACCACGTCATATCACACAGGCAATAACATCAGCAAGATCCCGATATAATAGGAAAACATATTCATCATTCAACAAGCACTGGGACATACCAACCGGTGTTATTACAGTGGAATTAGAACAATTCAATATCTAAGCAGTCACTACGAATTTGCCAGCCAGAACAACAAGGCAAACTCAGATTGAAGGGACGAGAACAAGAGCGACTTTTTCAAGATCCCTAACAGCAAACAACACCGCGCAACAGGAGGATTGAAAGCCCTCATTCCCTCACAATGATTTCACAATTCACTCCCGAGCATCAGATCAGTACTGCCTCACTTTCCTCCTTCATATAAACACATCACAATAACACTTTACCCATAAAAACCACTTCACCAAAACAACAAGAGACCATATTCCATACCATCTTTTAGTGAGAGAAGCAGAAGAAACGAAGCTCCCATCATCAGCTTCGGATTGAACCTCTTGAGCATCCTCTTTATCCTTCTGAACAGCTTTCTCCTCTGCATTAGCTGCCCTTTGCATAAACTGCAAAAAACCCAACAACCCTCCCTTCAACCTAAAACCCTCAAACTTTTAAAAATCCCAGACGAACTCCCTGTGCATTACCTTCAAGTTCCTAAGGGTACTGGAAAGCTCCCGCTTCGCCATGCCGATGAAACCAGCAAACTCGACCGGACCTCGCGGGAAAACCTAACTCGATGTCGAACCACGAGATACGAAACGAGGATCTCCGAAGCCTCGCTGTCAAGCGCCGCCGGCCGATTTTCGTGGGAATTAGAGCAAGAAGTGGAGGAACCCTCGGGGCAGAGAGAGAGAGAGAGAGAGAGAGAGAAAGGGGTGGGATCTTTATGGGCTTTAGGGTTGGCCCATTAGGCCCATTGCATATCATGGTTGGACCATTGACTAAGATTATCTCTCTATCCTAACCATAGTTTGTGAACATATCAGAAGGTTCTGTTCTAATGTCTGAACAAAGGCAACTCTCAATCCACAACCCAGATTCAAATCTTCCAACTGGATGTGGAAGATCATGATGATTAGCCTGTCTTTTATTTACTCCGCAATTTAACCCAACAATCATCTCTTCCGCATGCACGGAACGGGTTCACAAGGTCAATTCCCGCTGCCGTTCCCAGCTACTCGGGATGCTCTTACGAAGCACCAGAGCGTGTAAGTGCAAATGTACAGCTTCGATCGCGATCTCTTCCTTCCGAGCATTCCTAAGTGATCTCTCCTGAAAATATGTTCATATTGCCTCTCGAAGCAATAATCAAGTCGGGACAACCTGAGGGTCCGGCGGCACAGATGAACCGTCGTCCTCTGATGAACCCGTCTCGCTACGCCCCCCCTATTTTCTGTTCTTCCTCCGCTTGGAACCCTAACTTGAATCGATCGTAATTTGTCATCTCGGCCGGCTTGAACGGCCGCTCGCCCAGCACACGGACCAAGTCTTCCTGATGGAAGACTTCCTTCTCGAGCAGCAGTTCGGCTATTTGAGCGACATGGTCCTTGTGCTGTGTTATCAACTCCACCGTACGCTCGTCCGCCTTGGTCACCCATTCTCTAACTTCATTGTCTATAATCGCAGCGGTTTTACTGCTGTAGGGCTTTGTCATCTCGAAGCCATCCTCCCTTTGAGGAAAAGAAAGGAGGTCCACCTTGTCACTGAAGCCATATATTGCAACTTGTGCATATGTCATCTTCGTAACCTTCTCCAAGTCATTTTGAGCGCCAGTTGACATATTGCCCAACAGAACCTGTCAATTGTTGTTCATGCCAGCTAATAAGGTGCTGCCCAAACAAACAACATCAACCAAGTAACTGTACAGTAAAATAGTTAAAGAGATGTCACCTGTTCAGCAGCTTGGCCTCCAAGGGTCATGCACGTGAGATCAAAAATTTGCTCCTTTGTCATGAGAAGATTCTCATTGGGCACATATTGGGCAAATCCAAGAGCAGCAGTAGCCCGAGGAACAATCGTCACTTTAAGCAATGGCTCTGCATGTTCCAAAAACCAGCCACTGACTGCATGACCAGACTCGTGATAAGCAACTGTTCGCCGCTCCAACTTGCTGATCACCTAGACAGCAAGAAAGCATTCAAAACAGTTCAGGACTTCGGCAGATGATTTTAATTACGAGATTTCGAGTCCTGATATGATTATCAGGTGAAGAAAACACAGAAAAAGTGGATATAGATACAGATGAAGATGATGTATAGTTAGATGAAAAGAAGAACAATACCCTATTGTTCTTCTCCAGGCCACCGATAATTCAGTCAATCGCCACCTCAAAGTGTTCCATGTTGATCTGAGATACCTCGCTTCTTGCCGCAATAAGAGCAGCCTCATTACAGACATTAGCAATGTCAGCGCCAGCAAATCCAGGAGTAAGGGCTGCGAGCCTCTGAGAATAGTATGATGGCTCATGATCAAGCTTTAGCTTATTCAGATAGATTCAGAAAATCTGCTCCCGGCCCCTTTTATCAGTTTTATCAATTGTGATTTGTCGATCAAATCGTCCAGGTCTTAACAGGGCCTTATCTAAAATGTCTGGCCTATTGGTGCCGGCAAGCACCAACCAGAGGTGGTTCCAAATCCGTCCATCTCCACAAGCAATTGATCGAGAGTGCTTTCACGCTCGTCATTTGCACCAGAAAAGCCTTCACGCCCTCTTGCCCTACCAATTGCATCAATCTCATCGATAAATATAATGCTACGGGCACACTGACGAGCCTCCTGAAACAAGTTTCTTACTCTAGAAGGTCCCACACCTACAAACATTTCCATAAAATCTGAACCTGATATTGACAGGAAGGGTACGCCAGACTCGCCAGCAGTTGCTTTCGCTAAAAGTGTCTTCCCAGTGCCCGGAGGACCAACCAGAAGAGCACCTTTAGGAACCTTGGCTCCCAATTCCTCATACTTCTTTGGGTTCTTAAGGAAGTGCACGAATTCCATGATTTCTTGTTTTGCTTCGTCACACCCAGCAACGTCCTTGAAATATATCTGGACATGAATGGCATGTTTTAAACAAAAAACCATGGCCACAATATGCTCGGAGATAAACTGGCATGCAAGATCGAATACAAACAGAAACAAAAAGAGGAAACTAACCTTGTTCTTGGCATTCTTGTCGACTTTAGTTACTTGAGCTTTTCCTATATTAAATATGCCCCGTGCACCCCTCCCTCCACCACCAGCACCAAAACCAAGGTCACCTTTCATTTTCCGAGTCACAAAGAACATGGACCCAAGAAGTAGAAGAGTTGGGAGCAATCTCATCAATTCCTGGAACCACACCAATACAGCTGAATAAGTCACTGGAACACAATCATGTGGATCAATCCCCAAGGCCTCCTGGGCTTCCTCTAACTTTTCCTCGAAGGACTCAATGCTTCCAATGTTAAAGTAATACTTGTAAATTGTAATGACCACCGTGCCCTCTTGTAGTTGTCCCGGGTGTAGGTCCCACAATAGGCTCATCGGGAATTGAGTGGTGAATTTCTAACATACACTTTAGCAACTGACTTATTAGAAACCAAATGTGGTCCACAAAGCCTTGTTCGAGGAGCTTGTTTTTGAACTCTTGGAAACTAATCTGCATACCAGTAATCCAACGAGAATGAGTAAAATTAAATCACGTTCAAAATAAAGATACCCTTGTTGAGTATCATGAGGAAAGAGAATTGTGATTACTAACGAAGGTACTACTGACCTTACACTTGCATCACAACAATGGAATCTCGACAAAATGGAGACCCTACATTCCTCTCCTCACTACCAAAGGACTCAAAAACTGAAGTCCCGAGGTATAAGTGAGTTTCTTTCTAACAAACTGTGCTAGCAAGCACTCACAGCAACTATATCTTTCACATGGAAGTAAACACAACACAAATGCAATGTCAATTGCGGAGTTCGTATAAGATTAAATATGCCTAAGGGCAAGATAAACATCAAAGTTTAGCATAAAGTAAAAAACTAATGTAATTTCACATGTAAAAGTATATATTTGGGTAGCAAGCATGTACTTAGTAAAGCAGGCCCAATACAACCCCTCACTCCCAACCCCATCATTGACTAAACACGGTTATTCTAAAGAAACAACACATCAAGAAAAATCTCTCTCTATGAACTTGACGAGACTAACTAAATGTACCTGCACTTCTTCATGGGGAGAAAAATTAAAGGACATGAAGAATATCGCGATCAGGATCAAGGGAGTTACAATATTCGGCAACTGCTTGATGAGGTCCTGATAATTTCCATTATTGCCTGCATTTGAATCACCTGATAATTTATTGCAGCTAATTAGCTAACTAGAGACTAAAACTCGAAAATGAGGAAAACCATAAACAATCCAATAAAATCCATAACAAAAGAAGACAAATGTCTCAAGACAAACAAACAATAAAGGGCTCCAACCTTTAGACTCCGACTTCTGTTCACTTCCCTTGGGGATTTCTTTCTTCTCCTTGGGATAATAATTCTCATAATCTGATAATAACAATAGCCGTCCAAAAACAACAAATTTATATCATCAGGGTAAATTAATAAAGAAAAAAGCAGCGGATATTCGAGGGAATAGCAATCCGAGACAGAATGCAAAATCATACTCTTCTTCTTGGGGGCATCGCTAGAGAAGAATCGGTGAATCCTAGGGCTTAAAAAGACGCGATTCCAATCCGATAACTTGGACCCCAAACCCTTCGAAGCCCCAACTGCGATGAAATACTCCCTTAAAAGCCCTATCTTCGCATCCAATCCACCAATCTCACTGTAGAAACATCGACTTCTCGACAGCCCTCCGCCGCTCAATCCGGCCCATCTTCTCGGCAGACCGTGGGAAGCAAGCTACAATCGATTTTCCCACGACAACAAACAACAGACGAGTCAGAGAAAAACGCACAACTATAAACCACGACTGGGATGAACAGCTTTTCCCCAAGAACGAGCCGACGAAGATGAGAAGGCCCGGCCAACCCTCGAGAAGATCATGGCTTAGGACATAGAAAAGCTCCCACCTTTGACAAGAACCTGGTGCGAAGGAAATCCACTAAACTCTCAAGCTGGGCTAAACTCCTCTTGTTGGTTCTTATCCTACCAGCGTCCTCGTCGAAGCTTTCAACCCGGAAGTTCAAGATGATCGCCCTTCTTCCAAAAAGAAAGAAAACAACCCGTCTCGACTCACACCCTCACCCCCATTTCCCCATTCTCTCTCTTCAGTATTCTGCTGTGGGATTCCTTCCCCCGTCACCCCGTATCCCCCTATATTCCTTACCCTTACTCCAGTTTGTAGCTGCTTAGGTCTATTTACAGATTCATTTTTTTCTTCTCTTCTATTTACGTCCCTCTTCTTGTAGCTTCCTCCCAGGCCTGCCCAGCTTCCGCGGTCCTATTCCATTTCTGCGGCCCCCCTTCTTAACGAACACCGCCACGAACCCAATCCGTCTTCTTCGAACACTAGCCAGCCTCGTCGAGCTCTATTTCCCGCATCAATACCTCCTCTTTCGGAACACCCTTGTGATATATGAGAATTTATTTTGCAAGTTATAGAGAAACTCCCAAGTGGCTTCCGCCGGTGGTGCATTGGTCCACTTGACTAACACTTGCGTGGCAGCGTGATTCCCGCGCTTAACCATTTTCCTTCCCATGATGTATTCAGGCAGAGCAAGATCACTCAAAAATGGAGGAAGAACAGTTGAACTGGCTATCCCTAGTGCGAGAAATCTTTTCAATTTGGAAACATGGAAGGTGGGATGTACTTGGGAATGCTTGGGAAGATCGAGCTTTATGCAACAGAGCCAGTCCTGTCCAAGATTTTGTAAGGACCATAATCAAGAGGAGAAAGGTTCAGATTAACTCTGTTATCCATGAAAATCTGACGATACGGTTGTAATTTCATAAAGACGAAGTCCCCAATCTGGAACTCTTGCTCAGAACGTTTTCGGTGTGCAAAATGTACCATTCTATGTTGCGCCCTGTGTAAATGGAATCGCAGTAGCTTCACCATAGCCTCCCGGTAGACCAATTCCCTATTCACAGCCTTGAATAGGGAATTGATGCCTTGAATATAAGGTAAGTGAAAATGGGTGGCACATAACCATATAACGCTTCAAATGGTGTGGTCTGAATCGATGAATGAAAACTTGTGTTGTACCACCACTCTGCCAATGAAAGCCACTTACTCAGTCTCTCGGACAGTCCCATGTCATGCAACGAAGATAAGTTTCCAAGCACCGATTCACCATTTCAGTTTGACCATCTATTTGCGGATGGTACGCAGAGGATATCCGGAGTTCCATTCCTTGTAATTTGAAAAGTTGTTGCCAAAAATCACTAAGAAAAATAGGATCCCGATCGCTTATTATAGTACTAGACAACCCGTGTAACTTGAAGACTTCATTAAGAAAGGTCTACGCCACCACTACCGCTGTAAAAGGGTGTCGTAGTGCTGAAAAGTGGGCATACTTAGTTAATCTGTCCACAACCACCATGATGACCTCTTTACCATGCGATTTGGGCAAACCTATTATAAAATCCATGCTGATATCCGTTCAAACGTCCGTAGGAATAGCCAAGGGCTGCAACAAGCCCGGAGAAGTGGCGGAATCATACTTGCAACACTGGCAGGTTTTGCACAAGCGAATATATGTTCTGACATCCTTTTCCAGTCCCTTCCAATAACAAAAACTAAAGATCCTCTTTGTAGTTGCATTAACTCTCGAGTGGCCCTCTGCAGCCGATGCATGCAAAGTCTGCATAATTGAGTTTCCGAGATTTGGAATCTCACCAATAACCAGCTTCCCTTTTCGTTTTAGCAATCCTTGCTTAAACTCATAAATAGATGGTTCACCCTTTTCTAATTGTTGTAAAATTGCCACAAGTTTAGGGTCTTGCTGCCGACTGTGCTTGATGCCATCCAATAAGGTGTTATGCTGCAATTCCAGCATATCAACCATTAACTCCGATATGGAAATTTTAGATAAAGCGTCGGTCACCACATTTTCGTTCCCCTTCTTATAAGTAATGTCGTAGTCATACCCCATAAGCTTAGCTGGCCATTTGAATTGCATGTCGTTATGCAAACGCTGCTCCATTAAATGTTTCAAGCTCTGGTGGTCTGTTGTAATGACAAAATGCTTCCCCGTAAGATAGTGCCTCCACTTATCCACATCATGGACAATAGCTAAGAGTTCCTTTTCATAAGACACTAGTGCCGAGGAGCTAGTGCCTTGCTGCTGAATGCTACAGGATGCCCTTCTTGCATTAAGACAACCCCAATGCCTAAGGAGCCGGCGTCTGTTTCTAATACAAACTCCTTGGCGAAATTTGGCAGCACTATTGTTGGGGCCAAAAACCATTGTGTCTTTTAACCGCAAAAACGCATCATTAGCCTCATGTGACCACCTAAAAGAGTCCTTCTTCAATAATTGAGTTAAAGGCTTACTTATAATCCCGTCGCCTCTTACGAATCTCCTATAGTAACCTGTGAGACCTAAGAAACCCCTTAATTGTTTCACCGAAGTTGGAATTGGCCAATTTTGCACGGCATCAATCTTTTTAGGATCCATGGATACCCCATTTTCTTCAATGAAATAGCCGAGATATTCAATTTTTTTCCTAGCAAATGAGCATTTACTCAACTTAGCAAACAGGCAATTTGTGTTCAACATGCCGTTGCAAATTGTCGCTTTAAACCAAGATGTCGTTGAAGAACACTAGCACAAATCTTCTCAAGAAATGTCGAAAGACCTCATTCATAAGACTTTGAAAAGTCGATGGAGCGTTAGTTAATACAAACGGCATGACGAGGAATTTGTAGTGTCCATCGTGTGTTCGGAATGCCGTCTTAGGAATATCTTGGTCTTTGACATGAATCTAATGGTAACCGGACTGTAAATCAAGTTTAGAGAACCAACTCGCCCCGTGCAATTCATCTAAAAGCTCTTCAATCATCGGAATGAGGAACTTGTCTTTAATGGTTTTGCTATTCAATTCTCTATAATCCACGCATAACCTCCATGAAAGGTCTTTCTTTTTAACTAAAACCACCGGAGACGAGAACGGACTTGTGCTGGGTCTAATGACCCCGCTCTCAGCATTTCATGCACAAGTTTTTCAATAACACTTTTGGGAACTTGAATATCTATATGGCCTTAAACTCAGTCCTTGAACTCCCTCAACCAACGATATTCTGTGATCTTGCTTCATATGGGGCGATAACCCATTAGGCTCCTCGAAAACTTGATCGTAAGTCTTTAGTACTTACTGCACTTATGTGGGAATAGTCGTGTCTTGTTCTCCTGCATTGTTTGAGATAATATTAAGTATAATCACCGACCCCATCTCACTTCCATCCAATGAAAAGACACCGTCTGAAACCTGAGAGAATTCACCCTCCCCTGCTGTTAATGTAACTGTTTTACCCTTCCAAGTAAATTGCATGATCAACCTGGAAAAATCCCAGACCAGGAGGCGTACTGTATCATAGCAGAGCGTTTCTCAGAATGAGAAATACTTTGCTATAACTGTTACGATTTTGTCGAGTAGGTTTTCGTATGGGTGTTTGGGCGATCGTAATGGACACAGTGATTTATAGTGGTTCGGCCTTAATTGACCTACGTCTACTTTCCACCAACGAGGTGATTCCACTATATAAAATAATGGGTGCAAAGAGCCCTTGCACTAGGCGTATGTTTCTCTCACAAAGTGAGATTTAGAATCCCGTACAATTGATGATCACTCCTGGCAACGGTCAGCTCCTCACACAATGGACGTCTTCTCGTGTCCAGCAGAATGATGCTTATCCTCAGCAGTTGGTAGCTCAATGGATTCCACACAGCTCGTTGTCGCTTAATATAATCCTAACTTATCAAAGAACACAGACAACGTTATGTTAGTATATAAATCCTCACAGATAATTCCTTACGGTGAAGAATGACTTCTCAAATAGCAGCTCGTTTCTGTTTCACAGTGAAGGATTACTTCAGCACTTTGTCGTTCAGCAGAGGATTTCCACACAGATCTTGTCTCTCCTTAAGATAAGCCTGCACTTGCTTAAGAGACAACCACAAAGCTGATCACACAGATCACCACAAAGATCACGAAGATAGGAACCACAAAGATCACAAAGAAAACCACAAAGCCACTTAGAAGGAATCCGTCCTACACTTAGTTCGGACGTGTACGGTTACCACAGCCGTGACTCACTGCACTGCACACCCAGTGCCTAGGGTGGATTTTTCCAATCCGTTGGCTTCCACGCAACCTGCTTTACTAACCCTCTGTATCAGGCGTTCAAGACTTCTGCACAACACCCCTGTGCTCGGGAGGAACTCTTTCCACTCCGGCGGCGTTCCCAACTCCTACTCTACCCTGCAGGCACGAGACTTCTGGCGCGCACCCGCAAGTGCGTGTCTAACTGCTCAAACTCCGTAGGCTCGAGACTTCCCTGCGAAATGACACGACAAGAACGGCTTCTTGCCGATGGGTTAGCAATTGGTAACTGAATTCAGAGCAGGTATCACTTACCTTCTTTCAGACGATTCGCCAGCCGCTCGTTGAACGCACCGAGGATACCTAGTCCCTCCCAGACGATCAAAGGATCTGACCTCAGCCCTTTGACACTCTCACACGCAGCTTGCAAGAGAAAGAACCAGGAGACACTTAGCACCTTCCGCTCTCCGTCAACGCACAAAGCTCAATTAGACCACTTAGACCACTCAGACCACTAAGACGCACAAAGGCACTTAATTCTGTCGTCTCTGGTCTGGTTATAAAGGAGAAAGAGGACAGAAATCGTATAGGCAATCAACGAGATTTATTGCCAAAACTGGCAGCAAGGACACAGCAACGGTCTACTCAACGTTCGCTGTCCCATAGAAGGAAAGACCCAACGGTAACTTCCTTCATTTGTATCAATTAGATGAATTATTTCCAATCTACATTATTTAATCATAATCATGATAATAAAAAATATTTGATTTGATATTTTATTCCATTACAGCGAGACGTTGCTGCAGAGAATCAGAGAGATATTTTGTTTCCAAAAATAACAATTGGAAAGGTAATCTCAATATATTTTGTTGTCTAAGTGCTTATGATAAGATCATTAGGCCTACATTAAACGAACCTAGACGCTCAGACTAATTATCTGAGATAGATTAAAATAAATCTTAAAATAAATCGTGGTTATAAAAAATATGTTTCCATATTTTCAACTTCTATACGTAATATCGCAGTAACAACGTACTGAACGCAACAATATATAATTGTTTCTAGCTGTGGTTCAGCAACGCATTGCTCAAAATCATCACTAAGGATGAACACATAACTTGTGAAACATTACTACTAACCAACAGTAGTACGTTGCTTAAGTTCATCATCAAAACCAGGTCAACACTTCCCTCTGTCCAAACCCTGTCTCCATTCGTCCACCTTTGCTTACCAACTCTCTTGCCTTGGTCTGACCCCCCATGATAACCCCCATCCGATGACAATGTTTTGGCAATTGCTATGGCTTGCTGCAATGTCGTGGGTTTCAAGACCATGATCAACTTTTGGTTGTCTCCTTTAAGTCCCCCAATAAACAAAGCTACTTGATCCTCATTAGAGAGTTCAACCTTAGTTACTAACAACACGAACTCATCCATATATTCAGAGAAACTATGTTCTTCACACAGTTCCTTCAAAAGAGCTATTTGCCTGATCAACTCATTTGAACCAAATTGGGTTAGCATGCATCTGCATATTCATTCCAATTGACAGGGCCCGGTATCATTCTACTCCTCAAGAACACATAATGCCACTCTATCGCAAGACCAGTCAAATGAACAGAGGCTCTACTCACCTTGAGTTTTGCCGGAGTCTCATCAAGCTCGAAGAACCTTTCACTACGAAATAACCATTCTTGAAACTGCGTTCCATCGAAAATAAGAAATTCCACCTTTGTTTGACAAGTCACCTTATCATTTGGCCACGACTGTCTTCTCCCTTTACCCAATTCTAACTCAAGAACTTCTTCCGAAATATCTCGGCGTCCTCCTCCTGCTTTGAGTTCCACTACCTCCAGCCGAGAATCAAACCACTCGATCTTCCTAAGAATTTCTTGAAACATCTCAGCCGTCGTATCCATCTCACCTTGGTTGGTTTTTGATCGTGTACCGTCAGCAACTGACCTCACACAAGAGAAATCGAGCCCAGACGCTCTGATACCACATGGTGTGAAAGTTATTCACCAAACTCCCAAGCTGGGTTAAACTCCTCTTGTATTGTTGGTTCTTATCCTACCAGCGTCCTCGTCGAAGCTTTCCACTGATCGGAAGCTCAAGACGACGATCGCCCTTCTTCCAAAAAGAAAGAAAACAATCCGTCTCCACTCACACCCTCACCCCTATTTTCCCATTCTCTCTCTTCAGTATTCTGTTGTGGGATGCCCTCCCCCGACACCCCGTATTCCCCCTATATTCTTTTCCCTCACGCCAGTTTGTAGCTGCTTAGTTCTATTTACAGACTCATTTTTTTCTTCTCTTCTATTTACGTCCCTCTTCTTGTAGCTTCCTCCCAGGCCTGCCCAGCTTCCGCGGTCCTATTCCATTTCTGTGGCCCCCTTCTTAACGAACACCGCCTCGAACCCAGTTCTTCCAACACTCGCCAGCCTCTTCCAGCTCTGTTTCCCGCATCAATACCTCCTCCTCTGGAATACCCTTGTCCTCATAAAGGAGACAAATCGCGATAAAGGGTGTCACTGGACATAGATTAGAACTGTGACAAGGCTTGTTGAGAGTGGATAAATAGATACGAGATTAATAGAAGAAAACTCGAAGATGTGTTCGGGGTTGAGCCCGCTTCATAAGTTGATTGGACAAAGGCAGGATTTGCAGCAACACAGAAACGGATCCCTTTGGGGCCCTTGCAGCATCGATTCAAAAAATGGCCGACTGAAAAACATGGGCTTGGACCGAACAATTAGACCTTGTTGTCCGACTTCCCCCCGGTTTCTCGTTCAATGCTTTCTGCCCCCGTCCTATGTTTTGGTCGGGGAAAGAACATGACCCTCTTCCCTTCTACCGGGATCCGGCGCTATCTGTAAACAATTTATGATTTTACTTCCCTCTACGCTGTCGGGAGATTTCCGCCTCTGACATGGAAGCCACCTCCATACTCCTCGCTTCAAGTCCAATTGTCTCACCTCCTCCGTCGAGGAAGTACTACTCTATCGGGCATTCCGTCAAACAGCTTCACCGCCGTCGCGCCACCAGCGCCGCGCTTGCCTACAAAAGCATCGACCTTTCATCGCCGCGCAACCAGAGTCGTCCATTTCCGCTGCCAAGATGCTCTCTTTCCGGTGCCGTGAGTCCAGATTCTCAACCCTTCCTCCTTAAACCCTCGAAGAACCTGTCTTTTGATTGGTTGAAGAAGAGGGTGTCTGGATTGACCCCGCTGGACATTGTTAAGGTTTCCGGGATACTGTCCGTTTCGATTGCGGCCGTGAGGTGGGCCGTGAATTTGGCGTTGAACCCCTTCTTCTGGATGTACTTTAGCTGGAGTTGGTTATTCTGGCCGTGGATTGTGGCGGTAATGGTGGCTGTAAACGGGTTGTACTGTCTTAGGAAACATTTGCAAGGTAAAGCCAGCATCTTCGAGCAACTTGTCGTGGTGACCTCTGCATTCATGTGGCTAACACTCGTTCCGCCTGCTCATTTCAATGGGTTCCTCCAAGGGTGGCCCTTTGTGTTCTTCTTCATGTACCATTACTTCTTTTTCTTCAATGTTAGCATTAGGAGGAGGATGTACGGGGACTACTATGCTAGGCCACATGATCCCAAGTGGGATGTGGATACGCCTGGATGGCAAAAGTTGTTGTTTTTGCGTGGCAGTTATGGTCGGTCATTGGCTTGCCGCATTCGAAGGGACCGAGTTGCATAGAATCCCAGGTGGGTGGAGTAATCTTGGGATCTGGTTGCTGATACTGGTGACTTTCTTAACAGAGTACAACTCTTCATTGTATCTGGCTAAGTATTCAGAGAAGATTGTTGTGCCAACCTCAGTCGTGCAGTATGGACCATATAGATGGGTCCGGCATCCGATCTATGCTTCTACCATGCTTCTATTTGAGACGTATTGCACTGCTCTCCGTGCCCCTTTGAGCTTGCTCTTTGTTGTCGGTGCCTGTGTCTTGTACTATGAGCAGAAGATACGATTGGAGGAGGCTTTGATGATTGAGACGTTTGGAGAGGGTTACTTGGAGTATGCGAGAAAAGTTAAGCACAAATTGATTCCATTTGTCTTTTGATTCTGAAAAAGGTACACCTATGTTGTCCATGATTAATCTACTTCCTGACTCACGTTGCATGAAATTAGATGCTCAATATTCATGATGATCCTTTGATCTTCTCGTAATGGGATCATGAATGTCGAAATATGGTTAAATCAAGCGTGAATGTGAAGGTGAATGCAATCCTGTGTGTTGAAATATGGTTGAATCAAACTTGAACATGAAGAGCTTATATATTGCTTGTTAACATTTATAAGCAGCACTGTATCCACAATTGCTTGGAATTGTAATTGACCCATATCTGCAGAGTGGTCACCTCGTTTGTGCTTGGGCTCTACCTAGTAGATTGACATCTTTAAGCTTGACTCATGTCAACCTTTTCAAATCCACATGTTGGGGCTAAACATTGCCTGGGTTCTCTATTAAGTAGCAGGGCTAGGTTTTCATTTATGCATGTATAATCAATCATACTGGTGTGAGTTGGATGTTTATACTTGAGGACCACATTATTGTTCTATCAGGCTAGATACCGATGATGAACAAAAAAATGCCCTTCTGTCAAATCTTTGATGAGAGTGAAGAAGGGTAAAGCTGATATTCCTTTTAGGCCTCGGAGAATGTCACGTACTTCTTTCGACAATTTGTAAAGTATAAAAAAGCCGAGGGAGTATATGGATGGGCCTTTTATCCTGGGCTGAGGCTAGTTGCTGGAATAGGTGAGATAAGTGGTGTAACTGCATGGACTGAGGTCTCTATTTTTCCTTTATTTGATTGATTATCTAGGCGATGATATCTGTTTCACTCATATGTGCCCTGTTTACATTTTATGTTTGCTGTCTTGACTTTTCGTCATACCCAATCACCATCAGTTCATCATGATTCCATTTGTTGGCTTGGCTTGTCATCCACGTGGCTACTTCCTTACCCATACTTATGCTTTCACTGGCATTGCAGGGCAAATATCGTCGTCTGTGCCACTGAATCTCTCATTGACAAAAATGAGGCACCATAGATGTGCAGGGGATGCCTGGTTAATGGCTTTGTTTTCTGTCTTGCCTGAATACAGGATGGCGAGGGCGGTGAGGTGGTCTAGTTAGGCTGTTTGATATAGAAGTTTTGTACCTGTTGTACAACAAATCCATATCGGATCATGACATCCAAAGTTTTGCAAGGACTTAACAGATTGTAGCTTAGCTTGTTCTAAATTGATTGTGCTTGTTTGTTCTGATAAAGAGCGAGGACTCCAAAACGGCAGCTTAAGGTTTTGGCTCTGGGGAGTTACTTATGCATCAGTCATTGAACTTCATAAACAATCACTCCCAGCTGCGGCCGATATCATTGTCTATTCAATGACTGATGCAGAGAAAAAATACAAGTTGTTGTCCCTTGGAATTTGTTTTTTACGAGAGCATAAAGTTCGGAATTCCAAATACCAAACCGAATTTTTGGCATTTTGGTTTCTGGAATTTCGTTTTTGGTTCGGTGTGATGTTTATGAAAAATTTAGGTTTTCGGTTATGTTCCGGTATTTTAGAAAAATTAATTCGGTGTTCTAAATAAATCGAAATATTATTAGGCTCAGGCTCATGGCTCTTTCAAGTTTTTTTTAGCCCATGCCCATCTTTTCTGCACAAAGAAATCAAACTTAGTCCTAAGGCTGCCACGGAGTACTTCGATTGTTTCCAACAATATTCTTCATCGTGGGGCAGGCACACCCTTGAGTTACATCAGGCACGAAACCTAAATAAACACTTACATAAAACCATATTTCCTAAAAGGAGCAGCACATGCCCTAATAGAAATCGCATACCAGGATATCCCTGCTGCGACGGGTCAACCTGATCCAGAACGACAGCCCATTCGAAGCCTCGACATTGAGAAACAAACAGTTAGACAAACTGCCCTAGCGAACTCCTTTCATGCACCACACTTTAACCCATACGAAACAGAAGGTTGGACACCTAATCCATACAAAACGGAAGCTAAGAGGACATCAATGCGTCATAAAAACGTAAAATAAATATCAGCGTTCTCTACAGACATGCTCAGAAAACCCTCACAACACATACTAAATCTATCATAAACTGGATTATTTGATGATAAGCAATAGGTACATACTAAAACTCCAACCCCTTCCAAGTTCTTCATGTATCATCTCCTGGGAACACGAGTTAAAGGGGTGTGTTCGTGTTAATACGTGAATGAACGTTTCGGGAAAACATTTCGAGAAAATGTAAATAGAATCAAAGTTCGTTTCGGGAAAACCTAAATATAATCAAAGTTGAACCCATGGAGTGCTTGTCTAAACGCAAAGTTGCCTCCTCCCTTGTGAGCAACCGTTCTTGGCCTCCATGGGCTCATTTGCTCGGACTTCAACTTCAGTATTGAGTGCAGCGTGGAGGTCCTCCACTACATAAAAAAGGCTTTAATACAAAAGTAAAAAAAAAAAAAAAAAAAAAGAAATCACGTCCAACCTTCAGAGGGATTTAAAGAAAGGGACGTTCTCTTTCAATGTACTATGTAAGCTTTAACGAGTATTCGATCTTGATTAAGCTTTTTATTTTCCCCTCTTTATTCACGACGACCGCATGTTTAAAAATTAAATTTCGAAGTCCGTGTTCGTTTATAAAATATTCGTTGTATTTGCTAGTAAATAAAGGACCTCTTCAAATATGATGCCAGAAAATACAAATATTTTAAAAAGTTTGTCTCGTAAGACAACTTAATACTGGAAAAGCGTCTTTTCGCAAATTAACGCGAAAGAAGCATGGAAAGCTTCAAATTTAATTAAAGCTTGGAATAGTCAATTTCTCATGAAATTAAGTTCCTCTTACATTATTGACCCCCATCGTTCACGACAAGTTAAGCGACGTGCCGTCTCCGACGAGTGGGGAGACTGACTAAATCCCAAGCTGTTCGTCACAACCATGAGACATTCATATCCGAAGGAGACTTTGACTCCTGTGGGCAAACGTGAAAAATGGTTTGCTTTCAGAGAATGAAATTAAAAACTTTGACTCTGGTGGCCAAAAAACTCACACTTTTTATTAATTTCCTTTTTATTTTTAACGGGTCCAGTTTAATTCATTAAAATAATATTCTGACTAAAAAGAAGTGGAGGAGAAAGATGATCCTTCTCAAGGACATAAATATCGACTAGTTGCATGTTCTCTCACTGTCCTTTCTGAGTTTCTAATTTTATATGCCAAAGATGGAAGAAGGTGTAGGAATCATCCTCATCCTGTGCTTACATTATTGACCCCCATCGTTCACGACAAGTTAAGCGACGTGCCGTCTCCGACGAGTGGGGAGACTGACTAAATCCCAAGCTGTTCGTCACAACCATGAGACATTCATATCCGAAGGAGACTTTGACTCCTGTGGGCAAACGTGAAAAATGGTTTGCTTTCAGAGAATGAAATTAAAAACTTTGACTCTGGTGGCCAAAAAACTCACACTTTTTATTAATTTCCTTTTTATTTTTAACGGGTCCAGTTTAATTCATTAAAATAATATTCTGACTAAAAAGAAGTGGAGGAGAAAGATGATCCTTCTCAAGGACATAAATATCGACTAGTTGCAGGTTCTCTCACTGTCCTTTCTGAGTTTCTAATTTTATATGCCAAAGATGGAAGAAGGTGTAGGAATTATCCTCATCCTGTGCTTACGTTTACTCGTGGCTTCATCATCCTCCTCTCCTTCCTTCTCCTGCCATCCTGACCAGAGAGACACCCTGCTTCGTTTTATACACACCTTCTCCATCATTCCGAGTTCAAGTCGCTACTGTCCGAATACTCCCTACCCTCCTGGAGTTGCCTCATGGAGGGAGGACAAGGACTGCTGCTCCTGGGACGGCGTCACCTGCGACAATTCCACTGGTGACGTCATTGGCCTCGATTTGACCTGTGCCGGGCTTCTTGGCTCCATCCATTCCGGCAGCCCCCTGTTTTCTCTTCACCGCCTCCGTACCCTCAGCCTTGCTCAAAACAACCTCCTTGGCTCGACCCTCCCGCCAGATATCGGCGTGCTCGTGCGGTTGGAATACCTTGATCTCTCTAATTCCAACATTTCAGGCATCCTGCCTATGGAAATCTCACAGTTGTCGAAGCTGTCTTCCCTCAGTCTCTCTGTTAATCGTGGGCTGGTGGTGCAAGATCACACCATCAAGATGCTCGTCAGCAACCTGACTCGGATGGAGGAACTCGATCTCGGGCTTGTCAATATGTCCGCTGTCGCTCCTACATCCTTTATGAACTTATCTTCTTCTTTGATTTCCCTCCAATTATCTAGTTGTTTGTTGGGAGGGAAATTTCCTGAATTCATCTTTGGGCTCCCAAATCTTCGAGTTATCAATTTATACGGGAATGAACATCTAGCCGCCACCCTTCCAGAATCCAAGTGGAGTCCCAGACTTGATTCCTTGACCCTTGGGGGTTGCTCTTTCACTGGTACAATTCCCAATTCAATCGGCAACCTCTCGGGATTGATTTCCCTGGATCTATCTGGAAACAATTTCACTGGCGAGCTTGACCTGGGGATATTGTCGATGCTAGAGGATCTCATTGACCTCGATCTGTCTGGGATCTCCGTTTCTGGTGAGGATGCAAACCACAGTTTCTCATTGCCGAAGCTCCAAGATTTGTCAATGAATAACTGCAACCTGAGCGAGTTCCCTTCCTTCTTGTCTCGCTCAGAGGGACTGAGATATCTGCAACTCTGGGGGAACAAGATTCAACAGATCCCCGCCTGGCTCTGGAGCATCGGAATTGATACCTTGATGGGATTGTCTCTTGATGATAATAACATCGGGGGAAGCATCCCTCCATCCATATGCCGGTTGGCTTCTCTGCACTCCATAGACTTGAGTCAAAATAGCTTGACGGGTGTCATTCCTCCGTGTCTCGGCAATCTCACGGGACTATTGTGGTTGTATTTGGGCCAAAATTCATTGAGTGGGCCTCTGCCACCCTCCTTGACCAACCATACGTCTTTGCAGGATCTTAATGTCAGCTACAATAACTTTGTTGATCGGTTGCCCACAGACATCTTTTACCAGTCGGCTTGGTTACTAGATATTGATCTGTCAGGAAACAAATTTGAAGGCCCGCCTCCGATTCCGTCCGCCATGACTAAGTATTATAGGGCTTCCAATAACCATTTCTCGGGGGAGATCTCTTCATTAATATGTATGGCTCCCACTCTCATAGGCCTAGACTTGTCCAATAATCGTCTTACCGGCACCTTGCCTGACTGCCTAAGCGCCCCCAGGGATCTTGTGTTCTTGAATCTTCGAGAAAATAAGTTTCAGGGACAGATTCCTGAAATTTTCCATGAAGTAAGCAAGTTGATGTTACTCGATCTTAGCCGAAATCGATTCGAGGGCCCACTCCCGAGATCTCTATCCAACTGTACAAATCTGGAATTCCTGGATGTTGGCGGCAACAAGATGACAGGTTCATTTCCGGATTGGTTGGGAAATCTTCCGTTGAAAGTCCTCGGTTTAAGATCCAATAATTTCTATGGCCGTATTATTATTTCCAACGAAACTCGTAGGTTCTCCCGAGTACGAATTCTGGACCTCTCCAACAATAGTTTCGAAGGTAACGTAACGGACAACTTCATTGCCGGATTGTTTGGTGTGACAAGGTATGAATATATCAATCAACAATATATGGGTCCGCCTATTGCGCAATGGGGATATTACTCGGCGATGATCAATTTGAAAGGGGTCGAGATTGAGATGGGGAAGGTCTATATCCAATTTGTAATGCTTGACTTATCGAACAACTGCTTTCAAGGACAAATCCCTAAAAGCATTGGATCACTTAAATTGCTTAAGGGTTTGAATTTCTCTCACAACCGCTTTACGGGGACGATACCTCCATCTCTTGGAAACCTGACAAATCTGGAATCGTTGGACCTTTCTTCTAACCATTTGACAGGAGATATTCCAAAGGAATTGGAGAAGCTGACATTCCTTGGATTTCTGGACCTCTCGTGGAACAACCTCACGGGGCTCATACCTACCGGAGGACAGTTCAACACATTCCCGGATAGCTCGTACCAAGGAAATCCCGAGCTCTGTAGGAATCCCCTCACGAAAACATGCCGTCGGGAAAATGGGGAAGCACGGCCGCCGCCAGAAGGAAAGGACGGTGGATGGGAGGAGGAAGGAGGATGGTGGCTGGGGTGGAAGTGCGTAGTGTTGGGTTTTGGGGCCGGGGTGGGAATGGGGATATCATTGGGATACACGGTGCTGGAGATGGGAAGGCCTCTCTGGCTAGTCCGAGCGGTGATCCGAGTGGAAGTTATTTACAGGAAAGCGTCTAAGTGGAAGGGGGGTGGCGCATGGAGGAATGTTTGATGGTAAACTAACACACTCATTAAAAGGAAGGCTTTCAATCGCATATGATTCCATCTTAGATTAAGATTAAGCAGGGGTTGGGCCATTTTAGTTGATACCTCGCTCGAACCGACCGAGATTCTCTTACTATCGTGTCTCATCATTCGAGTAATTTCGTTATCCTAAATCACATCCCATGAGCATTAAGGTGATGATATGGAAAGAGGAGAGCTGGGCAACGGCCGAGACAAGATCAACTGGTCCAAGGCTCTGTTCACGGCATCCTCGTAGATCCCCATATCAATGCATGAGAATGGGAGGGGCAACTATGACCTTGCAGGAGTCGTCACTCGGGATGCTCGGGTGTAAAACATCAGAATCGTGTAAAACGTAAACACGCAAAAGAAAACTACGATTCCATCCAACACAAGAACTAAACACTTCACACGCTGTTATCCCATAAATATAAGAAAAGCTTCTACTGCTAGATCGTAAACAAGCTTGGACGGACGCCCGAAACCAAAAAAAAAAAAAAATCCAAACAATGCAAGCAACTAAAGACATGCGAATAAGAGCAGAGGAACCGCGAACACTTTCACAACTACTCCTATAAAGAATGATAACCAAAATAAAGACATTAAATACAGCTTTAAATGTCAAGCAAAATTGAATAAAATGCTAAAGATGAGAGATCACGTAATCCCCCACTTGAAATTGTCACTACATTTGAAGGGATTCTAGGAGTGGGTCCCTTTTCTCCGTTGCAATAGGTGCATTCGAAGTAGCACTTAAGTCTCTAACCTGAAATTCAAGAGGTCTCAAATTTTCTTGTCGACAAACTTCTTCATGCGTTTGGTTGCTCTACTGAGGTTCGATCTAGCCGGATCGAATTGTTGTTGTCAATCTTGTGCGTAATGAAATGTTGTCAATATTAAAGTTAAACGACTACTTTCGAATATTCTCGAAGCTACTAGAAAGTTCTAGAATAGTCGGGTAAGTTTTTGGAGAAATTTAGAAGATTTTAGAGTAAATTAGAAGTGATAGAAGTTTCTAGGAATATTACAAAAAATTCTAGAGTATGTTGACCAACTAGTATAAATAGGGGGAAGGGGCCTCATCTGTAACAACATCGTAAGAGATCATTCAAGAAGTGAAGTGAGAGCTTGAATTGTTTATTTTCCTCCTCTTCCTAGCTTAGGATTTCGAAGGTCCTCTCAAAAACTAGCGTTCGCCTTGATCAATGCTAAGTCGATGTCCAATATTTGGTATCATAGTGGGTCGATCGAGGTCGAAATTCTATCGAAGTTATATCGAGGAAGCTACAATTCTCAAGGAAGCTGCAATTTGAGGTTGTGACGGGCATATCTTGGACCAGGCTATGCTTCCAAATATCTAGTTTAGTATGGTGAAATTCAACATTGTGGGGATGATGAAAAAATTAAATAATCAAAACTATAGTACATTGACGTGCATGGAGATCTCTAGGAGATTATTGGAGGAAGTGAGACGGCCCCACCGGAGGAGAATACTGCTGCATCGCGGAAATGGCAGATTAAGGAAGAAAATGTCATGTTCGCCATAAAGACAACCATAGAGGATGAGATACTTGAGCACATAAGGTACGCCACTACACCGAAGTATGCCTAGGATATTTTAGCAACTAGGTTCTCGAAGAAAAATGATATGAGACTACAGTTACTAGAAAATGATTTATTGGCAGTTAGACAAGGAGAGTTAGGAATTAATCAGTTCTTCAAGAAAGTAAAATCTATCTGTCGAAAGATTTCAGAACTAGACCCAAGACTTCTTGAGAGAAGCACGAATTGAGAGAAAAAGTGCTACAAGGAGGAATCGCACTACAATATATTGGCACAGAAGGTCAACCGGCGAATATTTTCACCAAAGGACTTAACACGAACAAGCTGAATGAGTTTTGCTCACAATTAGATATGACAAATAGAGTAAGTAGATATTAAGGGGGAGTGTTACAATCAACACTCAACTTTTCTTCATTTCTCTTGATCCTTTCTCTATTCCTCAGCTAGTTAGTATTTATGGTCAAAATAAAAGTAACTTAGTTAGTCAATTGTATAATAGAATTAGGAGGTGACGTGTAGTAAAATGTAAATCATAAGTTGGAGCCCAACTCCAACTATAAGTAGGTGAGCATTCCCTCGTGTAAGAACCAACCCAACTCATCAAAATTTAGAGTTGGTCTCCGAATCATCTCCCTTCTCTTTCTTTGAAATCCTCTTTCCTCGTGCGTCAGAGAGTGTCCAACTTTCTAGGCGTGAGAGTTTGGCAAAACTATTCCCCAACACGAATGTCTGAATCATATACTCGAAACTTTGACTAAAAACTCGAACGATTATTCTTTTTTCTACTGGAGTTTGATTTGAAAAAAGAAATTCGAATAATTCGATTAGGATAACTTATTATTATTTTATTTTATTTATCAGTAGTAAAAAAATTATAAAAACTCGATCAAGATTGAGTACTTGACCGCATTCAAATAAACTCGATTCAATCAAATTCAAATTGAATATATATACTCGGGTTGTATTCGTTCATGCCCCAGTTGATTTCGGATATTAGTTAAGCATATCTCAAGTCCCACACGACACAAAAATTCAACAGGAGGCCAAATGCGCACTTGAGTTGATTGAGTTGAGTTCGAGTTCTCCTTGTTAAAGAGATTTTCCTATACTACCAATTCCCTAGCATAACATATAAATTCCACGGAATTGTGTAAATCTCCCAAATTGGTTGTGAAACTCGGTTTAATAAAGGTGTTCATGTGGCGCGACATGTTACCGTCACCACGATACTTCATCTTTTTTCTTTATTTTTCTACCATAAATTGATATATGGTTAGTTAACTATTTGATCAAGTTTTAAGAATAAAATTTATTCGTATGATTAATAAATATATATTTTATGATTTTTTTAGTTTTTTTTCATTTCAAGATTTTTTATATTTTTTTTACATAATAATCTCTTTTCATATATTCGTATTATCCTCCTTGATAAATCTTCAGATTATTTTTCAACGTCTCCTAATTATTTTAGGAAGTGGAGGATATGAATGATAAAACTATATTATTATTTTTTTATGCATTGTCGTACTCCAAAAGTATGTGCTAAATTTGATTTGCCACTTTAATTCAATGACTGCTTTTCTCAAATTCGTTTCAATTTAATGGCTGAAAAACCGCAATTCTATATGAATGTACAATTTGTCACTTTACTTGATTACCATCACAAGATTTGCGATTATTTGATTCAATTTTTCATTTTTTTTTCTGTCAAGCCCGGTGGGGCCTTAGCCTTCATTCACACGTCCTTCCGTGGTTAAAAAAGGATCTTCGCCAAATTTCCAGAAGAGGAGATGGTCACCTTCCTTCTTGATGGGACTGAATTTACACATACATAGACAACCTTCGGAGCGCATGGGAGAGGAAACAGACGATCCCTCCAAATTCTATCTCCAGGGGCGACTAACGGAGATAGTCCCGACAAACAACGGTTGCCAACAACTCCACTCGCACCACCGGCATGGCGCCCCCCTTTTGACTACGGTATCCACAGTAGCACCCCAAAGCGGTCATCACCAATTCCTCACCTGCTCTACATCAATCTCGTTCATTATCGGCTCCAGAAGCTCTGTTCGGCCACCACATCTGCGATTCCCAGCCATCGATCCCAAACGGACATTCTCCGATCCCTCTCCTGACCCCTCCATCTTCCAGCATCAGTCCAACAGAGAATGAACACCGGTGAAAGAAATCATCGAAGCGGTAACAAGCCGACATCTCCTAGCCCCAACCAGCATCTACAGTCATCATCACAATGGCCTCCCTTAATTCCGTAACAGACGGTAGCTCAGGGCACCACACCGCCCATGACCAGCCAACGTCCTATTCGACATCTCGGGTGCCCGTCTATTGGAATGGGTTGCACCAAATGGGGCAAACTCAAATATATATCCTAACGGATTATTCCTCTATCGGGCCTTATGAGTTTGGGCCAAACAACTGGTTTTTTTGACTTGAACCGATTTTTAAAAATAAATGTAATAACTTATTTAGGTTAAACAATAAATAATTGTGTTTTAACAAGAGCCATGGATGGGGAAGGCGACACGAGCCAATCCGGATCCTCCCCAAGCATCCTTTTACGGGTCGTTTTTTGCCCGCCGTCTCTTAAGAAGTATGGAGACAATCGGTGATGGCTCACCGTCACTCGCGTACTAGGCCGGAGGGCGTACGTAAAGATTAAAACCAATTGGCAAAACAAATAGCCACTTGAAAGAACTTAAAATCTGATGTGGGACTTGAGTTTGCACACTTCAATATGGAAGTGGTATGAGAGAAATATATGTTCAAATAATTTGTGGGGAGATTGGAAGAATCACTTATCTCGATCCCGACACTAGCTTGGAGGAGGTATGTCATTGTGGGGAACCGCGAGATTGACACCCAATGGAGTGTCGCGGTTCAGAATCATGACACTTGAACACTATTTCGACAGTCAAACACTTCGAAAAAAATTTTTCTACTTAAGTTAGTGTCGCGTTTCAGAACTACAACAATCCTTTGAATGTCAATAAAACAGTTCTCAATTGCGACTAGGGGTGAAAACGAACCGAGTCGCTCGCGAGCTAGCTTAGCCAAAACTCAGTTCTAGTTCAACTTTGACCGAGTTCGAGCCGGTTAGGTAACAAAACGAGTCGAGCTCGAGCCTTAATACTTACAGCTCAATGGCTCGCGAGCTACTTGTGAGCCTAATATAATATGATAAATATTAATAATTTTAGGCCAAATACTCAAATATATCCACTTTGATTTTTTTTTCCGATTTAGCCTAACATTTGAAAAATATCTTCTTACATCCCTACGTTAGACCGTTATCTCAATTATATCATCCGTTAGTCGTCCCCGCTAACGGAGTTCTACGTGGCGCTGACATGGCAGTTAACGTCGTCAACTCCACGTTTAATCTATTTTTCTCCATAATAAATCATCAAATATATCCTAAACTTTGACATTTTTTCCAATTTAGCCTAACATTTGAAAAATATCATCTTACATCCCGACGTTGAGCCGTTATCTTCATTGTTTTCTATGTTAGCGGTTGATGCTAATGGAGTCTTGCGTGACGTTGATACGATAATTGATGTTGTTAGCACTACGTTTAATCTATTTTTTCTCAAATTTAACCGTAAACTCCGAATAAAGCTCTAAATATATTTTAATCTCACTCTTAACGAATATTTTAATCATACTTTCAACCAATCATACACTATCACCCGACCACAATCTCACCCCGACCCTTAATCCCCAACCCTTATCCCACCCTGACTCTCGACTCCCAACCCCAAAATGTTGACATCTCAATAACGTTGGTTTGGAGATGTGCGTTTGTATAAGAATATTGACATACTTATACAGTGTTATTTACTTAAATAATGATCGTGTGTTTGCCTAAATAATGTATGACAATGTGTTTGTGTGGGCGTGTCCTGAAATTTTAGTAATCATGACTATGTTTAAAGCATTTAACTTTAACTCTAATTAGAACAACTATAATTTGTTTATAATAGTGAAAAAAATCTATTACAATATTTGTTCGTATTGGGGACGGCTACGGATTATATGATGGAGATAACAATCCAACGTTGGGATATATTTTTCAAATATTAGGCTAAATTAGAAAAAAGTGACAAAGTTTAGAATTTATTTGATAATTTAACCTGAGAAAAAATAGATAAAATGTGGCATTGGTGATGTTAATTGCCACGTCAGCGTCACGTAGGACTTCGTTAGCCGCTAACGGAGGATATAATAGGGATAACGGCCGAATGTTGGGATGTAAGAGATATTTTTCAAATGTTAGGCTAAATCGAAAAAAAGTGTCGAAAGTTTATGATATATTTATTAATCTGGCCATTGAAGTTTTGACTTATTTGTAAGTAAATTTAAAATTGAAGACTAAATTGAATTTTAAAAAAGAACTATCCGTTAGGGTTATCGAGCCTATCAAGCCGAGCTCGAGCTTCCTAAAATTAGACCGTGCCGATCTCGAACTTTAGTTTTTTGGGCTCGATCAAGCCCGAGCCGAAATCGAGCCAAGCTCAAACCATTGTTTGGTATTAGTTCGGGTCGTTTTCACCCATAATCGCGACTTAACTCGCCGAGCTTCCGACGCTTTCTTTTGAATGTTACTGCCACGTTACCTACTTAGACGATATTTCAAAATTTAGCAAAATTTGATTGAATAATTTTTTTTTTGATTAACCGTAGTTTCTGACTTGTCCGACGACATCCTCCCAGCACAAACCCAAAAAGAGAAATTGAATCGCACTCTTCCTCCTCAGTTCTCTCCTCTTCTTCATCACACGAAAACTCCCTCCCTCCCTCTCTCCCCACCACCACCATCACTTCAATACTCTGTAGAAAAAATCTTTTTAGGAAAACAATGTCCCCCGCCTCATAAGAACCCGAAGAAGAATCACCCCATTCCCATTCCCATTCCCACCTAATCACACCAATGGATTCCACCTCATCCAAGCGAGGTTCCGACCACCCGTGGTCATCCTCCAAGTCTTCGGGACTCCGGCGAAGCCACTCGGTGAAGAACTCCTCCCACCCTTCCTCGTCCACCTCCGGGGCTTCCTCTCTTCCCCGGAGCTCGGCACTGAGGGCTCTGCCTTCCTCCTCCTCGGGCGTGGGCATCGAGAAAGGATCTGGCAACGTTGCAAGGAAATACAGCAGTATGGCCAAGGAACAGAAGGCAAGGTTCTACATCATGCGCCGGTGCGTCGCGATGCTGGTCTGCTGGCACAAGCACGGCGACAGATCCGTCATCAAACACCCGCTCCTGCCCCTTCCACGACCAAAAAATGTATATCATATATTATTTGTTCCTGTGCATCACTTTGGGTTTTAGTAATGAGGGGGAGGGGGGGGACGTGGTTCTTTCCTGTTTCAAAGAATTTTTTTGGGGCTCTCTGTCTATCTTCGATTTAAGTACAATATTATTGTTATTAATTATTATTATCATTATATGGATCAAATCATTGACCCTGGAGGGAGGAATTCAGACATGGTCGGTTATAGGGGTGAGCAGGTTTTGGGTGGGTAGGCTGCGGACGTGGAACCCGGAACCTATCCTGTAATATTTGGTTTTTTAATTTTAGAACTTAGAACCTACCTTATAGTTTAAAGAACCACCCATGAACCAATCTAGCGGTTTCGGTGCCTTCTATTAGAGCGCTTTCAATTAGCATACCAAAAGAGTATATGATACAGAGATTCATCCTAACTGCGTACCAATATACTAAGTATCTACTAGCCAAACTAAAAGTTACTGGGGCAGAATTAAACACACGCAAACAAGTGATCCAGAGTACAACGCCTCAAATTACATTAAAATCAAAATCCAAACCCCACAGAATCACCCCACAGAATCACCCCACATTAAAATCAAAATCCAAACCCCATAAAATCACCCCCTAACCGGCTATGTTCAGACAAAAAGAACTTTTAATAAATATTCCCATCACCCACGGCTCAATTAACCTAACTCATCCCTAAAATCCTCCAAAAATTCATAACCCATAAAAAATTGTAAATAAAAACTGACAAGGCAAGGCGGGGTTTAAGGGAAAAAGCTGATTATGAACTGACTTACCATGAGAAACCGTAACCTCTGGAACCGTTTGTTGAAGACGTTGTTGTGAAGACGGGGGAGAGACTGGGAACAGAAAAGTAAGGAACCGAGACAATTATTTGGGATAGGATAAAGTTTAAGTAAGGTTATTGGATTGAGTAAAATTTAGGGTAGGTTATTGGGTCGGGTAAAATTCATGTTAGGTTCCAGATTCTCCGGGTTGGTCGTACATGATATCGCCGATTTTGTAAAATTTAGAACCTTCTTCTTCTTCTTCTATGCAATCGACTTCTCGACAGCCCTCCGCCGCTCAATCCGGCCCATCTTCTCGGCAGACCGTGGTAAGCAAGCTACAATCGATTTTCCCATGACAACGAACAACAAACGCATCAGAGAAAAACGTACAACTATAAACCACGACTGGGATGAACAGCTTTTGCCCAAGAACGAGCGGACGAAGATGACAAGGCCAGGCCAACCCTCGAGAAGATCATGGCTTAGGACATAGAAAAGCTCCCGCATTTGACAAGAACCTGATCTGGGTCCGCGCCAAGGAGACAAATCGTGAAAAAGATAAAGGGTGTCACTGGACAGGGATTAGAACTGTGACAAGGCTTGTTGAGAGTGGATAAATAAAGGAAAAATATAGGATTTTGGCCCTAATTATTGGGCTATTTTCATCTGTGGCCATAACTTTATTTTTTTTTTATTATGGCCATAACTATGACATTGATTTTGTTTATGGCCTCGACGTAAAGCCGTTGGTGGATCTTACCTACGTGGACTAACGGCTGAACTCGTGGCAACAAACGTGGCCATCCTGTCTTTTAGAAAAAAGACAAAATATCGGATTTTGGCCCAAATTATCGGGTTATTTTCATTTGCGGCCACGACTTTATTTTTTTTAATTTATGACCATAATTATGACATTGATTTTGTTTATGCCCTCGACTAACGCCGTTGGTGGATCTTACCTACGTGGATTAACGGCTGAACTCTCGTGCGAATGTGGCAATAAACGTGGCCATCATGTCTTTAAAAAAAAATCCAAATTAATAAAAGGCAAAATATCGGAATTTGGCCCCAATTATCGGCACATTTTCATATGTGTCCACAACTTTGTTTTTTTTTATTTGTGGCCATAACTATGACTTCGTTTTATTTTGTGGCCGCGTCGTAACGTCGTTGCCTACGTGGACTAACGGCTGAAGGAGTGTGCGAACGTGGCCATCCTGCGTGGCAATTTTAAAATAAAGTCATAGTTATGGCCATAAAGTTTGGGTCGCAGATGAAAATAGCCCGATAATTGGGGCCAAAATCCGATATTTTGTCTTTTTTCTAAAAGACAGGATGGCCACGTTTGTTGCCACGAGTTCAGCCGTTAGTCCACGTAGGTAACGGCGTTACGACGCGGCCACAAAATAAATCAATGTCATAGTTATGGCCATAAATAAAAAAAAATAAAGTTGTGGCCGCATATGAAAATAGCCCGATAATTGAGGCCAAAATCCGATATTTTGCCTTAATAAAAACCGTAAATCCCCTCCCCAGATGTTCACGAACCTCCTTAATCCTGCTGCCTACTCCACAACCAAACCTTTCGTGGCCTTGCAACCCCAGCAGCAGCATCGCATGTTCAAGGTGAGGTTCTTCGCTTGGATGGTGATGGGCATCCTGTTCTGTGAATTTATTCCCCCTCTCTCCCCGACGGCTCTTCTATATGGGACATCGAGGCCATAAACAAAATCAATGTCATAATTATGGCCATAAATTAAAAAAAATAAAGTCGTGGTCGCAGATGAAAATAGCCCGATAATTGGGGCCAAAATCCGATATTTTGTCTTTTTTCTAAAAGACAAGATGGCCACGTTTGTTGCCACGAGTTCAGCCGTTAGTCCACGTAGGTAAGATCCACCAACGGCATTACGTCGAGGCCATAAACAAAATCAATGTCATAATTATGGCCATAAATAAAAAAAAATAAAGTTGTGGCCGCAGATGAAAATAGCCCGATAATTTGGGCCAAAATCCGATATTTTGCCATAAATAAATATGAGATTAATAGAAGAAAACTCGAAAGATGTGTTCGGGGTTGAGGACAAATTCCCCCTCGGGAATTCTTTTTCCTAAATAACGTTATTTCGTGGAATATGATTATGAGTTTTAAAATTCTTTTTAAATGAGGCAGTAAAATCGATATTATAAAAATTAAATTTAATTATAAACGAGGTCGGATTTCTCAACATTTATTTTTTTAAAAATCGATATTTATAACGTGGACTTCACAAGACATTAAAAAATTTGACCTTATAAAATTAGACTAAACCCTATACTCTAAACTCTAAAAGTGCCAGCTTTCGTGAGGTCGACTTTCTTATTATTTTATAAAAGTTGGTAAGGTCGACTTTCAAAACCTTTTTTAATATCGACATCTTTCAAGATCAAAATTGACTTTTGCAAAATCAATTTCGTCACTTTAATTAAAAAATTTTCAAATTATCAATAATATTTGAAGAAATAATTTTTCAACCAAGTTATTTAGGAACAAAGCTCTCGTGAGTTGATTGGACAAAGGCAGGATTTGCAGCAACACAGAAACGGATCCCTTTGGGGCCCTTGCAGCATCGATTCAAAAAATGGCCGACTGAAAAACATGGGCTTGGACCGAACAATTAGACCTTGTTGTCCGACTTCCCCCCGGTTTCTCGTTCAATGCTTTCTGCCCCCCGTCCTATGTTTTGGTCGGGGAAAGAACATGACCCTCTTCCCTTCTACCGGGATCCGGCGATATCTGTAAACAATTTATGATTTTACTTCCCTCTACGCTGTCGGGAGATTTCCGCCTCTGACATGGAAGCCACCTCCGTACTCCTCGCTTCAAGTCCAATTGTCTCACCTCCTCCGTCGAGGAAGTACTACTCTATCGGGCATTCCGTCAAACAGCTTCACCGCCGTCGCGCCACCAGCGCCGCGCTTGCCTACAAAAGCATCGACCTTTCATCGCCGCGCAACCAGAGTCGTCCATTTCCGCTGCCAAGATGCTCTCTTTCCGGTGCCGTGAGTCCAGATTCTCAACCCTTCCTCCTTAAACCCTCGAAGAACCTGTCTTTTGATTGGTTGAAGAAGAGGGTGTCTGGATTGACCCCGCTGGACATTGTTAAGGTTTCCGGGATACTGTCCGTTTCGATTGCGGCCGTGAGGTGGGCCGTGAATTTGGCGTTGAACCCCTTCTTCTGGATGTACTTTAGCTGGAGTTGGTTATTCTGGCCGTGGATTGTGGCGGTAATGGTGGCTGTAAGCGGGTTGTACTGTCTTAGGAAACATTTGCAAGGTAAAGCCAGTATCTTTGAGCAACTTGTCATGGTGACCTCCGCATTCATGTGGCTAACGCTGGTTCCGCCAGCTCATTTCAATGGGTTCCTCCAAGGGTGGCCCTTTGTGTTCTTCTTCGTGTACCATTACTTCTTTTTCTTCAATGTTAGCATTAGGAGGAGGATGTACGGGGACTACTATGCTAGGCCCCATGATCCCAAGTGGGATGTGGATACGCCTGGATGGCAGAAGTTGTTGTTTTGCGTAGCAGTTATGGTCGGTCATTGGCTTGCCGCATTCGAAGGGCCCGAGTTGCATAGAATCCCAGGTGGGTGGAGTAATCTTGGGATCTGGTTGCTGATAGTGGTGACTTTCTTAACACAGTACAACTCTTCATTGTATCTTGCTAAGTATTCTGAGAAGATTGTTGTGCCAACGTCGGTCGTGCAGTATGGACCATATAGATGGGTCCGGCATCCGATTTATGCTTCTACCATTCTTCTATTTGCGACATATTGTACTGCTCTCCGTGCCCCTTTGAGCTTGCTCTTTGTTGTTGGTGCCTGTGTTATGTACTATGAGCAAAAGATACGATTGGAGGAGGCTTTGATGATTGAGACGTTTGGAGAGGGTTACTTGGAGTATGCAAGAAAAGTTAAGCACAAATTGATTCCATTTGTCTTTTGATTCTGAAAAAAGGTACGCCTATGTTGTCCATGATTACTATACTTCTTGACTCCTGTTGCATGAAATTTGATGCTCAATATTTATGATGATCCTTTGATCTTCTTGTAATGGGATCATGAATGTCGAAATATGGTTAAATCAAGCATGAATGTGAAGGTGAATGAGATCCTGAATGTTAGAATATGGTTGAATCAAGCTTGTACATGAAGAGCATATATATTGCTTGTTAACATTTATAAGCAGCATTGTATCCACAATTGCTTGGAATTGTAATTGACCCATCTCTGCAGAGTGGTCACCTCGTTTGTACTCGGGCTCTACCTAGTAGATTTACATCTTTAAGCTTGACTCATGTCGACCCTTTCAAATCCACGTGCTGGGGCTAAATAGTGCATGGGTTCCCTATTAAATAGCAGTGCTAGGTTTTCACCTATGCATGTATAATCAATCATACTGGTGTGAGTTGGATGTTTATAATTGAGGATCACATTATTGTTCTACCAAGCTAGATACTGACAATGAACAAAAAATGCCCTTCTGTCAAATCTCTGATGAGAGTGAAGAAGGGTAAGCTGATATTCCTTTTAGGCCTCGGAAAATGTCACGTAGTGACTTCTATCGACAATTTATAAAGTATAAAAAGGCAGAGGGGATATTTGGATGGGCCTTTTAGTCTGAGCTGAGGCTAGTTGCTGGAATAGGTGAGAGAAGTGGTGTAACTGCATGGACAGAGGTCTCAATCTCTCCATTAGTTGATTATCTAGGATCAACTGACGTAACCTTTTGGCACACAAATGAAGGGTGAAGCCATATACACTCATTTCTGGGTTAGCAGTTAGCACGAAATACTTCCCCGGCTGATGATATCTGTTTCACTCATATGTGTCATGTTTGCATTTTATGTTTGCCGTCTTAACGTTGTGTCATACCCAATCATCATCAGTTCATCATGATTCCATTTGTTGGCTTGGCTTGTCATCCACGTGGCTACTTCCTTACCCATACTTATGCTTTTAATGGCATTTTAGGGCAAATGTCGTCGTCTGTGCTACTGAATCTCTCATTGACAAAAATGAGGCTCCATGGATGTGCAGGGATGCCTGTTTAACGGCTGTGTTTTCTGTCTTGCCTGAATACAGGATGGCGAAGGCGGTGGTGTGATCAAGTTAGGCTGCTTGACATGGAAGTTTTGTACCTGCTGTACAACGAATCCATATGGGATCATAACATCCGAAGTTTTGCGAGGACTTAACAGATTGTAGCTTAGCTCGTTCTAAATTGATTGTGCTTGTTTGTTCTGATAAATAGCGACCGACTCCAAAATGGCAGCTTGAGGTTTGGGCTAAGGGGAGTTACTTCTGGCAGTCATTGAACTTCATAAATGGCTGAAAAATCACTCCCAGCTGCAGCCGATATCATTGTCTATTCAATTTCAATGACTGATGCAGACAAAAAACACAAGTAGCTATCCCTTGGAATTTGTTTTCTACCCTCCTCGAGAGGAGGCATGAAAGGATTAATGGTACTGTCCCTATGCAAAAACCTTTACAGTCTGTCCTGGGGGAAGTCCAGTCCAGGCGTTATTGGCATACTCGAATGTCTGAATCATATACTCGAAACTTTTGACTAAAAACTCAATCGATCATTGTTTCTTCTACTGGAGTTTGATTTGAAAAAAGAAGTTCGAATAATTCGATTAGGATAAATTATCTTTTTATTCTATTTATCAGTAGTAAAAACTTATAAAAATTCGATCAAGTGTGTGTACTTGACCGCGTTCAAATAAAACTTGATTCAACCAAATTCAAATGGAATTTATATGCTGGGGCTCTATTCGATCATGCCTTAGTCGATTTCGAATATTAGTTGAGCATATCTCAAATCTCACGTAGCACAAAAATTCAAAAGGGTGCCCAAATGGGCACTTTGAGTTGATTGATCCTTTTCAAAGAGATTTTTCGAGACGACCCATTCCCTGCGTAACATATAAATGCAATGAGATTGTATTTTAAAACCAATCGCTAATATAGATAATTCGCTTGAAACAACTTTTAGATTTTCGATACGAAACTTGGGTTTGCACACTTCAACAGGAAGGTAGTGGGAGAGAGATATATGAACAAATAATTTGTGGGGAAGTGGAAAGAATCACTAATCTTAACCGTAACACTAGCTTAGAAAATATATGTCGCGATAGGGAACCACATCATTGACACCCAAAAGAGTATTGTGGTCTAGAACCATGACGCTGGAGCACCATTGCCACACTCGGACACTTAGAAAAGTTGGGCACTTTGAGTTGATTGAGTTGATTTCAAATTCTCCTTTTCGAAGATATTTTCCAGGACGACCCATTCCCGGTATAACATATAAATGCAATGAGATTGTATTTTAAAACCAACCGATAATATAGATAATCCGCTTGAGAGAACTGTTTAGATTTTTTATACGAAATTTGGGTTTGCACACTTCAACAAGAAGGTGTTAGGAGATAGATACATATACGAGGAGAAGGAAAAAACTATTAATCTTAACCGTAACACTAGCTTGGAAAATATACGTCGCGATAAGGAACCACGTCATTAACACCCAATAGAGTGTCGTCGTCCAGAATCACGGCAGTGGAGCACCATTGCGATACGGACACTTAGAAAAGAATTTTCCTACATGAGTTAGTGTCAGGTTTCAAGATTGCGATCATCCTTTTGAGTGTCAATGATACCATTCTTAATCACGACGTAGCTCCGAACTATTTCCGAGCTTTCTTTTTAATTTTAGTGTAAGTAGACGATATTTCTAAAATTTCGCAGAATCTTTTATCGCATTTGAATAGTGTTTTTTCGACTAATCGTAGTAGTGTCGGACTTCTCTGTCAACATCCTCCCAGCACAAACCCAAAAAGAGAAATTGAATCACACTCTTCCTCCTCAGTTCTCTCCTCTTCTTCATCACACGAAAACTCCCTCCCTCCCTCTCTCTCTCCCCACCACCACCATCACTTCAATACTCTGTAGAAAAAATCTATTTGAGGAAAACAATGTCCACCGCCTCATAAAACCCTGAGGAAGAATAACCCCATTCCCACCTAACCACACCAATGGATTCCACCTCATCCAAGAAAGGTTCCGACCACCCGTGGTCATCCTCCAAGTCCTCGGGACTCTGGCGGAGCCACTCGGTGAAGAACTCCTCCCACCCTTCCTCGTCCACCTCCGGGGCTTCCTCTCTTCCCCGGAGCTCGTCACTGAGGGCCGTGACTTCCTCCTCCTCCTCCTCAGACGCGGGCATCGAGAAAGGATCCGGCAACATTGCAAAGAAATACAGCAGCATGGCCAAGGAACAGAAGGCAAGGTTCTACATCATGCGCCGGTGCGTCGCGATGCTGGTCTGCTGGCACAAGCACGGCGACTGATCCGTCATCAAACACCCTCTCCTGCCCCTTCCACGACCAAAAAATATATATCATATATTATTTGTTCCTTTGTATCACTTTGGGTTTTAGTAGAGGGGGGACGTGGTTCTTCCTGTTTCTAAGAATTTTTTTGGGGCTCTCTCTCTATCTTTGTATTAAGTACAATATTATTGTTATTAATTATTATTATCATTATATGGATCAAATCATTGACCCTGGAGGGAGGAATTCAGACATGATCGGTTCTCCTTCTCTTATTGTTATTATTTGTTCGGTTTGTTTCTTTTTAATGTACTGAAATCTTATCTCTTTCAACCTCATCATGTCGTCTTCTCTCACCTTTTTTTTGTTCCCACATGTCTTCTTCTTCTTCTTCTTCTTCTTCTCCTTCTTTCTTCCTATTATCATCAGTCATGTGATTATTATTGCTGTTGCTGTTGTTATTTTCAGTTTTTCAATATATGTTCAGTCGATCTCAAGGAAATGGAAATGCAACCAAAAAAAGGAGAAAAAAATATTACTGTGGTAAATGTGAGAAGGAGAGGGGGAGATTCCATTTTCTTTTCTTTTTTCTTTTTTATTGCAGATGTTGGGAACTGGCAGTAATAATAAATAGTAGTAAGAAGGGGGGAAGCAGAAAGAAGAAGAAGAAGAGGACAGCCTTTGATAATTGAATTCCACGCATTGGAAAGAGGCTTAGGCCATCTTCATGTCTACGACAAACGTAATAAGTTTCTTGCCTATTTTTTTTTTCTTTTTCCTTAATATATATACATATATTGTTTTTTAAATGAATGTAAATTAGTATTCTTTTTATTAAATTTTTATTTGAATTCGCCTTGAATAAATTCTTGAGATATGTCAACGGGGAGTAAACAATTTGTCTCATCAAAATGTGGAAATTGACTAGGAACTTTTATTCGGTAGGTTTTTCTTTTAAAAAAGAAAATTCTGAGGATGTTAAAAATATTGCAAAAGGTAAAACTTTCATGTAAGATTCCAATCCGATCTTACATCTAAATCATAGCAAAACAAAACCCTGAATTTTCCACCACTTCCTTTACCAGAAGGAATCTCATGCATAGTGAACTCCAAGTGATTGGGGCTCTCTTGAATCCAACTAGGATGAACGAACATATTTATTACCTGGTATATAATAATCAGAGGTTATTATTATCACCTGGTACATACATCCCACGTATTGATTGAGCATGGGCGAAGGTGGGACTCTCTGCTACTCTCCTTCTCTCTCTCTCTCTCACTCACTCACACACGATTACTGAATTGGATTTCGACACGTTTGGAGTATTTTTTATTCGCTTAATATATCGAATTCGACTATTTGGGACCAAAGTTACGAAACCGGAAGGAAAAAAAATTGGATTGTGCCCATTGTTTCGTGAATTGCGACCCCACATTTGTTCCCTTCATTTTTTTTACAGCTACCTGGAGAGCGACTCCACACTTACACAAACAAGCTCGTGCCTGCCTGCCTGCCCGCCCTTTTCCCAAGGACGAAACTAAATCCCAGTTTCCACTGTTGCATGCATTAACCCCGCCTTTTGACCCATCAAACCCATCTTCTCCAACGGTCGATATTTTCGGACCAAGGATGGATGTGAATAGTAAATTATATGGTTAGTACGAGGTGGGGTAATTTTAATAATTACAAGGGGGTTGAACCTCCGATTCGTCCTAGAGACATGGCACGTGAAATCGTGGATTGGATTCTTCTGCCCCTCAGAAAAGGAATGGCATCATTTTCCCTCCAAATCAGACTGATTTTGTCCCCACACAGGGGAAGAAAGAATGGGAGGACCCCCAAAAGGAAATATGAATATAAAAGAAATGTATGCACTTGCATATCATGTACCTTTTGTTCTCCAACCCTAACATTATTAGCAATGCAAGGACATAGAGGCCAGACAAAACCTGATTCATTTCTCTCATGTGCAACAGTGAAAGTTACGACATTCCCGAGAAAGTCGGGCATTGATTTTCCCACAAACAAAAATTACTCATCTCCCTGTGCGAATCCCCTCGTTTTGCACCCCCCCCCCCCCCCCCCCCCCCGGTATCTCGGTAACAATGATATAAGTTAAATAGAAGAAGAAGAAGGAGCGATGGAAGATGGTGAAGACGAACGGTGGGGCAAAACATGGACGTAGAGATTGGTCCGCTAACACTGGGGGAGATCGGACGGCGGAGGAGGAAGCTTCTGACTGGGGAGCTTCCCATCTCGAACGATCCAAGCCATCTTCAGTCCCCAGCTCGTGTGCACCTCGAAGTGGCAGTGCATGAACCACACCCCTGCTCGTTTCGTTAGTATATGTATTACAACGTGGTGGTCGTGAAAGAAAGGTCGGGAGTTACTTGAAGGGAAGAAATGTTTTTTTTACCTGGGTTGTCGGCCAGGAAACGGATGGCGACCCAGCCGCCGGAGGGCACACCGATCGTGTTGCGCTCGACTGGGTCCACCAGGTTGAAATTCTTGGGGTCGTTGTTCGGGTCGAAGTTCCCGAACCCTTGGCCCACCACGAAGAAGTTGAACCCGTGGAGGTGCAAGGGGTGGCTCTCTGTGGTGATGATGCTCGTGTCCTGCATCACCAGCTCGACGCTCGTGTTGTACTGCAGGACGACCACCTTCGTCCCGTTCATGACGAACGTGTTGTTAGGCGGAGTGCCCGTGTAGTTGAAGGGCACGAGGGGGTTCGACGGGAAGTCGGTCGTGTATATGCCGTTGGATTTCCCAAGGAAGTGGGACTGGAGGAGAGCGGTGGAAGGCATGGCGAAGGAGATGTTGTTCACGGAGGCCGCGAATTTGGTCCCGTTGGGTCCCTGGCAGGTCTGGTTCTTCGGGCATGGGCTGCTCCCCAGGCCGACCGTGAAGAAGAACCGCTTTTGGATGGTCTGGGGCACGTTGGCTGGGAACTGTGGGGTTGCAAGGCTGCGAAGCCTGCCGGTGAAGTTGGTCACCGCACTTGTGGCATTTATTGCAGGGAGGGAAGGCAGGAGGAGGGTGAGGTTCTTGGGGAGTGACGACGAGTTGGAGGAGGCTGAGGATGTCGGAGAGGAGATGTACTCGAGGATTGCCGCGGCCGTTGTGTTGTCGATGGCTCCCTGTCCGGTGAAGTACGGGCTTACGGCCATCAAATAAGAGGAGTTGTGAGGCCCCTGTTTGGTGTTTAGGAGGACGTTGGATGTCTGCCCCGGTGCAATGACAATGAGGTCAGTGGTGAAGGGCTTGACATAGACGGCATCGACATCGACGACGGTGAGGGAGTGGTTCGCGATCGCGAAGAAGAGCTCGTCATTGAGTGCAGCATTGATCAGGCGTAGGAGATACGTCTTCCCCGGCCTCACCTTCAGCTGATAAGTATCTGACGGAATATCATATCTTAATTATCGAAACCCATCGGTAAACGCATTAGGTTAACTGTAAATGATGCTGTCCTACAAATACCATTTGGGGCCGAGCAGTTGTACAGAGGACCGGGTAGGCCATTGAAGGTGTAGGCATCGGAGACGTTTGGAGGGCCTCCAGATTGAAGCGCCTGAGCAATCACTGCCTCTGGGTCGGCGTTGAACCACTCCCCTGTTCGGTCCGGGCAAACTCGGAATCAAAACAAAATATCGCATGCTTTCGAGAAGATTTCAAATGGCCCTGGTTTGGTTTTATTACCAAAGATGATGGGGACCTCCTTGTGGGGCTTAGGGAACGGGTACGATGCATTGCGCTTGGGGAGGATGATGATGGGTCCATAGACGGTGGCCCGGATCCACGAGATATGGGCATGCCAGAACAGGGTGCCCCTCTGCCCTGGGATTGTGAAGTTGTACACGAAGCTCCCGTTGGTCTGGATGGGACACTGAGTTATGTAAGCCGGACCATCGGCCCACCCGCTCTGAAGCTGCCGGATCCCATGCCTGTTAGGGTTCCCCATTACGAAAATCAAACAACCACGCATGCGCCGCGCCAGCCAACCAGACTCATATCCGAACGCGAAACGATAAAACGCCAGCAGCTCACGGGGATTCATTACCAGTGGATACTGATGTTGTTGGGGACGTGGTTCACCACCTTGATGACGACCCTGTCGCCCTCCCTGGCGACGATGCGTGGACCGGGGAACTTGCCGTTGACGGTCACCATGCTCTTGGTGTGGCAAAGCCTCGTCACGTTCTTCATCACAATCTGTAGCGCACAAAAGCAAATTCCAACGAGCTAGTATCATTCATTACCCAACTTCTTACTGCACCCGTAGGACCGACTAAAATCACGACCGCGAGAAGAGGGAAAAAGAAAACGATATCAGAGTTTTCACGAATATCTTACGTTGAACTTGTAGTGCCTGGTGATGGCAGTTGAGATCCGAGGAAATGTCCCTAAGGCGAACACCATCATTGCAAGAACAACAACAACAGGTGATGCGGAGGAAGACCTCATGATGATGTTATTACAAGACTTCCCTTTTTAGTTGGTCGTTTTTCTCGGGTCGTGTTTCTTGCAGCACCAACACCGAGGTCATATGTTTATATACACACCCCAACAACTAAAGGGAATTTAAGCTCCTCCTCCTCCTCCTCCTTCCTTTTGCTTTTATTCAATTTTATTTTATTTCTGGTTTGTTGATCGGTTGATTTTCCAACTCCTTTTTTTTTTTTTGTAGATATCTATTTATTTGTTCAGTTTGGTCCATCTTCACAGTGGAGTGTTAGCTAAGTCGAACATAATGATGATCATCTCGGTTGGCTTGCCCTTCGACCACTTTCTTCGCACTAACCTCTCCCCCACCAAATCTCCATAGCCCCCATGTCGTTCGACTTCCGTTCCCTTCTGAGTCTTTCTAGGGACGAACGCTCGTTTTACCAGTGGCCTGAGAATGATCACGTACCTTAAATTTATTACCGGACGTGGAATGAGCCACGCCCACAATACATGGAACGACCTAACCTAAGCACATTTTTTCGGTAGGACTGGACTCGGAATATTGGTGGGTCAATTTCGTGTGTACGCCTGTCGCGATCCAAGCGACAGTAATTTTCTTTTGGAAGGTGAATAATCCTTGTCCGAAAACCAATTTAAAAGTCTTGGGGAGCAAGGATTGCTTAAATAAATGGAATCTGCAGTCCATCTAGGGCCCCCTAACGGCCCCTCCGAATTCAATGTGTCTTTTCTACCTTTAGGCGATCCTTACGTAAAGCTGTTAATGATAATTACTTCCTTCGGTTCACTTAGACCCTAAACCATTGGAAATTGTTGGGGTTTGATTAAGATAAACAAACACCAACCCTGTTGGTTCGAGTTCAAGTTCAAACCCTCTCCTTACAGAGATGTTTAGTGGAGGATGGTGCTGGTCAGAGTGGGATCAGGTTTAGGATGTGGACGTCCAAACCAGAAAGAAAGAAAGAGTTGGGAAGATTCAAGGTGAAGGTGGTTCAGGGGACTTGGTTCCTTTTCCTAATTTTAGCTTCAAAGGATGATTATCGAGTTCGAGGGCGAGATGTTTGATTATGTAGTTGCACCCAACTACGGTCCTTGTGGCGTATTACGTTGGAATATGCACGGAAGTCGCTTCTGGCACACGATCTTAAGGTTAAGACATCACCGACTTGGGGCTTTGTAGTGAAAGGGGGGGACGGGAGATGAAAGCAAATGAATCTTGACGAAGTTGAACCAAACACAATTTTTCAACTTAAAAACTAGTTCCAGATCATGGCGACGGAGATGACGGCCACCCCGAGGAGCATGGCTAAGAACTTGAAGAAGGGGGTGCCGAACCGCGACTCTGCTGACAACCTGAAGCCCTTGGCGATCAGGTGGTATTGATCGCGACGTACGCAAATACCCCACAAGCTATCCCCCATTGAGATTGCGTATGTCCAGTCGGCAACTGTCCCCTGGGTTGATCGCGAACGCCGTGGAGTAGGCCGCTGTTGTAAGGAATGGCCGCTTCGGTCACATCCTCGGGAGGGCAATCCCCATGCCTATGGCTGGGAAATATCTTGTGCGGAGAGATCGTCCACATTTTCCTCCATGCGTCGGCCTTTGTTTCCGTTGTCCTTGGAATAAAATTACGAGATCAGGATCATTCTGGTGTGGTAAACTAAACGCGTAATAGGATTAAGATGGAATATTCGAAACCCCGACTTCTATGCCCTTGAAAACCGAATGGAAGAACAAGGCCAATATCAGCAGAATGGTGTCCCCCAATGACGCCGTCCGAGTCAGATGCATCATGACACAATCCCCGAGCATGGTGACGCGAAGGTGGAGGTAGAGTCACCGAGAAAGTGCATCATGGCAGTGTCGAGGAAGACCCTGGCCGCAAACTGTGACAAGGAGGAGGAAGGTCTCGTTCCGACGGAGGGAGTAGTAAGGGGAGACCCCGCCAGCGAAGTTGGTGACGAGCATGGTGATGAGGCACCAAACCTTGACCAAGATAAGCCACTAGGCATGCAGGTCCGGGGCGGGGCCGGTCCCAGCGTCGCCGCCATGGATGCTAGGGTCGTCATTGATTTCATGTACCCGTAATTTTGATACAAGGGGATCGAAGTGGAGTAAGAGAGGATGAAATATGTGAAGAAGGAGCGGCAGTTAGAACCCTAACTGAAGTATCGAGGAAGAAGACCGTTGCAGAGGCCGTTGGTCAAGATGGTCGTGGGCTGATGGGAGAAGAATGGCGTGGGCTGGCGGGAGAAGAATGAGCGGTGGCCCAGAAGAAAATAAAAGGAAGTGAGCCGAGGGTGCACCCGAGGACGGAATTGAAAAAGAGAAGCAAAGTGGGGACTGAAGTGGGAAGACTGAGTTGGTTGTAACAAACCAACGCACACCGTAATGCAGACGCGCAACTGGAGATAGGAATAAAAGAAACAGAATAGAAAGAGAAGAAAAAAGATTTTTATGTAATGGGGAGTTTTTGTGAGGAGTGCAGGGGAATGGCGATGGCAGAGATGTAATGTTGAGGTTAGGTGTTGACTGAAGTTGTGAGGTGGTCGGATTTAGGTGGCGGTCTGTGGTGTGGAGGTTGTTTCTCTTGATTGTGTTTCGTTTGCTGCAATTTTTCTGGAAATCCAGCTTTACTGGCGTTAGATTGTTTTTTCCTTTATCAAGCTTGGTATCAGAGCCCAAAGGCTTGATTTCCAGGAGAGTTAATGCCCGTTTCTGAATTTACACGTGCAAGGCAAGCTACCATGGAGACAGATTCTGTGAAGGAACTCATGCAGGAACTATTGAGGAAGTTTGATGGTGTGGGTACGCAAATAGCAGGTTTGACTGAAAGAATGGATGAAATGGAAAGGAAAAGTAGAGGGAAGCAAAGGGAGACTTCTGACGATGCCATTTCTGGGGCACGCCGGTCTTATTATAGTCCAAGGCCTGAGGACAGGATTACTAGGCACATGAAGTTGGAATTTCCTTCATTTGATGGTCATAACGTACAGGAATGGATTTTTAAGTGCGAGAGGTATTTTGAGTTGGATGAGACACCTGTGGATATGCGTGTGAGCGTGGCTTCGATTCACTTGAGTGGTTCCGCAATAGAATGGCATTATGCCTTCATCAGGAACAGGGAACTCAAGGGTCCTTTGAGCTGGGCGGAATACTCGGGTGGTATGCTTTTGCGGTTTGGATCTAATGAACTTACCAGACCAATAGTCATGTTAAAGGAGTTGAAGGAAGGGAGAAGTTATTCAGACTATGTGGATGAGTTTATTTCATTGGTGACCCGGGTAGAGATGTCCCATGAAGATCAAGTAGCTATGTTTATTGGGGGATTAAAAAGAGAGAATAGAAAGCTGATGTTAGCTTTTAATCCTCAAACCTTGCAGCATGCAATAGCACTGGGGAAAACACTGACCAATGAAGAAGAGGTGCGAGGAAGAGAAGGGTTCTCCAGACTAAACCGTGGTGAACAATGGCAAGGACTGTCAAGAGGTGTACCATTAGCACCAATGGCTAGAAACAATCAACGTTGGGCGAATGGAAGTAGATCGCAGGAAAATGGAGGCAGAGCACCTGGATTGGGTGGTAATGGACTGGGAGGTAATGGATTGGGTGGTAATAGAGTGGCAGCATACCAACCCCCACATAAGCGGTTAACTCCGGCAGAAATGGAGGATAGAAGGTTGAAAGGGCTTTGTTTTTGGTGTGATGATAAGTACACGTTCAATCACAAGTGCAACAATAGAAGAATGTATGCTATCATATTAAGAGATGAGGAACATGAAGTGGGTGAAGAGATGGAGCCCGAGGAGGATTTAACAGGGAGTACGGGCCCAACAAACCTAGCACCCCATTCAGAGGGGGTTGCAGACACGAGGAAGTTAGAGGGTACAGGGGAAGATGACTCCCCAGTTATTTCATTACATGCATTGCATGGAGTGGCACTCTCTCCACAAAACAAAACAATGAAAGTGATTGGAAGATATAAGAAGCGGATGTTATCTATACTCATAGACTCGGGAAGTACTCATAACTTCCTCGATACAGAAGTGGCGAAGAGAATTGGATGTAAGCTCGAGAGCATACCAAGTAGAGAAGTAATGGTGGCGAATGGAGAGAAGGTGCAGTGTATGTCATTAGTGAAGGAGTTTAAATGGAAAATGCAAGGGTCAGAGTATCATACTCGAGTGTTGGTGATGCCCATAAAAGGATGTGAACTGATTTTGGGTATGGAGTGGCTTCGATCTTTGGGAACTGTGATCTGGGATTTTACCAGACTAATCATGCAGTATCGATGGAAGGATAAAGAAGTGAAATTAGTAGCTGGTGAAGGGGAATTCTCCAGGGTGATTGAAGGTGCATTTTCGATTGATTCTAAAGATATGGGTTTATTGTTAATTCCAAACCAAAAATCTGCAGTTACTGTAGATTCTGCTCAGGGGGTACCAAACACTATCCAGGAGGTGTTGCAAAGGTTTACAGGGGTTTTTTCAGAACCGTCGGGGTTACCCCCACAGAGGGGGCATGACCACAGCATTCCTTTAGAAGAAGGGGTGAGAGGATTGAATCTAAGACCCTATCGGTACTCTAGTGCACAGAAGGACATAATTGAGAAATTGGTGCAAGAAATGTTCCAATCCGGAATTGTCAGACACAGCACTAGTCCATTTGCATCTCCGGTGGTTCTAGTTAAGAAGAAAGACAACAGTTGGCGACTATGTGTGGACTACAGAGAATTGAACAAACGAACAGTTAAAGACAAATTTCCTATACCCGTAATTGAGGAGTTGCTTGATGAATTACACAGTGCTATGTGGTTCTCGAAGTTAGATTTACGGTCTGGATATCATCAAATACGGGTACGAGAGGCTGACATTCCTAAAACGGCATTTAAAACTCATGAGGGTCATTATGAGTTTTTGGTCATGCCGTTTGGATTGACTAATGCTCCATCAACATTTCAGAGCTTAATGAATGAGGTGTTCCGACCATATTTAAGGAAGTTTGTTCTCGTATTCTTCGATGATATATTAGTGTACAGCTCAACATTAGAGGATCATGCAATTCATTTGTCTACAGTGCTGGAAATTTTGCAGAAGCATTGCCTCTTTGCGAAATTGAGTAAATGCTCATTTGCTAAGAAGAAGGTTGAGTATCTAGGACATTTCATAGAGGCTGGAGGGGTGTCCACAGATTTCAGAAAACTGGAAGCTATTCAACAGTGGCCAGTTCCTAAGACTGTGAGAGAGCTACGGGGTTTCTTAGGTCTCACTGGTTATTACAGGCGTTTTGTACGCGGGTACGGAGCCATTGGTAAACCATTGACTCAATTACTTAAAAAAGATGCTTTCAAATGGTCAACAGAGGCTCAGGAAGCATTTGACAAATTAAAAGCTGCCATGATAACTACTCCCATCCTGGCTTTGCCCGACTTTAGTCAAGAGTTGGTGGTAGAAACCGATGCCAGTCAATCAGGTATTGGAGCGGTTTTGATGCAAAAAGGCCATCCAATTGCGTTTATTAGCAAGGCTTTAGCACCTCGACACTTGAGTTTATCTGTATATGAAAAAGAATTGCTCTCTATTGTTTATGCGGTGGAGAAGTGGAGACATTACTTAATTGGGAGGCATTTTGTTATAAAGACAGACCATCAAAGCTTAAAGTTTCTACTTGAGCAGCACTTGCACAATGACATGCAATTCAAGTGGTTGACCAAGCTCTTAGGTTATGATTATGAGATAAGCTACAAGAAGGGTAAAGAGAATGTGGTGGCGGACGCGTTATCAAGGGTGCCAGGAGCTACTGTGATGGCTATAACTCTTAATTTGCAGCAAGGTACCCTGTTTGGTGCTATTCGGGACAGTTGGCAGCAAGATGTTTCCTTACAGCAACTAATTCAGAAGGTGCAGAAAGGTGAATCTAAAGCATATACAATGCGGCATGGCTTACTTTTAAAAGGAGGCAAGTTGGTAGTGGGAGATAACAAGCAACTCAAAACACAGATTATACATACCTTTCATGCATCATCTACTGGGGGCCACTCGGGAGTTAATGGTACAACCAAAAGAATTGCAAGTTTCTGCTATTGGAAAGGGTTGGAGGAAGATGTCAAGACTTATATTCGAGCATGCGAGGTTTGTCAGAAATGCAAGTATGATCTTGCGGCATCTCCAGGCTTATTACAGCCGCTGCCTGTTCCTAAGTCTATTTGGGTCGATATAAGTATGGATTTTATAGTGAGCTTGCCAAAATCGATGGGGAAGGAGGTGATAATGGTAGTTGTGGATAGACTGACCAAATATGCTCATTTTGCTGCATTGCAGCATCCCTATACGGCATCTAAGGTGGCTGAATTGTTCCTTGCAACGGTGTACAAACTACATGGTATGCCGCAAACGATTACAAGTGATCGGGATGCCATCTTTCTTAGCGACTTTTGGCAGGAGCTATTCAGGCTTCAAGGAGTAGATTTGAGGCTTTCTACTGCTTATCATCCTCAAACGGATGGTCAGACAGAGGTAGTTAATCGTTGTTTGGAGACCTATCTACGATGTATGTGTTCGGATTGTCCAAATCAGTGGTGCAAGTGGCTGCCTTTGGCGGAGTGGTGGTACAATACCACTTATCATTCTACCATCCGCATGTCCCCGTTTGAGGCTTTATACGGCTATGAACCGCCCCTGCATGTGCCTTACATTACAGGGACCAGTTCTCAAAAGGCAGTGGACTTGGAGTTGACTAGTAGAGAGGAGATGGTGCAGCTGCTACGTTTCCATATTCATAGAGCCCAGAATAGGATGCAGCAGCTGGCCAACCGCAAAAGGTCAGACAGATCCTTTCAGGTGGGGGAGTGGGTTTATTTAAAGTTGCAGCCTTATAAGCAAAGTTCAATTGAAGGGCCTCACTCAGGGAAGCTCGCTCCAATATTCTATGGTCCCTATGAGATACTAGCTAAGATCGGCCAGGTAGCTTACAAGCTTAAATTGCCAGAGACAGCTCAAATACATCCTATCTTCCATGTATCACGACTAAGGAGAGCAGTTGGGATTGAGTCACATACCTCATCTCAGTTGCCCGGGGAAGCACAGGATGCGGCCATTCCTGAATATATCCTGCAACGACAGCTAGTTAAACGAGGGAATCGAGCTGCAGTACGTATTCTAGTGAAATGGAGAGGTTATCCGGAAACGGATGCTACCTGGGAATATTTGGAGGAGTTGCAAAGAGCTTTTCCACAGCTCACCCTTGGGGACAAGGGTGCTTTTGAGGGAGGGATATTGATACAAGGGGATCGAAGTGGAGTAAGAGAGGATGAAATATGTGAAGAAGGAGCGGCAGTTAGAACCCTAACTGAAGTATCGAGGAAGAAGACCGTTGCAGAGGCCGTTGGTCAAGATGGTCGTGGGCTGATGGGAGAAGAATGGCGTGGGCTGGCGGGAGAAGAATGAGCGGTGGCCCAGAAGAAAATAAAAGGAAGTGAGCCGAGGGTGCACCCGAGGACGGAATTGAAAAAGAGAAGCAAAGTGGGGACTGAAGTGGGAAGACTGAGTTGGTTGTAACAAACCAACGCACACCGTAATGCAGACGCGCAACTGGAGATAGGAATAAAAGAAACAGAATAGAAAGAGAAGAAAAAAGATTTTTATGTAATGGGGAGTTTTTGTGAGGAGTGCAGGGGAATGGCGATGGCAGAGATGTAATGTTGAGGTTAGGTGTTGACTGAAGTTGTGAGGTGGTCGGATTTAGGTGGCGGTCTGTGGTGTGGAGGTTGTTTCTCTTGATTGTGTTTCGTTTGCTGCAATTTTTCTGGAAATCCAGCTTTACTGGCGTTAGATTGTTTTTTCCTTTATCAAGCTTTATGCGGTGAATTTTATTTTGCAGTACAAATGTCACTTTTTTGGGGGTAGGGGGGTTTGGGGGATTTGTACTTTCAAATCTAGAGGAGGAGTTCATCATACTCACTCACACAAACACAAATCTGACAAGAAGGAACGACCCTAACTAATTAGACATTATCAATGTTGTTTCTGTAATGTCTTAGAAGTAGTAATAGCTCGCTAAGTCGCCCAGTTACGAATGTTGGGTTGTAGAGGTTTGGAGTCCAAAACGCGATTTTCACGTGACGATTCAAGAACCTCGTGGATTTAAAAAAAAAAAAAATAGCTCTTCATTATCGGGCCCATCATTTTTGGGTCTAATTGGGCTGGAAAATAATTGATGGGCCTTTCGGCCAATTTGGGTTTCCCCCTTCACGAGGGAAAGGCATCGGCCTAGGTCCGGCCGTTCCACGCGTCGTCCCTCCATTGGACTACGATGGCGGTGGTTGCAGACGTGTCGGGATGAGATCAGGGGGCAGCTCGTCCACGTAGGCAGAGATATTTTCGTGCGAATCAATAATATCAGGATGAGTCGTCCACGCTGGCGTTAACCGGATCGACATTGTCGCGCTTTTCCAATTTCACCCCTTTCTTCCAGAAAATATCATCAATTAAAAATATGAACCAAAACTTTTCCGTTTCCACTTCTTTTTTTTTTTCACTCGCACGAACAACAGACAACACACACACACAAATCCCCCATTTCCGTCCCGACCGACCTCAAACCCTACTTCCCCCGATGGGAGAAGAATCGAGGACCACCGACTTCCGGAGGTTGGCGGCCGGCGGAGGTGACGTGGGATGCAACGGCGTCGTCCCTGTCGACGATGGTTACCAGGACAGGGTGATCGAGTGGGATCACGGCCTGCCCGATTCCTGTGATCTCACCCCTCTTTGCCAGGCTTTGGTCCCCCCTGGGCTCGCCTCCGCTTTCAGCATCAAGCCGGAACCGTCCAGGACGGTCGGCGACGTGGCCCTCGCCTCCCGCAGCACACTCTCCAACCTACGTGGTGCCACGGGGGCCGGAGCTTCTTCCCAGGCGTTTTCCACGACGGATCGTCAGCTGGATGGCGATGAGGAGTATGGGAGGGATGAGGAGGGTGAGGATTATGAGGAGGAGGCGGAGGACATGATCTTGGACCGTTTGGATGATGAAGGCGAAGGCGGGGGTAAGAAGCAGCTGAGGAAGAGCGATTCGGCAGAGGAGGCGGAGTCGGCCATGGACGGATCTAAGGCCGCGAAACGGCAGAGGCTTGTGTGGACGCCGCAGCTGCACAAGAGGTTCGTGGACGTGGTGAGCCATCTCGGGATCAAGAATGCTGTCCCGAAGACAATTATGCAGCTGATGAACGTGGAGGGTCTGACGCGGGAGAATGTGGCGAGCCATCTGCAGAAGTATCGGCTCTATCTGAAGAGGATGCAGAGCGGCAGTGGAGGCAACACTATGATAGGGAATAGTGATGGCGGTGGAAGTGGTGGTGTGGGGATGGGTGCTTCTTCGGCAACGGATCAGTTGTTCGCTTCGACCCCGATGCCGCCGCGTGGGGCTAACAATGAGACCGGTGGCGGTGGTGGAGCTGGGAGTGGCGCACATGCCTCCTCCCACAGGCAAAATGGTGCTTATGGGAGCTACGGGAATGGAGATATGGGCAACGGGCATATGCCAATGCCGATGCCGATGATGATGGGATATGGCATGCCAGGGGGGATGGTGGGGATGCCGGTGTACGGGATGTACGGAGCAGGGCATCCAGGAATGGCAATGGAAGGGAATCATCATCGTCAGTATGGAGCAATGGTTCCTCGTCCACCACAATCTGGGAATGCTTCCAGTGACAAGTGAGAGCAGATTGATTTGTTTCTTACTAATTGAGGTTACTCTCTGGTATTTGGAACTTAATCTCCAACCTTCTGATTCGAAAGCATAGAAGAGGTGTCCTTTTTCGTTATGTTGCCGCATCCATGGTTGCTTCAAGAACTTTGAAAGTTCATTTGATAAGTTGGGAGTTTAGGAGGGCCAACATAGTCCATCTTAGTTGCGGCTGCTGGTGTCCTGCTGAAATATATCATTTTGGGTTTTGTTTGAAATTCTCGATTCAGACATTGTTGTCTGATAATAAGATCTGGATGTGATGGTCGATTTTCCTTGATTAAGAAGAGATTGTGTTTCTTTGAAATCCCTCGTTGGCTTTGAACTAGAAGGGAGACCATGATTGTCCTTGGGGCCTCTACGTGTAAGAAAACAAATTCCCTCGATGCTCGTGCAAAAGATATTTTCCGGATAAAGGGAGTTCCTTTGGGACAATCTGTCCTAAAAGAATCGTCGCATCTGCGGCTTATCTTATCAAGGGATCGAATAATTCTTGTTCTCCACTAACACTTTGTTTATACATCTTGGTAAACGTGATATTTATCAGAAAGTGTTGTGTGCCTCCTGCAGTAGCGAGTTCTTGGCAGCTTGCCGTGGATTGTTCCTTTGTCATCTACGCCCACATTATCTCTGCAATACTTTCTAAGTAAATGTTACATGCCCATTGCTTTTTATGCAGGTAACCAACTCAGTTACATCAGTTGCTGAAGCTTCAGCTACGATTGTGTCAATGTTGTAGAGAAGCGATACGATCTCAGAGACAAGGGCTTTATCTATCCAGAAAGAACTGGGTTTCTATTGTCGTCCCAATGGGGGGTCTTTGTGAAAATATATTGTAAGAAGAGATGGTCGTTCAATAGTTGAAGACGTGTGCAGTGACTACCTCCATATAATCAAAATCAAGAGAATCATTTGGAACAAGTCTAGCTGTGTGCTCTCTCCATCTAGATTCATCTCATGTTTGTATCCCCGTCTTGGATACTAAAAGACGTTTGATTCATTGAACCATGGTTATATGTACTCCCCACATATAATTCAATTCAACACAAGCATGAATCCAGTACACATGTAAAATATTAGTCCTTCCCCTTTTGACAGGCCATGCAGGGCCAGGCATTCATAAGAATGAGAAGAGCGATGCAATTCGACCTCCTGTATTTCTCGAAGTTAATTAAATTCTAAGCCCTAGTCGGATCCAAAAATTGGAAATCGTTCCAGAAAGCTAAATACCAAGCAAGGCATCTTACTATCAAAACCTCTCTCTGAACCGAAGAAATACTGACCCGGTGCCATAAGATGATCTGTGACCCATTCGTCAGGAGACTTCTGTCGGATTGCCTTTGACAATTCGAACTCCACGGTTGGTTCCATGTTCAGCGAATACATACACGTGTGCTTTTCACTGGTATTCTCAATTCAGCAGCAAGCCTGCACGAATAAGCATGCACAAATTCTATGATAAGTTTGAGTTGTTTGCATAGGCATGTAGAACAAAATCTTAGTCTCGGACAGCTTTCCTACCTCGAGAATGTTTCTTGCAGCACCTTAACTCTCCCATATTGTATGTTCAGACAGAGTACAGTACCCCTAGAGTAAACACCTCATAGCTCGGGAAGTCTCCCACAAAACCATTATAATGGCTGTGCAGGACAAGAACTGCAGGTGGCGGTTTACCCGCAGCCGCCTCCACTTTCTTCGGTTGAATAAATCCTGTCCAAGTCAGCTGATGGCAATTGAAGAATGGGAAGTTGGTTCCTACACCCAGGCATTGATCAAGCTGTAATACAAGACAGTTTTGAGACGCTGATCCAATGTAATCAAAACCATTTTGCTAGCAAGAAAAGATAGAGGAGCCCTGCTGCTCAGCTGAAATGCATTTCTCTAGCCAACAATGGCACCATTAACATATTTTGTGTTGTCACGTGTGATGCTTGCCTGAAAGAAGGCCAACCTGTTGATACCAGTTCCGCTAAGAGTGGTTGGAGGCCCATCGGCACTATTTCCTCCATTTGTTAAGACTCTCTGGCCAGTGGGACAAACATGACTGCTTTCATCACACGTAGTGACTTCTTCTACGACAAGTCCATAGGTAAATTTGCTCTGACGTGAAAAGTTCTGCAAGAATCATCGATGAACAAGGGTCAGTCAGCCAATTAGTAGTCACCACATGGAGCCTCAATGCCAATGCACAATAATTATGGATGTAACCTCAGTAATATTGGCTTTGATGCCAGCTCGATATACCCACATTGGGGGAACTTCACCTACACCCGCCCACCTGTGAAGACGGGACTCAACTTCCGACCGTTGAAGCAGTTTGCATGAAGTGAGCGGTTGCGTGGGTCATCTACATATGGGTGTAATTACTCAAGTTTTAAGGCAAGATCATCCTTTTGGCCGCAGAAGAGAAAATTACATAAGATATGTCGATCCTTTTACCAGGCAAAAGAAAACGAAAAAACACCACAAGACGAAGAAAGGGAACGATTGTGCTACCTGAGGATTTATGAAGTCACTGGTAGTCATGGACCCAAGAATGGATCTATTAAGACCTTGGATGTTTCTAGGCTCGATAGATATAGCCCAACCAGGCTGGAGTGAAGCCTACAGAAAGACAGACAAAAAGTTCATTCCGAGAGACGACACAAAAGTAAAAGCATGTCAAATATATCTCAATTGGCCAAGGAACTACCAGTGTAGAAGATCCTCCTTGCCCAGGAACAATACTCCATTCCATACTAACTTCAGCCTGTTCTAGTTCTTTAAGCTTTATCTCGACAATGATGCCCCCCTCATTCTTGTCATCAAGGTCTTGGGTTGACCTCGATATTTGAAAACAAAGCTAGAGAGTTGATGTTTCTCAAAGTTTGCTTACCAGCTTCTATGTTGAATACCTGGCCTGGTCTAAGCTGCAAAATCACACAGAACATAAGTTTGGACGGTTGAATGACTATCTAGTCAGGTCAAACCAACTACCAGCCAACCTGCCTTCACAAACTTGTTCGACTTTTTTTGGAATTTAACTAACAGAGGAAATGAAACATCGTATAGATTAACTGACGAGGTGACTCACTTCTAATGACTGGTATCCAAGTGTTACCCTCAACCACATTCCCCAATTTATCCAGGAACTGAACAACCAGCTGAGTGACATCTCCTTCCACAACCTCACAAACCACCTCCTTGGTGCTAAAATTCCAGAAATTCACCAACTGGGCACAAGCATTGCCCTCATCATGGTACTATTTCTGAATCCTGTCCCTAATCCTCTGCAGCAACCTCACGCTCACTTTCCCACGGTCCTTTAACATCTGAAGCACCTCCATGTGCACGGACGACGGTAACAGACAATCCCTCGCCTTCTCCATCCTCCTCCTGTATTCCTTCTCCTGACTCCTGTAGTAATCCAGCTTCTCCTTATCAGTCGTGTCCTGGTCCATTTCCACCGGCTTGGTCTGTGGCATCAAGCCCCCATTAATGCACCTACATGAGAAATTACATAAAAATTATCCCCTGATCTCATTCACTATCGACATTGTGGTAGCTGTTAGTGTACTCCCACCACAGCATAAACATCCAATGCCAATCTCTACCAAAATCTAATTCAGTGGAAATAAGAACACACAGGTAGCATCATCAATATGGTTACTCAAAATGAAACAATTTGGTAAAAGCAAACTGACCTAAACCTATCGGCAGACTGCCACTGGACTCGGTAAACGAGCTGGTCAACTGATGGTCCCATCTGGCTTCGTCCTCCCTTCCATGTCGACCTTCTCGGACATCCCGCATCCGGCGAGCGATTGGAGCTCCTTCATCCGCCGTGCATTGGTGTAGATCATACCCGGCTGCAACGACACCATCTCAAAGAAGGAATCCTCGGGTCCCAACGGTTTGGAACCGGTCGAATAACAGAATCTCCGAGAGCTTATACTTCTTGAACCCGCTGAGTTTCGCGAGCTGCACGACAATGTTGGCAGGCAGACCGAGGGAGTCCCACTCCTGGTTGGGCTGCTCGTAGTCCGCCATCGCGACCGGGCTTGAGAATAGCCGGCTGAAGAAATTGCCAAATCCGGCGCCGCCACCGCCCGAGCCCCTTCCGGTGGGGTCAGGGGTGACGATGGAGGGAGTGGGTGGGGTGGTACGACGGAGGGAACGAAGCCAAACCAAGTCCAAAGGGGAACGGCAAGGGGTTTTGATTTTATTACATTATGTCCGAGGTTGTTCCTTTTCGAACAATCAATACGACTCACGTATTTGACAATCACGAATAGGGAGGGCAGAGAGATGGGGTCTGGATACAGGATGAGCGTACGGACGTGCACTTACTTCTCCCAAGACGTAAGAAATAGCCAATCGATTGAGTCTCTATTTTCAGGACCTGTCGAAGAAAATGGATTGAGCCCCGGGTATTCGCCCTATAAGTTGAGCCTATGATCATTCGTTGTTCGGATAGAAAGAAAAACAAGAGAGGAAAAATATTTGGAAAGCCATGGTGCATTCTGATGGAACTTCCCCCAGGCTCGTCTACAGCACTCCCCGGGCTTCCAACGTCCCGGCCGTCGTACATTTCCTTCACGGTAATCATCGCGTTGGCTGGTGATCTGGGGGTTTTCTTGTGTTATGACTGAATCCCTTGATGCAGCAAGTGGTGATGGATCGCAGTCTATTGGGCACAAGTCGCTGGCATACTACAGAGAGCGTGATGTGCAGGATCACGAGGGACAGGACTTCCATGGGAAGTCCGTCCTCTCCAAGGTGAAGGATAAGGCTCGGAGGTGGCGGCAGAATCTCGGGAAGAAGAAGGACACCGAACACGAGGATGGGACAGGGACGGGGACGGGGATGCCTTGTGGGGGAATCGCCTCCCTGTTGGAAGAGGAAGAGGAAGAGGACGCAGAGTATCTCGGAGCGCCAAGTAGACATCGCCGTCGTGATTTTTTTTTTTTTAATCTCTGAGTAGGATAGTTGCGTGTTTGCCGTTGTGCCAGGAATGCACTGATATATCTCTGTTTCACAGTGTACGAGTCCGAGCTCGCGCCACTAGACTGCAAGGAGCACGCGCGGCAGCACCCGAGGGCAAATCCTGTCATATCCGAGAATCACCTCCTCCCCAACAGTCCTCGACTGGGAGATCCTCGAGGCATGAATAGTTCCATGCGTCCAACCAGGACTATGGCCCCAAGCAGATCTCTGCCGAATCGTGATGCCGCCTCGATGATGCAAGGCCTCACCATCAGACCCCGACCAGGCGCTGCTTCAAGTGACCAAGCTGATGATCGTCTCGTGAGGCAGAACCGTGCGAGTCCGGTGGGCAATGCGCAGCGATATGGCATTTCCATGAGGGAATACTTGGCACAGAAGCTCAAACCGGGGGAAGATGACAAGGCGTTGTCCCGAGTGATAACCAACTCAATGAGTCCCAGAGCTGCAACTAATGACAATATTACCCATGAGGTCGGCATCGTCGAAAAAGTTAAAGACGCTGTCAGTTCTCTCCTCAATACCGGAGATTCATCTTCCGCATCATCAAACAATGCCCATCCAGCCTCTCGCGGCACTTCTGTCTCCAACACTGCAACAGAAGGTACAGAAACACGGCATCTTTGTGCTTAAATTTTTTCTGCCGGGATTTTCAATCCCTGCTGCTAATAAGAGGTTTCTTTGTATTATTGCAGTGATGGAGGAAGAAAGCCATGGAAGGATCCTGCAGACCAACTAAAACCGGCAAAATCATACTCAGCGACCGGAGATGATGGAGTTCGATCGTTGTATAATAATTTGCGTTCTAGTTTCGTTTCCACTCTTAGAATAAAAATGCGACGGAAGTGTTCTACCTGTCCTTGTAACAGATAAATAATTGCCCACGGCAATGAAAACATGGCATGTTTTGAGTCGAGTTGTTGGACGGCTACGACAATAACATCGGCTGGCCGTATTATCAACCCATGGGAAGAATCATTGTGAGGAGAAGCATAAGCAGATATCCATATTCATCAAAACAGAACACAAGACATTGAAATCCCGTAGTAATTCCAACCGAAGAACATTGCTTAAACTCCTAACTTGTCAGCCAAACATTTGTTGGCTTCCTTCCGCAGGAGGTCATCTTGGATTTCAGCTGAAGAAAGTGCCTTGGTCGATGGCATCCTGGTTGGCCGCACCGAGGGCAGCCTCGCTCAAATACTTGTCGGCCAACTGGACTCTCTTGACGTTCTCCTGTTCCTGGACAAGCATGTTTCCGTACTCCATGAGCTTCTCCAAGGTCATCTTGGGCTGCTCGAAGGTCGGTGGCCCTTCCTTGGAGTTCACGAGCTTCTTCCCGATAGTCTCGACTCCGACACCAGTGACCCACTTCCTCACTTCGTCATCATAGACACGAGCTCTCAGGGCACCGAAGAAGTCTGTGCACGGGCAGTAACAGTCAAATCATTAAATGGTGACAAGCAAAACTAAAATAGCTGGATCCGAAATGTGTGCTCGGGAAATAAAGTTGGACTTACCAATGGATTGTCCAGGGAACGTGTCGACGAGTTTGACAAGGTGCTCCGGGGGGACGTTGTCGCTCCTGAAGATTCCGGTGCAGACACCAATACGGTCCTCACGAGTGGGAGCCCAGTAGAACTTCTCCATACGACCGTCACGGATGAGAGGGGCGTACAGAGTGGAGAAATCGTTACCGGTGACGATGATGGGAACACGGGGGTTATCCTCCTTGTTGTACATGCCGGGGAGTTGGACGTTGGTCGGGTTATCAGCAATGTTCATGAGGGTGGCGTTCACCATCTGGTTGTTGACAGTGTACTGGGTGGTTCCACCAAGCCTTCCCGCACCGGCATCAAGATCATTGATGAAGAGGCAGCACATCTTACCCTTCTTGATAATGTCTGCCGCCTCACGGTATCTCTGCCTGATCAACTTTGCTGGCTCACCGGCATTTCCACTTTCCAGTTCTCCGGCACTCATCATGATAGGGCTGAAGGCAGCGAGCAAACATCCAAATCAGTTACAAAACCGAATTTCTAGGCAAGCAAGTAAAATCAAACTGGCAGATCCCAACGATGACTCACTTGATTCCCATCTTGCGGAAGACGAGCTCACACTGGAAGGATTTGCCCTGCCCTTTGCCTCCCCAAATACCCAGGATCAGTGGAACCTGTCATGAATTCATCGCAACTGGACTCATCATACTCACAGACCAATCAGCAACGAGCAAATACATTGGACATGTTAAGCCCGAACCTTGATGTTGGGCAGTTCCATGAAGTTCTTCGATATGTGAACCACGAGCTTATCCATGAAAGCAGGGGCAATGTAGAAGCCATCCATATTGTTGTCCAGGCCATAACTGGAACCGAACAAAATTGCGGACACTCGGTGCAATCCAGGAAAGCCCACGGAGAACGGGAAAAACAAATTCGTAGAGACCAACTTACTCGCGGAGACCTTGGCTGAGGTACTCATAAGAGCTCAGGACAGCATAGTGGGTTCCCGAATCCATAGGAGCCTGGAAGAGCGGGTCGACCATGCCCTTCCCCCTGGTAATGTCCTGTTGGTCATCGGATACGTCATATGCAAGACCCCTCCACCTGTCCTTGTCGGTCTGCTTGCCCTCGTCGATCTCGGCTGCAACCCTGAAGCTCCCGGAAGCGGCTCTTGGGAAGGTGAATCTGGAGTTCACCTTCTTCAAGCTGCCCCCAAAGAATGCCGAGCTAGGGACGGAGCTCCCATTGCTCGAGTTGTTCACGCTCAACTGCATACGTCACATAACAACTCATCAGCAGCACAAGAAGCTAACAGACTAGGAAACCGTGAGAACAGGCAGACCGGCTTACCGAGTTGACGGTCCCGACAGCCGAGAACGTGGTAGCCATTACAGCGCAAGCTCTCAGACAGTCAAGCAGGGGGGGGGGGGGAAGGGGAACTCTGCAATATGCTTGCTGCTGATCAAAGAGCTCCCCTCATCCTAGTTCCAATTAATAGGAAGAACATGAGGCTGGAAGGCAGAGGACGGATGACAGCCACACAGTGGGGATATGGGATGGACGACACGTGGCGATCCCTGGTTCATCATCCTCCCTTTTGTATTCCCGAGGAAAACTACAAAAACTGGGATATTCATGGAAGTTCTCCCGGTGACTCTTAAGAGGCTCATCTTCAAGCTCCTTTCCTGTCCACAAAGGGGAATTCAACAAAACATATGAAGATAACTTCCTTTCTTTCTCGGCTGATGGTGTCGTTACAACGCAATGTGTGGATGCAGGTGGGGGTGGATTCAGGGCCTCACCTTCCCCCCCACCCAAAATAAAATTGTGTTAAACGACGAGATTTTTTTAGGCTGTTCTTTTCCATGTCCATTTCGTCTTATCTGGTGCAATTATTCTGCAGATCAGCACAGAGATGGTGTCCATGCCGGGGTCTGTGGCTGGCATTGGAAGTGGAATTGGAGTTGGGACTCCCCGGACTTCCAAGGCCATTCGTAATCGGAGGGAGGTAGAAGGAGTAATCTGCTCAAAATGACATGTAATAACACTTACAGGTGGATGTACAAGCAGAGGGGCATCCTAACATGAAATCCCCAACTAGATGTTCTCTTCATTAACATTTTGGCTTAGAGTATGCGTCAAGGGTACCCGAATGGATGTCGATGCTTATTCTCTGGTTTCTTCACTTCAGGATTTTGGATTCGATCTCTTCCAAGCTTAAGCCTTTGGTCTCGGGGACTTGCAGTATCACGAACAGCAGGGACAACAAAGCAATTGCGCCGAAGAGGAGGAAAACATTGTCTGCACCCAATGCTTCCTGCGAAAACAAGGCTGGGATTGATAAACAGCTCTTCTCTAGTATTCTCAGCAAGACTAAACGACGGGGGTGAAAATCTTCAACGCAGTAGATGATTGAAGATATTGTCACCTTTAAAGGTGAGAAGGCAAAAGTCACGATGGCATTAGAACCGAAATTTGTGAGGACTGCCAGACTGATTCCCCGCCCCCTCGTGCGAAGGGGGAATATTTCTGACACCATAAGCCAGCTGATAGGACCGAAAGAGATCTGGACAGCAAGCAAGGTCGGCATGATTGCGTAGAAAAAAATCCACGAGAGGATATTACCCGTTAATGGAAGAATTGACGACAAATTACCTGATAACAACCGACGTAAAGGAGCAAAGCTGCAACAGCAACATAAGGAAGTCCTCCGAGAAATTTGTAGTAAGAAAATAGGAGAAACAAGGACAAGGCCTGCAGCGATTGGACCAAATCACATGCCATTTACTTAATCTGGAACCTAATGTCCTGCACAGATTCTGTCATTGTAAGATTTTGGTAGGATTAGGCACTCACAATTCCACCAACACCGCCAATCAAAAGGGGTCTTCGCCCAAGATCATCAACCTTCAGAACGGCTATCCACGTCATGAGCAACTGCAGCATCAATGGACCAAAGAGATACAAAGTATCGACTGAGAAGAATTTCAAGGAAACTCGGGCGATTAATCATTCAGACAGCAAGATTTCACATGCCTTGAAAACACCAATTACTACTGATACACGGGTAGCATCAGCGGCAGCAGAAAAGCCAGCACTCTGGTTTTCCAATGCAAAGATCAGTTAGACAGGCATATTGCCATCAACATCATGCAAAAGTACATTCTAAAGCAATTGTTACCTGAAGGATTGGACCAGCATAATAGAGAACACTTGGTTGTCCAGTGATCTACCAAATTGAGACGAACAATAGATAATTTAATAAAAGCAAAATAGACAACATCCGGCAAATATGCTCGATATCCCCCAAAACCTACATCATGTTGCTATCTATCTTGTAATTCGGGTACCCAAGGCCAAGAAAAACACATTAGTTGGAGTATCTCAACAAAATGTAGGAGCATTTTGAAGTTGTGCTGTTCTGGGAACTTTCACCTTCTTCTCAATGAAGTGAAGCATGAGTACCCACCTAGTAGCCACATTTTTCCATAAGTTTTACTTAATTTCAGGTGGTCTGCTTTTGCAATGTCATTCCAATGGTGGTACTAAAATGAATGTTCCCCAGAATAAAACCCCTACTTTGACAAATAAGGTAGATAAGTTTGACTGAATACCTGCTGGAAAAGGACCAAACCGCCACCAATTACGAATGCTTTCAGGCTTGCCCCTTGGAAAACTTCAAGAAAGCTTCCTTGAGATTCCTCTTCAGCAAAGGCAGACTTCAAAGAGACGATAGTTTCTTCAACTTGCTCCACAGATACCTTATCGCCAGCAGGCCGTCCCCTCAATTTCCCCAAAGCAAGGATTGCCTTCTCCTTGTAGTCCTGTAAAGGGCCTTTACCTTGGACGGCCCTCAGAAGCAACCAACGAGGTGATGGGGGAAGACTCAACATCCCAATTCCCATCAGCAGAGCTATGGGAACACTGACTCCATACATATATCTCCACCCAGCCACTACGTCAATTTGAAAGCTCCCAACAAAATAACCCAACTGCGATGCACTAAGTTCTAAACGTAAGTCAAGGGTGACAAAACTAAAAGGTAAAAATGACAGTGAACAGAAACTTCTAGATGGTTACCAAAATCCCAAGTACTATGAAGAGTTCTTTCAAAGATATTAGCGTCCCACGTATCTGAGATGGGCAAGTTTCTGCAATATAAAGAGGAGCGCCATGCATCGCCTGCTCAGAAAAGAAAAATTCTGATAAAAGCTATCGGAAGAAAACACTTTGTAAATGCTTGCACGCCTTTATGGGAGCTTACTTACTAGACCAATGCCCAGACCATATACCAGCCTTCCCAGCAATAGGACGCCAAGGCCCGGCGCAAAGGATGTTACAGCACTGCCAAGGGCATAGAATGAGGCCGCTATAATGAGCTCCCTCCGTCTCCCTTGAAGAGTCAGAACAGAAGGAAATCACCAAAAATAGGAAACCAGAATGGGCTGTTAACTAAAGAATCATAGATTGAGTCAGGAGTAATAAACTACCCAGGAAATCTGCAATCGGATATACAAGTAGAGAACCTAGAACAGCACCATAAAGGGAACCACTCACCTATGATCAGTTAAAACTGTTATTCAGTTTGTGCCTGTGAAGCTAAATGAAAATTTCAAAGAACAAAAAGAAAGATTGTCCCGTAAGAGCCATACCACAAGACCAAGCTGAACAGCCGAAAGATCATACCAAGTGGTGCCACTAAGAACAGGGGACTACAGCAGAACAGAAAATTATATATAAAAAATTCAAGGTCTTCTCAGTTTTGAAACAGAAGTATGAAGGTGGTCTCAATTATCAATATCTTAGCGGAGGTACCTGCAACGAGATAGCGGCGCCAGAGGTGGCGCCGATGTCATATCCAAATAACAATCCCCCCAGGGCAGGGAACAAGAACCTGAGAACAGCCCAATTAATCGATTACATTGCATTCAGGTCACATTCGACATTGCATCCCTTCATCACCTAGACATACACAAAAAGTAGCGACTGCCCCAAAGAGAAGGTCACAATTGCCAACATACGGGAGAACCACGGACGACCATGAAAACTCCTCCTGGGAAACTGATTCTGCTGCCTCTCCCCCTGAACTATACTCTCCCTGAGAACGAGCCCCAACCTGCGAGAATCGACCAATCCCTTCAATACCCACAAAGAAAGTTCCTTTTTTTTCTTTTGCCAGGAAAAAGACCCATCAATAACCCAAACTATATAAACACAGAAAACTTCCCAACGGACATTCGACTTGATCTTAGGAAGGCCAGACAACAAGGGGATACTCGATTTCGGAACCAGAAGAGCGCGAGGCTTGGGACCATAAGCTCCGAGACGGATACCCGTCCGGTTCGGCGATCGAGCACTCATCCCGGGTCGGGGATTCGGAGGGTATGCCCGCCGCGGCGATATGTTGACGATGCTGCTGCAAACGCAAGCCATTTGCTGAGAACTTTACGATAATCGGCGCAGAGTGGTGCTAATAATAATAACGATTAGGAGGAGGATGGTCAGAAGTAGTGAGGGAGAGGAAGTACTCTCTCCCGCTTCTTCGTTAACGTCATCATCTTCTTACAGCTTAACGTTAATCTCCCCAGAGAGGGAGGGGGGGGGGGGGGGGGGGGGTCGATTGTGATGGCGACGTATCTGCCCTTCCCGTCTTTCCCGTCTTGTCGGGATAAAAACTGTTTTTTCTTTTGCCGTGGGTTTGACTTTTCGGCTTCCCCCTGTCGTTGACCGTCCGCATATATTGGGCCACATTAATGGGGGCCCATATGAGTAAAGCCCAATTTCAGCAATTCGTTTATCACGTCGTCGCGCGCGAGGTTAGGCAGGCACACGGGCCACAAATCATCCCCCTCGTCCTCGTCCAAAAACCCTAACCATGTCCGGCGGGTTCTTCCGAGTAAGTTCAGCCGATCTTACCCTAATTCGACTTCCCCTCCTGTTGGACCCTCGATTTTTTGACGGAGTTTCTGTAATTTTGGTGTAATGGGCTGCGAGTTTGGGTCCTTTTTCCGGGGGGTTTTGATAGTTCCGTCGACTGATTTTGATTTTTGGCGGGTTAGGGCACGTCGGCGGATCAGGACACTAGGTTTTCGAACAAGCAGGCGAAGCTGCTGAAGACGCAGAAGTTTGCCCCGGATCTCGAACACTTGGTCAGTCCGTCTTTGGCTTCCTTGGGTTTATTCCAGTTGTGGATATTTTTTTTTATCTAGATATTGTCAGAATTTCGAGTAGGTTGACTGAGTGCAGATTAAAATATGCTTCGCCGGGAAAGTAGAGAAGGGAAGGGAATTTAGTAAATCTGCTACGAACTTGTGGATCAACGGTTATATCTTGTTGACGGATGGTTGTTTGTTATGGGCCTGTGGTCGCTCGCCTTTCGGGTCTTTTGCTTAAAGTTTGAGGAACATAACATAGATGAGACCTTTAAACATATTGTGATGTGATTACAACATAGGAAATCTCATCATTATTTCTGAATTCTGTTTACTGGTAAAGATGTGACAGTGTATAAATCTCCTTTCAATATTTGGAATACAGGACCTGGGTTAGATATTTGGTTCTTTTTCGAATTAGCAATGTAGATTGACTGAAATGTCACTATAAAGAACTTCGAAGACTGACCACCACCATTCTGATGTTCAGTTCATGCTAAATCCAAAATGTTTCATAATTCCTGAGCTGGAACTGTATATTCTATCTCCATTGTTTTCACAATGAACCCCCCAGGCGCAAAACACAGGCCGCCTGATTGTGCATTGATGCACATTCATCGTTCGTACTCTCCTTGAATTACATCGTCACTTTGGCGACAAGTGAAAGCTTTTGTCCCGGAATTTTGAAGGGGGGGGGGTCTTTCCTGTTATGGGTTTCTTCAAAATTTTCTTGTTGGGTGCCAAGTGATTGGAGTTTTTATTGTAGGTGGACATGACCAAAGTGAAGATGGATGTTATGAAACCCTGGATTGCTACTAGAGTGACCGAGCTACTTGGATTTGAGGATGAAGTTCTAATCAACTTCATTTTTGGTCTTTTAGAGGGGAAGGTACTGTTGAATTATTCGTGATTTGATTGAAAGAGGGCTTAGACGACAGGATAGTACTCAGAGATACTATATGCCAGAGTTTTGTGCAAAATTTGTTTCAATATTTAAACTACAGCAAAGCACATGGTTCTTATGTATGTTTGCTGCCTTGCTTTTTTTTTGCAAATGCTGCCCGGGATTGCTGCAGTTGGAGATGGGGCATCTGCGTACCATCAAGATATCATGTGTTTTTTCCTTTTGCGAGTTTGATTGGAATTGAAGATTCATGGCATCAAACCATTGCTGGACGTGCGAAGTGAATTATTCTTTTGTTTTACGCAGGAAGTGAATGGTAAGGAGATTCAGATATCACTGACAGGATTTATGGAGAAGAACACGGGGAAGTTCATGAAAGAGCTCTGGGCTCTTCTCCTCAGTGCCCAACAGAATTCTAGTGGTGTTCCACAGCAGTTTTTGGATGCCAAAGAGGAAGAAACTAGGAAAAAGAAGGTCATAGTTTCCCAATTAGTAAATCATTTGTTTTCCGTGATATGTAATCCTCTAGGTAGTCATGCTGTTAACATGTGTGAAAAGTTCTCATTCTTTGCTGTTTAATGGCTTTAGGAGGAAGCCGATCGTATTGCAGATGAAATCCGGAAGAAAAGAGAGAAGGAAAGTAGAGACATGGATCAGGAGAGTGTTAAAAAGATGGTAATACCTTTTATCTATGATGGATTTGCATTCACGTTTGACTCTGCTTTAAGTTTAACTCTTTTTTCTGCTTCCATGAATTCAGCCCGCTTCTGCAATTATTTGGGTTCATGTCCTTTACCTCAAACTACTGTAGGATGGTGGGCTGGAAAAGAAAACTGCAAATACTCTGGAACTGAGCCCTCGGGCTTCAAATGGCCATCCGAATGAAAAAAGGGATGGTGAAAGAGGAGCTACCAGGTAGTGGCTAGAATAGGCTGTGCAGCTCCTTTTTCTGTATAAGAAATGCTCAAAATTTTGCTTTCCACTTTGGTCAGACTAGGTTCTACTGAAAAATTTTAGTTTTTTAGCGCCCTTCATGGTTGGGGTCTTTCAGCTTTTGTTGAAAATGTTGAAGTTCTTTTCAGTGCCAGATAATAAGATTATCATCTTGATTGTTACTGTATTTCTCTGTGTTTCTTAAAATAACTTCAGATCGATTCTTCTTGCATGCCTATTTTGCTCTCAGAAGAAGGCATGCTAAACTGGCGATTGTTCTGAACTCCGAAATGATTCTAAATGTCAGTGTTGATTCCTTGTATGCTTCAATCGTGATCCATAATTCCTAATAAAAAGTCTTCTTCCGCAGAAAGTTTTTGACCATCGGTGGTGGACCAGCCCTTAATCACCTAGATTTGTTTGTGGTGGTTATTGTTACTTTTCTTTCTTTTCTGCTGGCAAATATGTGATCATGTGATTAAAACATCTTTCATATCTGGAAATTACTCGAAGTGTGCTACTCTAGACTTCATAGAAGTAATAGATTGTGTGGCATGTGGGCTGTTTTTCTTGTTTCTTTAAAATGTAGGTTGCTTTTATTAAATTCTGTTATCAATGGCATCATTATTTTCCAATTCAGTTCTTTTATCTGGATAAGTTCTATGGTAGTAACCATGTGACATGTAAATCAATATTTCAGGGAAAGGCCGAGATCAAGGAGCTTATCCAAGTCACCAAGAGCTAGGAGTCATTCGGTATCTTCTGACAAGCTCTACGAGTCTCCTCGAAGCCGTTCTCCTGCTATTCGCCGGAGATATTCTCCTCGCAGATCTCGTTCCCCTCCAAGGCGGGGCTCCTCATATTATAGAAGGTCTAGATCACCCTTGCGTCGTAGATCACCTTCTCCAGCACGACGAAGATTGCAGTCCCCACGACGTAGGTCCCGATCTCCAGGTCACCGACGGCATCGGAGAACTCCGCCTCCTGGACGACGACGTGGAACTCCGTCACCCACCCGGCGTCGCAGAACTCCGTCTCCTGTCAGGCGACGCAGAACTCCGTCTCCTGTCAGGCGACGCAGAACTCCGTCTCCTGTCAGGCGTCGCAGAACTCCCTCTCCTGTCAGGCGTCGGAGAACTCCCTCTCCTGTCAGGCGTCGCAGAACTCCCTCTCCTGTCAGGCGTCGCAGTACTCCATCACCCGTTCATCACCAGAGAAGTTCTTCTACTGGACATCAAGGATCTCCTTCGATTGAGAGTCAAAGATCGCTATCGCCTGCACGACATAGGTCTTCCTTATCTCAACACGGGTCACCTTCTTCATTGAGAAAGAGGTCATCCTCCCCCTTCCACAGGAGGTCACTCTCCCCTGTACAAAGGAGATCTGGATCACCTCTCCATCGGAAGTCCCTGTCTCCTGTTCTCGATGAGTTGCCCTTGCCATCAAGAAGAGTGTTTTCATCCACCGCACGAGGTAAACAAAGATCTCCTTCTACGTCATCCGACAGGTCTCCAATATTAGCAAGGGGAAGATCTCCAGTGCAAGCTGCCAGGTCTCCATTGCGTGTTCGGAAGAGGTCCGAGACTCCTTCAGAGAAATCTTTATCTTTAAAATCGAGTTCACGTTCTCCTGCCAGTCGTGGTTCTCTCTCCCCACATCTGAGGAGATCCCTCCTGAAAAGATCTCCGGGGACATCTTCCAAGGAAAAAACAAGGTATGGTTGTTCTCTTCCCGCTGATGACTATCCTCGTCTTTTGTTTCTTGTCATGGCTGATATCTGTTACAATAGGATTTTAGTTGCATTGAATTCTTATAGAAAGAATTGCTTTTTCTGTTTTTCCCTGGGTCGGACTGACGTGTCTTATTATTACTTTAGAGAAAGATCTATTAGCCCTTACACGAACCATAATAAGCAGGATAGAAGACATCGTGAGGAAAAGAGGTATGCAGCCTAGTAAAGCTTTTGATTGCTGCTGGAAAATTTTCTTATTAAGTGGCTTCTTTTTCCATTTTTGCAAGGCCAACTAGCCCATCTGAAAGCCCTGTGCAGCGAGTAAAAGACCGAGTAAGGCACAATGATTCACCCTCCCCTGAGAAACCAGGTAATCGAAGACTGCGTCATGACAGCCCTGGAAGACAGGAGGAAAGCAATAATGGCAGGTTAGATCTTTTGGTTTTCAAGTTTTATTTGTGTTTGCTCATTTTAGAGTCCTTTGGGAGTTATGTTGATTATAACTGCTAGCTTTCATGGATCATGAGCTTTGCTCTTATTCGGAATGAGTCAGTTGGATCTATTTCTGTCATGACCAGACAAAAGAGATCAGAGATTTCATCCTCTCTTGGAAAGCATAGAGATTTGCCACGGAAGATGGAAAACAAGGATGCCTCTCCTACTGCAAAAGAAGTTGGACATAGGCTTTCTGAATCCAGAAATAATGATCTGGAGAGAGAGAGGTAGCCTCCCTTGTGTCTGCTGTTTTATTTCCCCAAGGTCATTGTTTGTGTTAATCCCTGATGTTTCGAACCTACACTTTACCACATCCAGGGGAAAATGTACTTTTACTGGAGCCTATTCTGAGGGTGCTGATGGAGTGAAGTATCAAAACATTGACAAGGACTCTCCCACGAAGAAACATAGAGCTCGCCAATCAGGAATTGGAAAATCTGACGACAAGAGCCTCCAACTGTCAAATTCTGCCAAGGAAGATAGTCAGCGGAGATCTCAAAACAAGGAAGAACAGGCTGGCTTACCCAGTGCAGTTTCCGATGGAAGCGATGATGACGGTCGTGGCCGTAAGGAGAAAAGAAGGAACAAAAGGTCAAAGAGGCACGATAAAGACTCAGGTGATGAGAGTAATTACTCGGAGGCTGAGGACAGGAAGGAGGCTAAGCGAAGGAGAAGATCAGAAAGGAAACTGAGGAAGGAGGAGAAGCGGCGCCGCAGGGAAGAGCGCCGTCGCAAAAGGGAAGAACGGCACGCCGAGAAACATAAATCAAAGAGAGACGATTATTCTTCACCATCGGACGAAGGCGCGCATCAAAGAGACGCGGATCCCTCGGACAGACTGCATGGTAAGGGAAGGGAAATTCATCCGGTCATCGAGGATGAAGCGGACTCTAAGGAAAAGAAGCTGGAGGTCGAGCTAAGGTTGAAGGCGCTGGAATCCTTCAAGGCTAAGAAGGGAAGTGGCTACTAAAAATCTGGTGCTGCTACTACTGAATACCTTTGATTGCATTCTGAGATTTTATGGATGAGAGGAACTCCGCATGAACTATTTTTTTAGTTGCTTCAACTGGATGGTTTGCGTGAGTTTAAGATGTAATCATATATAATATATATATTTAAAATCCTACGTTGGATTTGGTTTGGATTTGCTGCTATATTTGGTTTTCCTTTTGAATGATTAGAACCCAAGTTTCTTTATCACTGTTTGGGAATGGGCCCAAGCCCATCATCATTCCGGTGGCAAAGAAGGGTTTACCGGAAGCAGAGGAAGGAGTGTGCGCGCTTTGAAGTAGCAGCAGGTGGTGGTGGGGATGAATTTTCTGAAGCGGCTCTTCCCCACCAGAAGTGGCCTCCCTCCCTTTCGAAGCTTCCCCCATGGTAATTCTCCCAGTTTCTCTCAATATGTGATCTGGGTTTGTTAGTAAGATGCGTTCTTGGTTCTGTTAGATTCCAAAGTTTGATGCTTTCGCCTTCCCTTTGTTTCGCAGCCTTTTCTTCCTACTACCATTCCTCGGCCGATACCCTTGTGGAAGTCCACTCCCAGGAGCAGGAGGTTGTGATTGCTCTTGGAGGCAATGTCGGAGATCGGGTCGGTAACATTAACGAGGCGCTCGACCTGATGAGGAAGCGCGGCCTCCGCATCACGAGGCATAGCTGTTTGTACGAGACGGCCCCGGCTTATGTCACTGATCAGCCCCACTTTCTGAACGCTGCTGTTCGAGCCTTCACCTCCCTGGGACCCCATGAATTGCTCAAGCAGCTTAAGCAGATCGAGAAGGATTTGGGTCGTACAGCCGGGGTTAGGTACGGGCCGAGACCAATCGACTTGGACATATTGTTTTATGGTAGGTTTAGGGTGAGGTCGGATGTGCTGAACATCCCCCACGAGCGAATATGGGAGCGACCTTTTGTCTTGGCCCCCCTGGTCGATTTGATCGGATCGACCATTGATAGCGACACGGTTGCATGCTGGCATTCATTTGCACTGGATGCGGACGGACTCCTAGGATCATGGAGGAAGTTGGGCGGCGAGTCTTCTATAGGAAAGGAAGGATTGAGGAGGGTTTTACCAATTGCTGGCTCCCTATGGGACTGGTCGGAGAGGACCTCGGTAATGGGTATTCTTAATCTCACACCAGATAGTTTCAGTGATGGAGGTATGTTCCAGTCCCGGGAAGCTGCCACAGCGCAGGTTCGGTTAATGATTTCGGAGGGTGCTGATATAATTGACCTCGGAGCGCAATCGACAAGGCCAATGGCTCAGAGGCTCTCTGCTCAGGAAGAGTTAGGCAGATTGATCCCGGTTCTAGAAGCCATTTTGGGGTTGCCCGAGATGGAGGATAAGCTAGTGTCTGTTGATACTTTCCACTCCGAGGTCGCCTTAGAAGCAGTGAGGAAAGGAGCCCATCTTATAAATGACGTCTCAGCTGGGTCCTTAGATGATAAGATGTTTGCAGTTATTGCTGACCTCGAGGTTCCTTATGTCTCTATGCACATGAGGGGCGACCCGTGTACAATGCAAAGCGAAAAGAACCTGGAGTATGGTGACATCTGCGAAGATATTGCTGAAGAGTTGTCCTCAAGGGTTAAAAAGGCAGAGTTGTCGGGCATACCGGCTTGGAGAATGATTATTGACCCCGGGATCGGGTTCTCAAAGACCACGGAACAAAACATGGACATCCTTGTCGGATTGCCAAATTTTCGAGAGCAACTCGCAAAGACAAGCCTGGCGATGTCACATGCCCCAATCCTGATTGGTCCTTCGAGGAAGAGGTTTCTGGGAGAAATTTGTGCACGATCCGTGGCAGTTGATCGAGATGCTGCTACAGTTGCCTCTGTTACGGCTGGGATACTGGCTGGTGCTAACATTGTGAGAGTTCACAATGTGAAACCCAATTTAGATGCAGCCAAGGTCTGCGATGCAATGATTAAAAGTAAGAAGAGGAGAAACTAACTTCCATCAAGAAGCCTTTGGTAGAAGTTCTTCCCTTTGGAAACAGTCGGGGAGTTGAAGGCCGCCGCAACCCGCTGCTGCTAAGCAAGTCGCGAAGAATTTTTTTCTGCTGTCTGTTCAGCAGGGTCCAACTTGCTTAAATGACTGCCACCGAGATTAGAATAGAGTAGCTATTATTCATTAATGGAGCTGCTGTTGTTTTCGAGAGTTAAAAACAAATCACACAAAGTTAAGGAGAATGCTCCTTACTTTATCGTATTCTTCCGATGAGATGAATAATCCTGTGGTTCTGGCCCTAAGCGTAGCTTGAGGTCTACCGTCGAAAAACCATGATCTTCTGATAGCCACAGCCCTCGGTGGACGTCAACATCTTGGCGTTCCACGATGGTTTTTCCTTCTCCTCGATTAATCCTTTTATTTGAGAGCAAGTTGCAAATAAGGGCAGCTGCCCCGTTTCTCCTCTAGCTAGGATCTTCGTTGTCGTTTCTCCATGACACATCAGTACGCAGTGGCGGTGCCCGGTGGTTATGCTGGATAACCCTAGAAATAATCATCTCCACGAGACGGGCAGTCCCATCGATGGATGATGTGCCGCAGTAGCGATGCTTGATCTTCGCCTTGTCCTTCCGGTGAATATTCATGTGACCCCCCAGGGCTTGCGCAGAAGAGAAACCCCTGCTGCAAGCGATGCACTCATAGACTCTTGCCTCGTCGTTGCTGATAACCTGGTCCTCCGATGACATAACGCTCTTGTTGTTCTTTTTGGGGTCTTATGAGGTCATCAACATCCGAGGAGCCATCTACCACTGATGGTCAGGGATGTTTAGCTTATTGTTGAGGATGATGTTATCTCGATTTCCACATAAATTCCGCCCACTCTGTGTGACTAATCTTCGAAAAACTGATTTTGTCTCCGAGGATGTGATCGCTTGACCATGTCGAAGTAAACGCTCGAAAGCAAGATGAAGGGTTTTGTCATTTGGTGGTGTTACTAAGTGTTTCTACACGTTGTTCTAAGTGTAAGAAGATACTTCCTCGGTTGTCATTGGATTGTTAACTGCGTAATATTTCCTGCCGTCCTTGAGTGTGGTGTTATATGGTAAAAACGGTTCGATGCATAATGTTAATAATGTAAGAAATGAAGAAAGAGGTAAGACCCAGGCGCAAAACTTGTCAGCATAAGGTTGTCGAAACTTGGGTTTTATGCAATACAATGTTGTGAGCCCAAACGGCATTGCCAATGTCCACTCCACATTTTCTTTTCGATACGCATCTCGCACGCCAAAACTTGAAGTTAAACAGAGAAGTAAGGGAAGTGCGTGGACAAGACTATGTTGTCCAATATGGAAGTAAAAAGCAAGCAATGATGTTGATAGAAGGTGTTGTTAATAACAGGAGAGATTCCTTCGGAAGATAACACGATCACGGACAAATGAAGATAGTTTATGTGGAACTTGTCTTCAAACACTATCCATCGGCCGATTTCAATTACCCATAATTTTCATCTCTGAAAAGAAAGCTGACTTTTGTGAGTGCATATATCAGAGACATGGACTACATTTGGTTACGATGTTTATTCCTGCATGAAATTCTTAGAGAAGTTCAAATAAAAAGAATGGGAGAAAAGATTAAAAAAAAAAGGAAAGGGAAAAATGTCTGAGCCCGGGTTCGAACCGGGGACCTCTAGTGTGTGAGACTAGCGTGATAACCGACTACACCACCCAGACATTCTTGTCATCGTGCTAATTTTATTTAATTACTTTAATTTCAACTCCTTATTTTCTTCACGCTACTTTCATAGTTCCTACATTTCATCTTCGTTAACGATAAGGAACAATTAGACAAATGCAATGAGAATCGCCCGTTCTCGACAGATGGACTAACATTTGGGAGAATCTACAACTTAGGGGGGGGGGGGGGGGGGGGTTTGTTTTGCCAAATCACCGTGGCAAAGGCCTAACTCAAAACTATTTATCACTGTCAAGACAACAAGAGTAACGGACAGGCCGCCATTTCTACCTCGCCTGTCAATAGCTGAATAAGGCATCGAAGCTAAGGACTTCCATATGACAAAAGGAAAGGATTACATCTTAGGCTGTTAATGAGTCGGGGATAGATAGAGAGACAGGATCACATCAAAGATTGAGCAACAATTCTTACAGCTGATGATGTCCTCAACCTATGTTTTTGCAATTTCATTTACAGTCAAATGTAGCTGGATGGGGCACCACAATTATAACTCAGTAGAAACAAGGAAAAAGTAGTAGTAGAAGAAGAAAATCGATCCTTTCAGAGGATACTATCTTGCGCGCTTCCTCTTTTGGGATGAAGCTCCACAGCCACAAAGTCCCCTCTCTTTCGAAGGCAATTTCGACGACTTGCAGACCCAGAAGGTACCCCAGACGGTGAAGTAAGGACTGGAACTTCTCCAGGGGCAATCTACCATGTCCCTGAAAGTCGCCAGCGATGAAATGTTACATCATCAATGTGAAAGCAAACGCCCGAAAACTTAAAAGAAACTAAGCACAAACAGCTCTTGAGATTTTCGACAACAGGGGAACTTAAATCACGTGCAGAAAAGGAGGGAATGCTTACATTGCAACTCAGAAAGCTCTGCTGTGAGAATTCCTCAAGTTTTTGTTCAAGGAAACATGGGCTTCTTATCTGCTGGCTTAAGAATTTGGAAGGAGCACATTAAGCTTTCATCAACACTCATCATTGCCCCAGCATTATCGAATTCTCCACAATAATTTGGGGCAGAAAATATCGTGACAAGTTGTCTTTTAGCAAAGAACTCATACCCATCTTCAACAACCTGCAAGGATTAGCGCACTGAGAAGCCTATACCAAGCAAGCGGAAGAGAGTGGATGTGTCGGAGGGCACGAACCTGATGTGCACGACAAACAAGGTCCATATCATGCTTTCCTAAGAATTCCGCAACTTTATCGGGACCAAAGGTATAGGAGACTCCTCTGTCATTCATTCCCCAGCCTCTGACATCTCCGTCTGGGTCCGACCAAAGTAAATCACAGAGAAGACCACTGTCCGGAACATCAGTCGGACGAGACAAATTCCTTATCTGGTCCAAGTTGGTTAAATCAGGGGAAAGTCCGCCGTGCATGCATAATATCTTATCATCTATAAGAGCCGCCACAGGTAGACAGTTGAAACATTCTGTAAATGTCCTCCAAATTTTTACATTGAAACGCCGCTTACATTCATCATAAAATCCATATATCCGATTGATAGATGCACACTCATGATTTCCCCTAAGAAGGAAAAAGTTCTCAGGGTACTTTATTTTGTAGGCAAGGAGAAGGCAAATTGTTTCCAGGCTTTGCTTTCCACGGTCCACATAGTCTCCTAAAAATAGGTAATTGGCCTGAGGAGGAAATCCTCCATACTCGAAAAGCCTCAAAAGATCAGAATACTGTCCGTGAATATCACCTGCAAATAAAGATAGAAAAGGTTGGTGAAACAGAACTAATGATGAATAAAGACAGGCATACAAAAACAACAATCGGAAAAACCTTCAAATAGGAGAACAATATATATTTTAAGAAAACTCAAGCAAGTTCTATATGAGGTGTTTATCTATCCACCATAAAATGCACCACTTGCTGTTTCATGGGGTGTCCTCTAAGAGCTTCTTGGAAATAATTTGAAAATATAATAACCATAGCAGGAACAACTGTTCTACACATGAATCCTCCATCCTGAATTTGATTCTACCAAACAGCTTTCCCATAACACAAACAATAAAAGAGAATATACATGAATTGATATACATAACGAATGTCTCATCAAGCACTGCTTGCACTATACTGATATGAGCTGTGCTAAGAGGAATCAATTCATCACCTCATTGATTAAATACTAATGAAAGGGCCTAGGCAACATTAGAATACCAGGGATCAACTATTAGGGGTTCCAAAACAGTTAAGCATGCTTGAGGGAAGCATGATTCTCCCAATAGCACAAGAAGCAACATCACATGACTGGGTACATATTTTGACAGAGAAAAGAGGAAGAGGAAGCCTATTGTCAACACTTAAGCAAGTTCCATCAGAATGTGAAGTAAAGAAATAAAAAGTCGAATCATAATAGCACATAAAAAAGGGAATACCAGCCAGCACCCTTTATCAACCCGTAGAAATTCGAACTCAGAAAACCTACACCATGCATCTCTTTCATATTTAAACTAATCTACTGAAGAATAACTTAACAGTGGTTATAGAGTAAGAATAATCCAAGTGGAACTCACTAAACCACCGCCAAGTAAACCAGTACCACCTATACTTAGTAAAGGCAATCATCAACCCAATACCCAGACGCAGAAATAACCAATTGAAACAATCAACACCCAACTCCTCAACACAATCAAGAGACCAAACTTTTCAGACCAATCAACAAACTCTGAACGGAAACAGATTCTAAGGGCGTATCCCACACATCAACATCACGGTCACATCAACCAACAAAACCATCCTCCCCATAAAGATCCAATATTTCGCCGAAATACGCCTGCTTTTCCCGAAAGTAAACAACATAGGAACTCAACCAGCATACCCAAATACTTGCCACAAAGAAAATAGACGAGGAAAGAAGGGAATACCGCAGATCTTGATGGGAGCTTCGAGCTCGAGGAGGTTAGGCTGCCGGAGGAAAATCTCGCGGGATGCGTTGCAGAGGTTGCGGATCTCAGCCTCGGTCAATTGGACCTGCTTGCAAGCCCTGCTGTTCCTAAAAGAGAGGAGCTTCTCGATTATCTCATCCAACGCCCCCGCCTCGATCACCGTCGTCGACTGCGCCCCTTGCTTCGCCGCCATCCCAATCCCAATCCAAATCCCAAATACCTGAGCCCAGACCCAAACACACGACGTTCCCTAAACCTAAACCTATCCCCCACACCACCCGCCGCCGTCCCTAAAGACCGATCACAAAAGTACTCAAGAGGGGTGGAGTTGGGTGGACCGTGACAACCTCCGATGGAGCACGGGGGATGAATCTCGAGAAAACCTACGAAAACGTCAGGCTCAGCGAATGATGCTCTCGTCGTCGTCGTGGTTGTTTCTTTTTTAATTTATATTGTGGGCGCGGTGGGAGGGGAAGCAATGGTTTTGTTCTTTCTGGTCTTTTCCTCCGAACCCTCATCCCCACTCCGCTTCCTGATTCATTTCCCAAATTGCCCCTCCCCTCAATAAAAATGTTACTAGTTGGGGTAGTTTGCACATTGAAACTGCTTCTTACTATACAAAATTTTAAGAAGATTTTTGTTTTAAAAATTCTTTAAATATTATAAATGAGTTACAAGTTTAACTTGTAATTTTTATAAAATATCAAAAAGGTTACCCATTTATATTTTTACTAGTTATACCTAAATTAGAATTTAAAATCGCAACTTAATTTTGAAATTTAAAATCGTAAATTTTAAAATGAGTTGTGCGGTTTGAAATCGCGAATTTATATATCACAAGAAGGTCACCCATTTTTTAATTTGTACTAAGTATGTTTAAGTCGTGATTTAAAATCAGGACTTTTAAATAATACAAAAATCTCACATTCGACGATATTTTTCAAAGTAAGCTAAAGTCGTGATTTAAGAGTAACGATTTAAATAAATTTTATATAAATCACAAACGAATTTAAGAACGATATTTAGAAAATTTAAAATTAAAATCATATTTCACAACACCACTTATGTTTAATAAGATACCAAAGTGAACGATTGACTCGTTACATACTACAGCAGGAAATCTTCCTTTCCACTATGATTTTTTCATCCGAAACTTCGTCCCCATTTCGCTTCTGATTTGTTTTCCAAAATTGCCCCTCCCCTCCAATCCCAATTCAATTATTTTACACATCACCTCGAACAAAATGTGTCATTTTGTTACGATGTTGTAATAAAATTAGAGTTAAAAAAAAGTTACATATAAAAAAGGATTTGCTTATGAGATGTTGCTTTGAGAGTATACACTGAATACTTGCAAATAAAGAATTTGGTTTTAGTCCATCGCTTCGGTAGGACAGGGAGAACAAGACAAAGAAAGTAAAGAACAGCCAAACAGACAGCAACTCCAGGTCGTCGCTGTCATAACACTTCGTTCCCCTGCCGTTTTGAACAATCAACCCAGACTAACAAATATTTGGCAGTTTCCAAATTCCTTCACTCCACCAATCCATTCTTTCCACCGGGGTGATTTCTTTCCCTCTTTACAGATCACAAAACAAGACTAATTCTTCTCCTTTTTTTTTGTTGATGTTTTGATTTCCGGTTTTATGGAGGGAGCTGCTGTTGCTGCTGTATTCAGTTGGATCGTTGAAACTGTTGCTCAGTAGTGAGTTGGGTCGTCTTCTGACGTGTCCTTAGCATTTCCCGTTTTGCAGATGGAAGCAAGAGGGAAGGAGAGCACCGGTGAAGTCGAGATTATTGTTGATGGCTTCTTACACGACCCTCTCATCACTTCAGGGTCTCGTCATCCTGTTTGTGCCTTCACGGAGCTAGAAAACAGCGAGACGGAGAAGGAGCATCGGACAAGGTCGTTGAGAAAGCTCTGCGTACTGATGATATTCTGCTTCGTGGTAATGCTGGCCGAAGTTGTTGGCGGTCTGAAGGCGAATAGTTTGGCGGTTCTCGCCGATGCTGCTCACATGCTCACCGATGTGGCTTGAAGTGTTGGGCGCGCTTTTCTCACTGCAGCTTATCTGGTTGTTATCGGTTCTGTTGATTTATGAAGCGTTTGACCGGCTTCTTCACGAAGATGAGGCAGTGAATGGTAAGCTCGTGTTTTCAGTTGCCGCCTTCGGTTGTGCTGTGAATTTTATCTTGGTCACTTGTCTCGGGCATGATCATCGCGCGCATCGCCATGCACATCATCATGATCATCAGAGTCACCATCATCATCATCATCATCAACACAGCGACGAAGAATTATCCGCATTAGCTAAATCAGAGGCCAACGGAAGTGAACTTGACTCAGATTCGACAATCAACTCGAGACGCAGAACATAAACCTTCAAGGGGCCTACCTCCACATCAAAGCAGATCTTATTCAATCAGTTGGAGCGATGATCTCCGGAGCCATTATATGGGTAGCACAGAATTGGTTGGCCGTTGATTTGATGATCTCGACTCTCATATTCTCTGTTCTTGTTCTCTGGACTACATTACCCCTAGTCAGAACCATATTCTACATAATGATGGAGCGAACACCCCCAGAGATCGACGCGGATGCTATCCAGGACAACTTGAAACACATCAAAGCAGTTGACAATGTCCGTGACCTCCATGTTTGGGCTGTAACTCCGGGCAAAGTTGTGATGTCTTGCCGTATAGTGGCTGAATCAGGGGTCGGCCGCAACGAAGTAGTTTCTAACATAGAGGACTATTGCCTAAGTATGTACAAAATCCATCATATAACTATACAAGTGGAATGAATGATGATGAGACTAGTTAGTGTCATTAAGGATAAGGACGGGGCACAAGTATGATAGACCGCGATGGGAGTTCTCCCATTTCCATCTTTCCAAATGAGTAACGAAGACAAAACCCCCTTGGTTCTTGCGTGAACTATGTTTTCCTCGCCGACAGAGTCAAAGTGAAAGATGCGAGCAACAACGGTGATATTAACTTCGAGATGTGCAGACAAATTCGCCTTGTAAGTGAAGTTGTGTGGACTGACATTTGTCGATGTCCGCCTAATGTAGACATATAATGGGTGGCGAAACCATTCGCCAAAGATGGCATGTGCTGTCGAAAGATAGTTGAATTCCCTGGGGTTCAACTGGGGAGAACTTTTCCGAGCTTTGTTCCGTAATAATACTAGTCCATATAAAATTTACTAACATGAGTTTTAAGTTTGAAAATTTAAGATTGATTTTTAAGTTCGAATTTCTTTAAAAGTGTTTAAGATTTTTTAAATTTAAAAATTTTTTATTATTAATAAAAAAATTTCGAAAAAGTTACTTGGGACTAACATTATTTACGAATTTTCGCTGCAGGCGCTGTAGTCCCGGTCAGGAGGGTTGCATCAATGTTAAATGATTGCGTAATTTTAAAGGAATATTTAAACATAATTTTTTCATAAATATAATGGGCTTTGTTTAAGGTTGTCTGAAACGGAGGTGGTAGGAGAAGAAGAGGCGGCGATGGCAGCGCTTCGTCTTCTCCAAAGATCGAAGCTTTCCTCGTCAGTCTCCCGAATATTTGCTAAGTGTCAGCCGGCCTTTTCTTCCTCCTACCTCCGTGATAGTTTCCTCGGTTGCCCGGACCGACTTCCCGTGTCGAGGGCATGGCTGAATGGGACGAGGTCGTACCGCGACGGAAGACCCAGAGGACCTCTGTGGAGGGGCAAGAAGCTGATCGGGAAGGAGGCTCTGTTCGTGATCCAGGGAATGAAAAGGTTTATGGACGATGACGAGAGGCTCGACAAGTTCATCAAGTCTCACGTCACGAGGTTGCTGAAGCTCGACATGATCGCCGTCCTCTCCGAGTTCGAGCGGCAGGAGGAAGTCTACCTGTCGCTAAAGGTACGTTTTCGCTAATCGTTGGGCTGTTTGTCTTGCGGGGACGAGGTTTTTAGAACTGCGGGAGTGTTGGACCATCGGAATGACTAGAATGCCCGCTAAATGTTTGACGTAATGCCCGAACGAACTCTGCCGAACATTGAAATCAACTCCATTTTTTTCGGCTAAAATTTGTGACCTCTGAAAGGGGAAGATTTTGTTTTTCATTGCAGACGTTTGAGGTGATCCAGAAGCAGGACTGGTATAAGCCGGATGTCTACCTCTACAAGGACCTGATCATTGCCCTCGCAAAATGTAAGAAGATGGAGGAGGCCATCAAGTTGTGGGAGAGCATGCGGAAGGAGGGCTTATACCCTGATTCGCAGACGTACACCGAGGTGATTAGGGGATTCCTGAGGTTTGGGTCCCCAGCTGACGCGATGAATGTGTACGAGGACATGAAGTCTGCCCCTGACCCTCCAGACGAGCTGCCCTTCAGGATACTGCTCAAGGGGCTCATCGCGCACCCGTTGTTGAGGAACAGGGTAAAGCAGGACTTCGAGGAGCTCTTCCCGGAGCGGCATATTTACGACCCTCCGGAAGAGATCTTCGGAGTTCGATAGAGAGAATTTGCTCATGCTATCAAACTCGACCCTGGCCGCTTTCTTTAATTATGCTTCCCAACTTCTTCGACAGGACTGCATCCCGCGGGGAGAAAAATGTACACTAATCCGATTGAGAAAAATGTACACTAATCCGCGGGGAGAAAAACAAACTCTAGGACCTTCCGTCAGCCTCATCTCCCTTCCCCACAATCCCATGATGCTCTCCCCCTTTGTGAGATTCTCCATCCCGGATTTGGTCCAAATTTCGGGTTTACTTTTTGGTACCTTTGGGAGGGACTGGCTTGTTCCCTATTGTGGTGGATATAAGCCCTCTTCCCCACCTCCCCAGAATCCGATGCTCTCCCCCTCCACTCGATTTCATAACAATCTCGCAATATCTGTGTAAGTCATCCTCACCAAGAATCTCCGTGGGGAAATTCACGAGTTGGATAAAAAGGGAGGAAATAATTGGGGGGCCGGTCCACTGGGTGCAGGGAATCTCTCCAAACTGATCTGACGAGCATCGACTGCTTTGATATTTTTTGGGTGGAAGGGGGGGGTCGGGGGGAGATACTAAGTAAATGGAGTCAACTGTTGGTGGTGGTGGCGGCGGGTTTGATTGATGCTTCGCCCAGGCAAGTGGTCGAGGGTTGACATATCCTGAACAGGGGAGGGGAAGTCCCGACAGGGACAATCTTATCTGATTATCTGCTTTGTCGGATCACAACAGCTGTGCTTTTTCTTCGATTTCCTAATTACAACCCAAACCTCTTTCCTTCCTCCCCCTTCCTGATCCTAAGTATCATGATCAGACGGAACGCAGTAGGATTAGGAGTCGGCGTGCTTTGAGTTTTGCCGGGGACGTGGCGAAAGGAGGAACGGTCGAGTTGGGGGATAACAGGGGAGGGACCCACGTGGCGCTTATCCAGAAGTGCTCCCCCCTCCACTGAGTGTTGTGTCTATCTGTCCGTTTGCTGTTTTGTGTGGCGAAAAAACACGGCGACGGGGTTACAAGTAGTCGGTTAAAAAGGAGGTGGTGGGGGTTACCATGGGTTTAGGGGTAAAAGGGATCCCAAGAAACAAAAATAGTTGGAAGAGAAAGGAATGGTGGTGCGTCGCGTGTTGTTGTCGCTGTCGTAGTTGCTGGATGGGGGGGGAAGAGGCGGTGGACGAGAGGAATTCGTAGACGATCTCCTTCCCACCCCCCAAAAGCTCCTTGCTTTTGATTAAGATCATATCAAAATTTGAGATTTAGATTAGCATACAGGAGTCGCCCAAGATTGGCCTTTTCCTGATTTCCCGCAGTTGTTCTTTTTTCCCCCCAATCGGGGCCACCACGGTAACTGCAACTGCAAGCGCCGTCTTTCCTGTGATTCGGGTGGGCTATAAATTGGGGATGATCTGATAGTTTGGGAATTTGCCTCACCACGAGCGACTGCTCTCCATAAGAGGGATAAAATCCCTTTAAACTGTTCGGTCTTGGCCTTTTCTGCACGCTTTCTGTTCGTTGAATTGTCCCCCTTTGGCTGGGGGATTTCGTCGGGTTGTTGTGTTTCGTAGAGGGTTGCTTTTAGTTGGGTGGGTGATAGAATGGAGAACAAGAAGCAGATGGGCTCTTCCCCTCCCTCGTCGTACTCCCCCGATGTCTTTGGGGCGAAGGAATCCTCGCCGGGAGCTCCTGCCGGCGTGTTCGCTTCCATTTTTCCCCCTCCTCAAACGGTAGCAATCATTCCTGCCTTCTAAATTTGCCGTGCATGTGTTGTGGTTTGTCTCGTGTTCGTCTTGTGTTTTCATGGATCTTATCAGTTGATGTCCGAGCAAAGTAATGTTGGTCGGTTGTCCAGTGATGTATCCATCTGCTCTAGTAGTCTGGCTTGTGCGATAGTGCTATTGTGTAACAGCTTGAATTTCATTAGTCGGTGTTGGATCTTTCTTCTGTGGACGCTTATTTGGTAGCCCTTGCCACAAAAACAGGTGGTAGGAAGGAGGTCAAGCTCAGGTTTCATTGGATCTCAGCAAAAGCAGTCGTTTGGTACCCAGGCTTGGTCCAGCAAACATAATGATCCTGGTTAGTAATCACGTTGATCCATATCCACTTCTTTACTTTTTTTCTTGGCTCGAGTTTATCTACCCGGGCGGCTTTGCTACTCTTTGACCTTTGTCGTGATTATTTTCTCAATTAACGAGCTTCACACATCTTTACAGCGATTAGATCAGAGAATGGAAGCTGCAACAAGTCCAAGGACGGCTCGGTATTCCTCGAAGAAAGAACCGAGCCATGTCACCTTAGTTCATCTCTTTATTATGGTGGACAGGATGTTTACTCCCAGTCCTCTGGGAACCAGGCTACAGGTTCTTGTCCAATGGTAACTTTAGCTTCCACTTGTTAATTCTGAAAACTAGCAGAAGTTTTTTCAACATGAACTTATCGTCGTTTTCAATCCGGAATGGCCAGTCAAAGAAAGACAGGGTTGAAGATGATCCGACTGGGAACAACTCCCTCGATGCTTCCAGAGGAAATTGGTGGCAAGGTGCGAAACTCTGGTGGCAAATGATGCTAAAGGTCCCTAAAAGCTGATATTCTTCATTGTTCCTGTATTCACATGTGCTATGTTCTTGCTGCAGGTTCACTTTATTACTAGGATGTTGGTGTTCCAGAGGCACAAGGATTCTTTAACTATTTTTGTGGTAGGAATTCTTAGACTAGTTTTCCCCAGCCAGAATAAGGCTTCAAACTCACTTGCAAAATGAGCTTCAACGGTTTCCCTTTTTATCTGCAGGAATTCAGAGGCCTGAAGAAATAAAATCAGACGCAGAATACGTGAAGCTAGCCGAACTTGTTGGTGAACGAGGAAGATGCATTGTTAATTATCTTCCTGTAAATACTGAGTGACCATCTCATCGGCGATGGCTCTGCTTACTATATCGCATTTAGTGTTTTCGGCTTACTTTAGATGATGCTGGATTTGTTAGCAGTGTTAAAAGACAGACTCTAGGTGTGTTGTGAAAAAGTCAGTCAATGCCAGCTCTGCATTTTTTACGGCTGTGGCAAGTGATTTTAAGTTCTCCCCAGCCTTGTTATCCTCAAGAAAAGAAACCAAGAACAGAGAACAGCCAAACTAAACAAAAGAAGTGTTCCTGATTTCGATGCATTCTTGTCGAGGAAACAACTTCGTATACCCTCGTCTCGTTTGCAGACTCGATGGGAATCCCACTGCTTTTGAAGAATGGCCTTCATGGTGATAGATCCTGGTACTTGCAGTAATCCTCCCCACTCCTGGCGTCATTCGAAATGCACAAGAACAGCCTCTCGTAGGCATCAGCCATTTTGGTGGCGGAAAACAGCCTCAGGGCTCTCTTCCGGGCAGCTTGGCCTTTCTTCTCTAGGACCGTTCGCCCTTCGTTCCACACGTGATACAGAGCTCTCTTGAGTGAATCTACAGTGGCCGTGAATGTATATCCGTAGTCATCGTTGACTATTATCGATCCGGTGATGCTTGCGAGCTTGGTGGCCACGACTGGTTTTCCGGAAATCATTGCTTCCAAGAGGGTGTGGTCAAGTCCCTGAGCTCGAAGGGTCGGGTTGAAAAAAACATTGATCGAATTATAGAAGCTGGCGAGTCTCTCCTGTTCCAGTGGGCCCAGAACGATGACATTCGATCCGAGATCTCGATATCTTCTCCCCCAAGGACCGTCCCCGGCGACTATGATGAGGACTGTTTCCCGGAATCTTTCGCTCTCGTTAAAGACCTGTGTTAAAGCTTCGAACATTATGGGGTATCCCTTGTCCTTAACCAACCTCCCTGCCAATCCTATGACCATTGCCCAAGAGTCTGTAATGCCAAGCCTCCTCTTGAAATCGATCCCGCTCACTAAATTCGGCTTGAAGATGTCCTCGTCCACGCCATTAAGGATCACGTGCACTCGTTCCTCTGGTATCATGTAAACCCTCTTCAGGACATCTCCTACATGGTCGCTGGTAGCAACATGATGAGCGTAACTAGGGAAAAACTTCACCTCTTCAACCACGCGCATCACCCTGTCATCAAGTGAGCTCGATCGGGGCTCCCCTGGAGACCGGAGCAGCTCCTGGATTATATCAGAATGGATCGTTTCGTACGCAATCCCATGCCAGCTAACGACTATGTTGGGTATACCTTTCGATCGGGTATGCATAAGCCCGACGCTTTCAGTGTGGATCACATCGAAGGGCTTCCCCGTCGAATTCTGTGCCTGAAACTGCTTCCAAACCACAGCTTGATCCAGGTAGCCTGACCCAGTCGGATTCGACAGGTGAAAGTAAAGATTACGGAACGGGTACCTCGGGAACGACTCGTTTTGGGGAGACGATGTGAAGACGTGTAGCTGGTGGCCTTTCTTCGCGAGGGCGAGATGAAGGGTCAGAGCATGCCGCTCGAGACCCCCAGCTCGGGACCTGTGAGGCCATTTCTTGACGAACACGGCAATCTTAAGGAGCTTCGGGGATCTCCACGGGGGAAAGGACAGGTTGTTCCATGCAGGCGCGTAAGTTAGGAGATCAAGGGATCGCTTCTCGTCAACAGCACCGGTAAAAGGACCTCTCCTAAGGCAAGGACCGGTGCAGCGACACCAGAAGAGGAACATGAAGAACGAGAACGAAGACAGGACAAATGCGACGGAGCACAAGCGGCGGAAGCTCGGAAGGTTAGTCATTTCTCAGAACAAGTTGTCGACGGAAAGTGTCTCGACAACGGTGGGTGGTGAAAAAAGCATGAGTAAAGACTGCTTGCGGGAGCAGCAACTTAAACTCGTTGACTTCCTCCCAACTTTACAGATTTATTTCTGCATCGTCCTTCTCAAGATCACGAAAGGAAGGGGAAAAGAAAAAGAGAGAAGAAAGAGGATGGTAAACGTGAAGATAGAGCCAAGCCATTATCACCTCAAGATACGTGAAGATGGGATGAAACAAAAAAACGCCGTTGCCGGGGATCGAACCCGGGTCTCCCGCGTGACAGGCGGGGATACTCACCACTATACTACAACGACCTTGTGGAATAATGAAACAGCATTATTTTATATATTTTATATTTACTGTAAATCCCATTTCCACCATTATTGCCCATTTTGCAGCCTAATTCCTAGAAGTTGACTTCCCGAATGTTCGTTTCCTTGCCACACACATCGTAAGGACATGTTACAACCCATAAGAAAACCAGATCATGATGACTACGATTAAGAAGAAGGAGAAGCTGCTACTGTAGATCATGAAGCAACACATGAGATGCTGCCACACTTTTGATGTAGTACTGTTATTATTATTATCACGCCTTTTGAAGTAGAAACCAAATAAGCCAACACATGCATTCATCCTTCAAACCAAAAGCTACCAAACTTATTCATTTCACAATCACCATTTAGTTTTTCCATGAAAATTCCCCCCTGCAGCGAATTCCCCATATCATCAGAAACCATGAGAGCCTGGATCCTTGACGACGGTCACCGGGCAAGTCGCGGCAGCAATGACGTGACTGGTTACGCTCCCCAGCAGCACCCTTTCGATCGATCAAAAAAGAACCCCAGATCAGTAATCGCCCAGTGTCAAGTCATTGGTATACAGGATCCGATCACCAGAAAGTCAATTGATACCTCTGGATGGAGCCGAGTCCCCTGCTGCCCATGACCAAACAATCAATCTTGAGATCTCCCACTGCAGAGCACAACTTGTCCCTCGCGTCGCCCCAGTAGATCTTTGCCACGACTGTCACCTGACATCCACAAGAGACACAGCCTTATATATGTTGCTGCTAGTAACCTTTTCGATAGATTCATCGTTCTGTATGTAAACAAGTAACCTGCTTCTGTCTGCAGTTCGTGTCCAGCAAGTCCAGGACCTCTGGATCAAGTTCCAGCTCGTACTTGTGGGCGACCTCCTTGTCCCGGAGCTCCGACAGCGGTATCAAAGCTTCGTAGAACATACGATTAGTCGCAGACAAGGATCAAAGCCTGTGTTGATGAACATGATCGGGGCTGATGATAAAACAATACATATTTATTTATGTGAATAGACGCTTACGAGACCCCGAGGAGGACCAGATGAGGTTACGGGACTCTTCGCCGAGGGAGGGACGAACATGGATCAGGTAGACAGTGTCGCCCCCATCGATGAGGTTCTCGAAGGCCCACCTGAGGGCGAGCTTGCTCCCCTGGGAGAAATCCAAGGCGATCCCAACCTTCCTGTCCATCACCATCCCGATGGAAAAACAGAAAAAAACCCTTAGGAGGGGGATCTCGATCTTCGGACAAGAGAACGATGTCTGATCTGAGTGTGTGTGTCGGGGGGGTGGGGGGGGGGGGGGGAGGGAATCAGGTGGGGAAACGCAACAGTAGATCAATCAGACACGGAAACGAAAGAGAAAAGGGATGACACGACTTTTAGTTGCGGCCGCATGTGAGCTCGTACTGTAAGATTATCAAAATCTACATTCGAAATCATAACATTAACATAGCTTATTACTTAATAATAAAAAAATTTATAATATAAGATTCTTAATTTTAAAATTTATTGATCAATGCGATGGAATTCACACGCCGATTTCAATATACAAGGAAGTCGATCTTACAAAAATTAATTTCAAATTAAAAACAAAAAATTCGGCCTTTAAAAAGACCGACTTTCCTATTTTATAAGGAAATCGATCACTTCCCTCTTTTGAATTTTAAAATCGATCTTTTAAATACCGAATTTCTTGAGGTACAAAATCGGCCTCACAAAGACCATTTCAGGGCATTAAATCTTATTTCGTAAATTTTTTTCTGAATAATGTTACTAAGAAACAAAACTCAACATTAACGCATCATTTCTTTTTCACATGAAACCTGTGGGCTCATTTTGCTGTATAAATCCCCACTTGAACATCATCTTATCTTTTTAAAAATTTTTTTTAGTGAGCGTTACGGGGAGATTCCATCCCGCCGTGGACTATGACTAAGATAATGATTTCCTCCTCCTCCTCCTCATCATCATAAGATTGGGTTCATATCTAACATTCAATCCCACCGGTCATCATCGTCGGACTTTGACTTTGGAGGAGGAGGTTGAAGAAGAAGATGAGGAAGTAGATCCGGCAATTGGGTCTGGGCCCGACATGGGCCGCTGCTCGGCCGAACCCACAACCGTCCATGACGCAGCGACCGGGAAAAATTTGCCCTTGTTGTCCTAAACATTGACGACAGGAGAGGCTAAGGGGACCGGATCGTTTGCGGTTTCCATATGGCCGCCTGCGTTGTGGAACAGCGTAAAGAGACGGATGCTCAGATGTAACAGCTAGGAAAGGACGAGAAACTTCATCTAGGAATTGGAGGACATACATTGCCGGCTGTTTCAGGCATCGTGCCTACACAAAACAAGATATTAAGAGTTGGAAGTAGTGGCGATTACTAAGTGTTTGTCTCCGTGCTTCCCAGTCGCCATATTGTTGAAGTTTTGCTCAATAGGATTCGTTCGGAATTTTTCGCTCGAAATGTCGTCCGTCAGCTCACGTCCATTCCTATCGCTTATAATGTCTCTCTCATCTCATGTCTTTTATCTCCAAGGACACATTAAAGCCTACCGCCGTCCAACATTGCGAAATGTTCTTAATTAGTCTTAGTTTATTTAAAATATCTTTTCTATAAGTCGGAGACCATCAACAACATTAATGTTATCCGACCTTAGTTTATCTTGTTAAGAGAATTTTCCTTCGGCTTACGGTTTGATGTATCGAAATGACATGTATTCAATGCACCCCAGAACATAATACTGTATAAACATATACCCTTCTTGAACAGATCGGATGCGTTCAAAATTTCTCTTGGGTTTCAAGCACATCGTATCTCTAGCAGTGACTACACGGCCAGCTAGTCGTATAAGCAAGACAGTGACTGAGTTTGTCAGAAAAACATCTTTCGGTGGAGCCGAGCAATTTACGACTCAAATCATCGAGAGCAACTCCACTGAACCCAAAATTCATTCCTGTCCTAGTCTTGTCCCCGCGCTCGAATGATGACATCCTTCCGATGCCGTCCCCGACGAACAACAAGGACAGGAAGCTTGACAAAGTAAAGAAAATGAAAGAGGAAAAGATATCGGCCTCACAATCCTGTCCTAACATGAGGAACACCTTGTTCTTCGGCGAAATGGATCCACAAAGGGACAGTGTTATTATGTTTCACATTTTGAGCTCCTCCCACAAAGCACAAAACAATGATCCGCCTTCCCGTTCCTTAATCCGTCCTCTTCGTAAGTTGCTTAAATGTCAACAATGTTCGGAGGACCTCAAGTGGGACCGTAAACCTTGTTGAGGCCGTGGTCGTCACTTTTCAAAGCTTACAAAACCATCTAACTTGAAGTTCTCGTCCTCAATTCGGTTATTTAAGGCGCTCCCTGATGGTTTCGGCCAATGCATCATATCAAGCTACCAAGAAGCCCTTGAAAATCGGTTTCAGTGCTCAGAAGATTTCTGGTGGAGATTGAATTCCTGTCCCCGTCTGCTTCTCCTTCTTTTGAACTTTATTTTCCTAGCCATCCATGGATCATCAGGTATTGACAGAGTGCTTCAGGAATCACACCCAGGTAAGCAGATTTGATTCTTCCAATGCTATGTCTACTCCGGCTTCTCTCTGTTGTTTGATCTAACAGAGAAGGACTTTTCTGTTTCAGCGTCAGCGATGGAATCTTCCCCTCGACGTGATGGATGAGTTTGGTGACACTAAGCTGGACAAGGGATGGAGGCGCAATTACCAGGAAGATCATTTTGAGGACATGGATGAGAGGAGTTTTGGTTGTGTCAGAGGAGGTGATTGGCCCAATCTGTGGCAACAGCAGAATCTGCTGCAATCAAAGAGGGATCGTCGCAGCTCCCGATCTGGTATGCAGGCGGTATTCCTGTCCGGATCTCATCCGCATTGCCATTCTACAAAGGGGTCTGGGGGTACCGGTGTTTTCTTGCCTTCTGGAACTTGGAACACCCAGGAACCAACTAAAAAATCAGGTACATTTGACTGCAAGATGCTCTGAGAATGTCCCTTTTAATCCTATTTTGCTAAGATCGGAGCAAATATAACTGGATTACTTGGCAACTCGATCAGGACGTTCAACAGTTCTCTTGCCAGCTGGTGTAATTCAGGCCTTAAAGCTCCATTTCGATCGGATGGATCGCCAGTCGCATTCTCATTCAAACACGAAGCAATGTTCCTGCCACTGCAGTGGTCCATCACGGAAAGGTATTATGCACTTGATGCAGCTCGTGATTTGATTTCGCTGTTTGAGTAAGAGAAATGATGGAAAACCAAACTGAATTATTCTTTTTGCCTTCCGTCTCGTTTGTATCTGCAGATGAAATGGTCAATGACAGAAATGGGTATGACAATGCCCGGCAGAGGCGCCGGTTCCAGATAGCCGCCGCACTGTGGAGTCAGGATAGCGATGATTCCTCCGAGGGCCTGCCTCAGGAGTGGATGTACTGATCAGATCAAGCAAGAGAACAGGATAAAAAACTTTACAAAGAGGAGTTTCAGATCAAAGGAATAAGATATAAGATAGTTGTTCTTGTAGCTCACAGAATGAAACAAGAATAAGCTTGGAAGTAGTGGTACTTAGCAGGCGCCCACTTCCTAGATCAATCCGGAAGTACACCGGTTATTATCTTGTTATCGTGTTTCGCTTCTCTTCCTGAGTAAGTCCATCGTCAGTTTCAGTATCACTTTACTGCTTTGTCCCCGAACCTCGGGTACTTCTAACGCATAGAAGACAGAAACAACGCAATCATTTCAGAATAGAAAGAATGAAGTGACCGGCAATGACCGAAAACATTATTATCTCTCAACAAGGACTCAGGCTGGGGACTGGTTGTTGAGTTTCAGGAGAGAAGGAAAATGGAAGGCAGATCAACCAGGAGACAGGTTTTAGTACCGTTTCCTTTCCCAGGACGCTTAAACCCAATGATCCCCCTCGTTTCCCTTCTTCATGGTACGGGTTTTCCTATCATGGTGCCCCCTCCCCCCCGAACTCTATTTTCCCAACCCATGAACCCATCTCGCAACCAAGATCTCTAGTTCTCGATGCTTCCATGCAGTTGAGCTAACCCAGGTTATCCCTCCCCTGATGATAGTCGACATCATATTTTCTGTCAACCACGACTGCAGAGAGCCGTTCATGGGGTTGCTTTCTGAGATGATCGAAGGGGGCAGCACGCCTTGCGTGATCTATAACCAACTGTTGTACTTCCCTGAAGAAGTGCGAGCCAGCTGAGCCTTAAGGCTCCACACAAGCAGCTTCACATATTGTTTTGCTCAGAATATTCTCCCCAAGCTACTCGATCAAGGCCTCGTTCGCGGACAAGATGATGAATGCCAGATTCCTGAGCTGGGTTTTGAAGATAAGGATAGGGACGTAGAGGAATTAGATAGGATGGAAATAGCGAGAGTAATCTGGTAACTGATGACAGCATTGAAGCTCAAGGAGTAAGTGGAAAGCTTTGTTGGCGGTGCTACCAGCAACACTTTGAATGAGCTAATCAAGCACATTTTATCCCTGTAAGAGGAACAACAGGCATTGCGTAGCGTCCAGGCTTCGGTTCCGGTCCTGCTACAATGTTGTGAAATCACTGAGCATGTACGAGATGATGAACAATGTAAATCAGATCAAACGTTCTTCAAGCAACCCTCAAATTCCACTATCTTGCAGACCCTCGTCAACTTACGGAATGACCATATGCGAACAATGCAAAAGCAACAACCTTGGCAAGCACAGCTTCGGACAAACACAAACCCAGCCAATCCACGTAACAACTAGGTTTTTTAATTCCTTCCTCTCGCATGTGTACATTGTTCATCCTCGACGACAACATCCTTTGTCGCTCTCCCCTCAAGGCAACATCAACAAGGCCAGGAAAATTGACCAGATATAAAAAGAAAGGAAAGGGGCAAAAACATCTTAATTGCGCAACGTCACAATCCTGTCCTAACAAGAGGAATGAAATGTTCCTTGGCGAGATGGATCCTCAACTGGACAACGTCGTGTTTCTCAACATATGTTTCTCCCTTGTAGCACCAAACTATGATCCCTTCGGCTCTCCTGTCTTATTCCTCAATCCGTCCTCTTCTTATGCTGCTTAAATGTTCAATAATATCTGGAGAACCTCGACTGAGACCAAACACCTTGTCATGGCTATCACCGCCACCTTTCCTAGCTTACAAAACCATCAGACTCAAAGTTCTCATCCTCAATTCGCTATTTAAATGATCCCTGATGTTTTCAGCCAATGCATAGGGTCAAACTTCCAAGAAGCTGTTGTCAATTGGTTTCAGTGTGCAGCAGACTTGCTTGGGAGATTAAATTCATATCCTTGTCGGCTTCTAAGTTGTTTCTTCCTCATGGATCATCAGGTTTTGACGGAGTGCTACTAGAATCGTGCCCAGGTAACCACATTTGATCCTTCCAGCGTTATATCTGCTTCAGCTTTTCTGTGTTGCTTGATCCGACTGAGTAGGATTTCTCGTTCAGCCACAGGGTCAGCATCTTCCTGTTGACATGATGGACGAGTTTGGCGAGACTAACCTGGACAAGGGATGGAGAAGCAATGACCCAGATGGTCATTTCCAGAACATGGATGAGACAAGGTTTGGTTGTATCAGATGTGGAGATCATCCCAATCAGTGGCAACAGCAGGATAAGCTGCGATCAAAGAAAAACCAGTGGAGATCCAGTTCAAGTATGCAGGCAGTATTCCTGTCGGGATCTCATTCCCATTCTCATTCCACCAAGGGGTCCACAGGGACTGGTGTTTTCTTGCCTTTCAGAACTCGGAATGCAGTGGAACCCGCTAAAAAATCAGGTAAACTTTTGGCTGCAACATGCTAAAAGAAATGTCTTGTTTAATTTAATTTGATAAGATCAAAGCCATGGCGACACCATTACTTTGCAACTGGATCAGGATGTTCGACGGTCCTCTTACCAGCAGGCGTAATTCAGGCCTTAAAGCACCACTTCGATCGGATGGATTGCCAGTTGCATTCTTATTCAAATACGCAACATTGTTCCTCCTGCTTCTGTAGTCCATCGCGGCATGGTACATGGCCCATTGCCGCTAAAAGTTCATATTTCCACGATTGTGCGTATATGGAACAACGGAAAACCGAAATTAACCCTAGTTTTCCTCCCGGCGTGTTTCTGCAGATGCAACAGCCAAAAATAGAAGCCAATATGACAATGCCCAGCAGAGACGACGGTTCCAGATGACTGCTGCGCTGTGGAGCCAGGACAGCACCGATGAGGGTCTGCCTCAGCAGCAGACATACTGATGAAATTGAGTAATAGCAGGGCAAAAGAACTTACAGTAGAAGCTTCAGATTGAAACAAGAATAAAGATTGAAGTAGCGATACTTACTATGGCACCCACTCCTCGATCGACCCAGAAATAGTCTGGTTTTCCACCTCGTTGTTGCGTTTTTCTTTTACTCGCTGCCAATGAACAAGTCCGTTTTCTCTCAAAAACTGTGGATCAAATGTCTGCTTATCACGAGAAAGCAAGAAAATCGTTGGAAAACTCATCCTTGTAAGATCATCAACCAGACACGCAACTGAGTATGTTTTCCTCAGTGAACAACGTCATCTTATCATAATCAGATCAGACGTTCTTACAAGCAAACACCGTTAATTCTCACACACATACAAGGTGCAGGCAGATCCCCCAAGACTACTTTACAGACAGAAGCACAAAAAGCAACAATCTTGACAAAGCACGGGCAACACTCAATCCTCGGATATGGACTAATCCTCGTCCTCGCCCGTAATCTCCACGACCCTGACGTTGTTACCACCTCTGCCAAGGCCTCGCCCCCACTCATCGTCGGACATCGCTTTCGGAACAGTGACCACCAGGAAGCCGCCCTCCATGTCAGCGGTTGCGAAGTCGGGCATCGAGTCATCGGGGAGGACGTAGCTGCTGGAGACGCCGCGACCAACGATCTTGAGGACACGGTCGGAGCCAACCTCTACGAGGACGTCGTCAATACCGAGGCCGGGGAAGTAGGCACGGAAGACATGGGAGTCGGGGGTTTCCCTCCAGTCGATGCGTGAGTTGACAGGGGAGAATGGAGAGGGGGAGAAGGAGAAGGGGAAAGAATCCCCCAAACGGCCGAGGGAGGAGAATAAGCCGTCGCGTAGGGACATGAGGTGGGAGTCCCAGTCCCACAAGTCGGTCGACAAAGGCCCGGCGGCGTTGCCGGTTCTTCCACGGCGGTTGGTAACTGGGATGATCGACATTTACTGGATGGATGGGTGCGAATCCTGATCGCGTCTCTGCTGCTTGGAAGTTAAGTGAAGAAGCTGCAAAATTGCGTCAGTTCGACGGAAGGATCTGGAGACACGGTCGACGATCTAGATCTTATTCATCAACCCTGTTTTGGATTGTTAGCAAGACAGGGCTTTTGCATTTGGTCCAACATGGTCTTCTGTCCGAGCCCGTTTATGTCTTCACTCCGACAGCCCATATTCAGAACATCCTCCCTACAACCTTCCCTATTCCTGGCAACCTCGTCCGAAACCCCACCAAAACCCTCGCTGACAGGAGGCTGTCGCCATCGTCGTCCCCTTGCTTCGTGCTTTAGGTTTTTTTGGGGTTTGTTCGAATCGATTTCAGCGGTGAAATCCCTCGTTATGGAGCACGCTTCCTTTGGAGACGAACGCAACGCCACCTTCGGCATAACCGAGGAGGATCACACTCTAGCAAATTCCCTTCGTTTCACCCTGAATCAAGAGTGAGTTTTCCCTACGCGAGATTCTTACTACCGAAAGGGTTTTGGGGTTGTGAAGTATCTTCTAGTGAGATTATACAAGTTGGGTGTGATTTTCCTGTCTGTATTATTCTAGACAGAATGTATGTTGTTGTTCATATGCCTGTGTACGAGCTAATTGCAAATGATGATCTCGCCCTGCAGCCCAAGAGTCATATTCTGTGGCTACAGCATTCCTCACCCTTCGGATGCTAAGGTTAACATTAGAGTTCAGACAACAGGTAATGCGCCTGCCTTCCCTACGTGGATGCCAAAAATCTCGCGAGATCTAATTTTGATGGTCGATTGGCTTTGTTTGTGCACATTCGTGCATGTTATTGAGCTTAGCCTCGCCCAACTGGATACTCAGTTCATGATTTCTGGAGTATCTAGTTAGCATGTGATGGTCGTCTTGAATGTGTTCTTAGTCGAACATAGGAAGCTTGAATGCCGGTAGTTGTGGTCATCACACCTAATCAGTGGTCTAACTTGAATCTTCCAGGCGAACCTGCGAGGGAGGTGCTGAAAGATTCATGCCAGGATTTGATGCTAATGTGCCAGCACGTAAGGGGCAGCTTTGATAAAGCAGTTGCCGACTTCAAAAAGAACAATTCTAGCAATAAGCAATCTTCCAAGGACATGGATACAGATTAAGCCGTTTTGTTAGGTGTGTTGGTGATGAACCTTTGTTACATGAGTTGAAGTGAATCTACAACCCTCAGGCATTTCTCCCAGTGTTACCTCGTGTTGGCACGCATTGATCATCCTTCAGTTGATTAACTTTTTCTTTATTTATTATTAGGACTCAGTCGGTGAGCCAGAGAATGAAATTCTGACCAAAGAAGCTGGATACTACCGTGTCATAACTTGCCCATGGACCATAAAAGCAGATACAAAAACTTTGCACCTGTCAAATACCCGATGTTCATAACCCCTTCATAAGGAAATTACAGCAGAATCTGATTGTCTTGTCCTGCGGACAAAGATGGATAATACCAACTGGAAGTTGGGCTAAGCAAAAACATTTGCTATAGAAGAGAAGCAACATCATACCCTCCTACCAAAATTCAACAACCACAATCCAAATAAAGGGCCCAACAGCAGATCACATCTCATCCTGGTACTGCTCACCATCTTCTTCCTCTTCATACTCGTCATCTGCGGAGGCATCCTGGTACTGCTGATATTCAGACACCAAATCATTCATATTGCTCTCTGCCTCAGTGAACTCCATCTCATCCATGCCTTCGCCCGTGTACCAGTGCAAGAAAGCCTTCCTCCTGAACATGGCAGTGAACTGCTCACTGACCCTCCTAAACATCTCCTGAATGGAGGTTGAGTTCCCTATGAAGGTTGAAGCCATCTTCAGCCCAGTAGGAGGAATGTCACAGACAGTGGACTTGACATTGTTGGGGATCCACTCCACAAAATAGGATGAGTTCTTGTTCTGGACGTTGAGCATCTGTTCATCCACTTCCTTGGTGCTCATCTTGCCGCGGAACATGGCTGAGGCAGTCAGGTACCGGCCATGCCTTGGATCAGCAGCACACATCATGTTCTTTGCATCCCACATCTGCTGAGTCAGCTCCGGGACAGTCAGGGCCCGGTACTGCTGCGAGCCACGGGAAGTGAGAGGAGCGAATCCGACCATGAAGAAGTGTAGGCGAGGGAAGGGGATCAGGTTGACAGCAAGCTTCCGGAGATCGGAGTTGAGTTGACCAGGGAAGCGAAGGCAACAGGTGACACCAGACATGGTTGCAGAAATCAAGTGATTCAGATCACCAACTGTTGCAAACGTAGCAAAATGGTCAACCCAAATACATGAGAACAAACACGAATCTATAGAAACAAACAAAAACAGTGAAATGAGATTGCCTACTCTCCAATCAGATCACAATACAACACAAGAGCACAGTCTGCTCTTCCATTGATGTCTATGTACCAAGTGGAACCAGAGCAAACATTGCAAGAGCCAAATCAGCGACCATTCACCAAATTAACCAATGCATGTGCCTGTCTTGACAGGATATACGCTACAGGCGCAAACGAGCAAATAATGATAAAAACCATGCTTACAGCTTGGAGCGGCGAGCTTTAGTGTACGGAAGCAAATATCATAGAGCGCCTCGTTGTCAAGCACCATGCACTCATCCGCATTCTCCACAAGCTGATGAACAGAGAGAGTAGCATTGTATGGCTCAACCACGGTGTCAGAAACCTTGGGAGAAGGAAACACGGAAAAAGTGAGCATCATCCTGTCAGGATACTCCTCCCGGATCTTAGATATCAGCAGCGTTCCCATCCCTGAACCAGTACCACCTCCAAGAGAGTGACAGACTTGAAACCCTGCAGGCGGACAAAGGAGGAGAAAACGACTGGATTAAAACAAAGCGCGAATCAGACGAGACCCGATCGACGAGACACACACTCACCTTGGAGGCAGTCGCAGTTCTCGGCTTCCTTCCTGACGACATCAAGGACGGAGTCGATCAGCTCGGCACCCTCGGTGTAGTGACCCTTGGCCCAGTTATTCCCGGCACCGGATTGCCCGAACACAAAGTTATCAGGGCGGAAGATCTGTCCGTAGGGACCGGAGCGGATGCTATCCATGGTGCCAGGCTCAAGATCCATGAGGACGGCGCGGGGGACGTAGCGGCCACAACTGGCTTCATTGTAGTAGACATTGATGCGCTCCAACTGGAGTTCAGAGTCGCCGTTGTAGCGGCCAGTGGAGTCGATGCCGTGCTCGGTGCAGACAACCTCCCAGAACTTGGCCCCGATCTGGTTGCCGCACTGGCCGCCCTGGATGTGGAGGATCTCACGCATCTTCGTAAGTAGGGTTTCGGGAGATTTTCCGAAATGGAGAGAGTGGGCGAGAGAGTGAGTAGTTGGGACGGAGGGTTTTGTTTTTTTTTAGGATATTTATACAGTTGAAAATAGGCAAATACAGACTTCGAGGGAGGGAGGGGCATTCCTTTTGTCTTTTTGAATTTCAAATTGTTTTGAATGGGGCGGAAAATCCAATATTACTTTATCGATTCTTTACGGGGAGTATGGGTTTAATAGCAGAAAATACATATAAATAAAAGAATCCGTGACTATAATTAATGTCAAAAGTACATTTGTGTTTAGGAAAAATAGAAAAGAAATTTTTTTTTTTCAGCCCGATTTCCGAAGCTTGTGACGAGTGAATCTACCAGCAGAGGTGGCTGCATACGGTAGGTTTCAAACCCGAGATCTCCTTAAATGAATCTGAGCTCCTTGACCACTTGGACCAATCCCGTGTTGGTAAAAAAGATTTTGAATACAAGGAGAAAATGATATTTTTTAGGATCCCCATTTTTCTTTCTTTTCTCTTTCTCTACCATTTTCCCAAACACAGCATTAATGCAATCCAGATTTTATTTACGTTTCTAATACTGTGTTCTTGAATAGTCGGATGATACATACATATTGGGGAGTATTACTATAGCAGAGACGAGGAGCAGCATAGGTAATTTAAGACAAACACAGCAATCCAAACAGAAATCTTAATAAGAAAATATGTTTGTTATCCGAAAATAAAAAATAGTTTTATAAATTTTCAGAGTAAGATAGTTTTTTGAGATTTTAAATTTTCGTTTCCTGTTTTCAAAAATAAGAAATAAAAACAGAAAACGAAAATCATGTTCCTAATGACACAGATAGGACCTTCGATTCCAAACAAAGCAGGGTTTGCACTTTGCAGGGTGATGTGATGATACACTTCGGTGTTGCACTGGCAGAAAGATACTCGACAGTATTTGCTTGAATTAACAGAGGATGAGGAGGCTCCATGACAAACACTATATCTTGACCCACAAAGACAAGTGAATCGGCTAGGCGAGAGGGCAGAGTCGCTAAAGAACTCCTAAACCCTCCCAACAGATGTCTCTCTAAAAAAAAACAAATTCTCTTCTGGAAGACAAGAATTTGCATAGGATCCAACCTCTAGTTCAAAACAATTGATCATTCCATTTTAGTAGTAGTCAACAACGGGTAGCAGGACTTGGCATGAAAATAAAGTCCTTTGGCCAGCAGCAAGGCCGTCCCGAGAGTGCCTGCAACTGAATGCTTAATTCAGGCATCTGGAGTCATATATGATTGCTCCTAATAATGTACTAGCTGTTCTCAATTCACATGAACCTGTTTTGCAGGAATCATATACTGCCGATGAAAAATCATTGAGATATTTTTGCAATTTGCATGCTCTGAAATATTCCCCCCGTCTCTTTCTAATAAAGACTTTTTCTCCGTTCGCCCTGTCATCAGTACACTCCCCCCTCCCTCCTCACATGGAGGATATACATAACATACTGATGACAGATAATATCTGGCCGATAAGATCTTTTTGCGGGTTCTTCTTCTTCTTCGTTTTCGGGCTGGAAGATCGCAGACCCATAAGCCCATTGATCGGCCTTTATCTGAATACGCATCCCCCCGTGCAATACAACTAGAAAAAAGAAAATATCTGGCGAAGGACGCGCGCTTTCGCTCCCAGATTTTTCTCTGTGGCCTGCACCCTCCCCCCAGTGGTGGAAAGCGATAAGACGAGCGCGAGAGCACGGGATCGCCAGCTTTTCCTGCCCTCCCATAAGTGTCGTGAAGTGAGACTGTTTTTGATCGATCGACTCTTCTTCGGGTGAGGCTGTTTGCTTTGTTCTGCTATTCCTGCTTCAGCTACGTAATGGCTCTTGAGTTTCTTTTTATTCCATCCCCCTGCTCTTTCTCCGTTCCGATTGTCTAGTTTAGAGCTTATTGACGGAAAATCGATCCCCTGCAGTGAGATGGCATCCGTGCATGCTGCTTTCGGGAGGACCTCTTTCCACTCGCACTCTCCTTCTCCTGTGAAGTTCACGGGCACTGCTTTCCTTCTTGGGCTCGACATTGCTGGCCGTTCCTCGAACACTTGCAGGAAGGGGACATGCTCTGCTTTCCAAAGCTCTGTCCCTAGAGCCACTTTGACCTTTGATCCGCCCGGTACTAATTCCGAGCGCACCAGGCAGACCAAGCATACTATTGATCCCTCTTCTCCCGACTTTGTGCCGCTGCCTTCGTTCGAACAGTGCTTTCCCAACAGCTCGAAAGAGTACACGTATGTGCGCTGCCCCCGCGTGTTCCAGTGTTTCATGTGACTTGATTTTTTTTAGATGTCTTATATGGTTGGATTTGCTTCGTTTTCTCAATTGGCTGAAACTCTTTGTAGTGAGGTTGTTCATGAGGAGACTGGCCATGTACTCAAAGTCCCTTTTCGTCGAGTCCACCTCAGCGGGGATGAACCGGCTTTTGACAGTTACGACACCAGCGGCCCCCAGAATATCAGCCCGCGAATTGGTATACAGAATCCTCACAGATGTTTTTGGTTATGGTGCCTCTATAACAATTCTACGTAGGATGAATGGTTAATGCCATGCCAATTTCATGTTAAACTATTTAGGTGATACTCTAATCATGGTCCGCAGACTGTGGATTCGATAATTTCCTGAGATAATCAATTGACCTAATTGCTCCCATTATTCCTTTGTCTGTAGTAATATTTGTTGATTTACTCGTCACATTGTCTATCTGGTTTAACAGGGCTGCCAAAACTGCGGAAAGATTGGGTTGACCGGCGAGAGAAGCTAGGCACACCAAGATACACCCAGATGTATTATGCAAAGCAGGGGATTATAACTGAGGAGATGATGTACTGTGCTACTCGGGAGAAACTCGATCCCGAGTATGTTAGATCAGAAGTCGCGCGAGGACGAGCCATCATCCCTTCCAACAAGAAACACTTGGAGCTTGAGCCTACGATTGTTGGAAGGAATTTCCTAGTCAAAGTGAATGCCAACATCGGCAATTCTGCTGTTGCAAGTTCTATTGAAGAGGAAGTCTATAAGGTTCAGTGGGCCACCATGTGGGGAGCTGATACCGTGATGGATCTCTCCACTGGTCGGCACATTCACGAGACACGTGAGTGGATTCTTCGAAATTCTGCAGTGCCTGTTGGTACAGTACCTATATATCAGGCACTGGAGAAAGTGAACGGAATAGCAGAAAACCTAAGCTGGGAAGTTTTTAGGGACACTTTGATTGAGCAGGCAGAGCAAGGTGTTGATTACTTCACGATTCATGCTGGAGTTCTACTAAGGTACATTCCTTTGACTGCCAAACGCATGACCGGGATAGTCTCTCGTGGTGGATCAATCCATGCAAAGTGGTGCTTGGCTTATCACAAAGAGAATTTTGCCTATGAGCACTGGGACGACATTCTGGACATATGCAATCAGTATGATGTAGCGCTGTCCATTGGAGATGGTTTGCGACCGGGCTCCATATATGATGCCAATGACAGTGCACAATTTGCGGAGCTTCTCACTCAAGGAGAACTGACTCGGAGAGCATGGGAAAAAGATGTTCAGGTATTTGGCCAAAAAAAAAAGTGAAAGCATAAAAGCAGGAGCCAATCTCATAAGCCTTGAATACTCATGAACCATCTCTGTCATTTTGACACTCATGAAACCCTCTTAACTTTCTTAATAAGTCTAAATCATCTTCTTTTAATCTCAGGTGATGAATGAAGGCCCTGGACATATCCCCATTCATAAGATCCCAGAGAACATGCAAAAACAGCTTGAATGGTGCAATGAGGCTCCTTTCTACACTCTCGGTCCTCTGACCACGGATATTGCCCCCGGGTATGATCACATAACCTCTGCAATTGGAGCTGCCAATATTGGCGCTCTTGGGACTGCTCTTCTGTGTTATGTGACGCCAAAAGAACACCTGGGTCTTCCTAACCGGGACGACGTGAAAGCTGGTGTTATAGCATACAAGATTGCTGCACATGCTGCGGACCTAGCGAAAGGCCATCCACATGCTCAAGCCTGGGATGATGCATTGAGCAAGGCAAGGTTCGAGTTCCGTTGGATGGATCAGTTCGCTCTGTCCTTGGACCCCGCAACAGCAATGTCCTTCCACGATGAGACCTTGCCAGCAGATGGGGCTAAAGTGGCACACTTTTGCTCCATGTGTGGACCTAAGTTCTGCTCTATGAAGATCACCGAGGATGTCAGAAAGTACGCTGAGCAACACGGTTACGGAACCGCTGAGGAAGCGATCAAGCATGGAATGGATACCATGAGTGCTGAGTTTCAAGCAGCCAAGAAGACCATCAGTGGGGAGCAACACGGCGAGGTTGGTGGAGAGATCTACTTGCCTGTTGATTACGTAGGATCTACCAGGTAAGTTTGTTACTGGGCTTTCTTTTGTCCCTTGTATCACTTAATTCAAGCGTGGATAGATAGAATACTTGCATACATCTCGATCACTTTATGCTGCTGTCTTGCTGCAACTTCATAGCAGTCCCGACAAATTTAATCTCACTTTGTCTGTGTTTCTACATGTACAGGATTGCCTGATGGAAAACAGGGCCTATACCCAAAGGAGCATGCATGGTTCCGGCGCAAGGATGGTGACATCCGGTTATAGTTTGGGTATTTAGGTGAGTCTGTGGCCTAAGGAAGCCCCTTAGCAATAATTGCTATCGCTTGAGTAGAGCATCAATAAGAACTGCTTTATGGGACATCATTTTTATTTGGGAGCTTGCTTTTGTTAAGCATACCCTATTCGCTGCGACACCCTTCTTTTTATGTTATCGAAACTGCTTTATTGACACGATGAGTGCACCGGGGGTGTCTGTATCTGCACGGTCCCCTAGCTCCTGCCATGGGAACCGGCCGCAGGACAGGCTGAGAAAGTCCCTTCGAACCTGAACAGGGTAATACCTGCGTAGGGAGCGTGCATCGTTTTCTTTGTCCTTCTCAGGAAAATAAGCTGGTCCAGCCTCCAGCGGACGAGCCAGAGTCCATTCGTGTGGAGAAAACAAGCTTCGCCGGCCCCTCGCATCCCTCGGCCAACGAGTAAACTCACACAAAAAATATTTGGCAATCTCTCCGTGTCTGTAAATATGCTTTATCGCCTCTATATGCCCGGGACTAAATGGAGATTCCTCCGTTTTTCCTCCACGACTCTTCCATATTGGACGGTGCGAATATCTACCACGAAGAACGTATAAGAAATAACAAAGTGCTTGTTTGGCTAAAAATTTTTAGTGTTCAATTTTCTAAAGGCATAAAATTATTTTTCAAATATTGTTTATGAAAAGAAAAGAACGGAGAACAAGTTTTGGAAAATTTTACACGGATCAAACAGGTCCTAAGTCCTAACATTCAGACGGCAATCATTGTCGTACGGAGAATGGTTGACAGGCCAGGCCTGGCCCGGCCCATTCGGCACAACATTTTATTCCGGTTGTATTTGACTTCTTCTCGAAACAAGAAACGCGCCGAAGTTCAAAGAAAAGGCTGAGGGGGACGGCGTTTTGTATCCTCCCGCCACAAAAAAAAGAAAAGAAAACCTGCAACAGCTATGCGACGCGACTCTTCTTTGTTCTACCTGGAGGGGGGTAACCGCCTCCTCAAGGATCCCCTCCTTGCAGATGCGCGATCGGAGACGACCGGAACGAACGTGCATTCTTCCTCTCCTCGGTAACGGAGTTAAGATCAAGCGGAGTAGCCGATTCGAGGGAGCCTGAGTGGACCTTGCTTTTGTTTGCATTTTCGTGTCTAATGTTACGTTAGGTTGCGTTCTCGGATTGGATTGACTTTGATTTTTTTTTTCTATTTAATCTCGATTGTTTTATTGTTCTGCAGGAAGATGTTGAATCTGCGAGGAGACCAAAGAGATCCCCGCCTAGAGAATTGTCTGATATTCCGGTGGATGATTCCCCTTGGAATCCCAGAGGTGAGCGGAGTTTTTTTAGACCCGAGAATTGCCTTCGTCCGAGAACTTTGGTGTTGAGTGAAGTGCTGTTTCTGCCCCCTTTTTTTTTTAATTTTAGATCCCAAACAAATGAGAATGGTGAAAGAAGCTTTGCACTTATCTGCTATGCCGAATGTGAAAGAAACAAATGAGGATGAACAAATGAAGGTATTGGAATTCTGTAAGGAAAGTGTAGGGAAGGAGAAGGCTGGGTCCGTATACGTGAGCGGTTGTCCAGGGACTGGGAAGTCCTTATCCATGTCCAGTGTTGGGCAACTTCTACTTGATTGGACTAAAAATGTGATTTAATTTATCATCTGTCTATGCGGAAGATAACCTATGGAAAGACTGGAAAATTTCTAGAATCAGATTCCAGTAAGGTTAACCGTACAGGAATCTTTGGATCATGCATGTCGTATGCTTGGCTTGCTCACAGAATCTAGATGGTGTAGTTGCCACGATTATTTGTCCCCTCTTCCTGTCCATGGCTTAAATGCCATTTCTGTCAGGAAAATGGGCATCTTTTTTGTTTACATGTGAAGTACATTGGCTTGACTTCCATGTATAATAATTTAATTCTGATCATCTTATCTTACTGAATTGGATTACCACTCTTATACTCTCTGCAGGCTGGTCTTTTGCAGCCTGATGTCTTGGCTGTAAATTGCACCTCTCTTTCTCGAACGTCTGAAATCTTCAGCAAGGTACAAAAGACATTGATAGCCTGCCCTGAAAATTGTGTCCGGCAATAGAACAAATTTTGAGCTCACATTCTTTTTAGCAGATTTCAGTTCCCATCAATCAGCAAAGAAGACTAATAGTCCAACCTCCCACCTGCAACTTCTGCAATGTTTATATTCTCAAAAGCCACAACCTCTCGAACCAAAAATGATGTAAGTAATTACTTCAAAAGCAGCATAAAGGTTAATTGTTATGGACTCAAGTTCTCTAGAAATGACTAAACCAGTTCTTTTTCTCAAACAGGCTAGTAATTGCAAATGTATTAGACTTTTTTATTACGAAAGACCATGCTGTTCTTCATGACCTCTTCATGCTCACAACTTTCCCATTCTAAAGATTTATATTAGTTGGTACTATGATCTGCAGATATTCACAGGAAAATTTATTTTGTTCCCAACCTTGTTGAAGTTGGATTCTTGCATTTGTGCTAAGGTAGCACCATCTGCTTTTCTCATAGGAATAACATAAGCTATGGACTTAGCCAATCTCTTTCTACTAAGGCTACAGACACCAAATTGTAAGCCCGTCATTCTGACACAGTCGTTGAAGATGCAGGATACCATTGTAAGTGGCAGCTAGTTTGGACTAGTAGATGCTGGCAGCCCAGGACCCGGATACTTTGGGAACATAAAAGAGATTTCCTTGATGAATGTATTGATCCTTGTTTTCAACCTCAACATATTTGATTTGATAGAGCCTGCAGGTAAGGATTGATCATATGGCTCCTGCATTATCTAGGACGTTTAAATAATCAGTGGTGGATACAATCCGACTTCTTCCACAGCATCAACAGGTACCTTGTTAAGTTAGAGCGATTTGTGCTATCACATGGAACAAGACCAGATTTAACACCGTTCTTTTTGTTTAAAAGCAAATGATTATGCCTAATATTAACGACGAAATCTATCCCTCAGGTGATAACGTGTTCTGCCGTTAAACTTTTCTGAGGGCATAAAAGAGGTTTGATTCAATATACATAACCTGACAGGATAACAAAGGATTCTGTTTGTAGTGAGATTGCTGACACCTGAATGTTGCAGCTATATGAAGCTTACAGCGAGGTAAGCAAGTAATCAGTGATCCCTGCAAGCCCCATTATGGATTTCTCTAACATGTGCGGAGATCTCAATGACCAGGTAAGATGTTATTCCTGTCTCGTTAATGCATGCAAGTGGTTAGTGTTTCAATTCTAATGACCAACGGGAGATGTTATTTGCAGGGGCTTCTTAAGCTAGGACAATCTCGGCAAGAGAAAAAGTGAAGCAGATGTTACCTTTTGCATTACAAGTATGAATGCTTATGCTATCCTTTTCCGATACCGTGACTTTTATTAGAGTTCTGGTTTCGCTACCATGAACTATCATTTATTCTTGCGGAACAGGGAGTTCCTTTCTTTCGAAATTGTCTCCAGCAATCATAGTCACAAAACAACAGCACCCAGTACTCCTTCACATAGCTACAGTAAGGTTTGCGTCCTGTTCTTTAATCAGTCTACTTTGACGTCGTCGTCAATATCAAAATTGGGAATTCTTGACTAATCTTAACACCGTGGCCGAGGATTGGACTTGTAGATACCAATTGGAATGGCCATAGTAAATGGCAAATCGTTGTATACAGGTAACAAATATCATGCAATTCAATTAACGCATTCATCTCCTTTCTCGGTTAGATTTAATTTTCATTTTGCATGAGCCAAGCAAAGTTAAGGGCATGCTGTGTGGTTTCATCCCTGCCAACCCCTTGCATTGTTACAATAATTACGTGGTCCCCAAACTTTGGAAACAGCAATTCATTCAAAAACTATGTACCAAACTCCCAAAATCCAAAACAAAGTGAAACGGGATATGAGATCAGATAGACCCATATCCATCAAACAGCAATCCAAAAGAAAAAACTTCACTAGGAAGCCACTCAAAAAGAGATAAGCCCAAATTACCTAGTCGGACAGAAGTTCCTAGTCAAACAAACCGAAAACCAGGTCCCCATCATCGGAATCCTCGGCCGGCTCTGGCTCCTTCTCTTGTGCTTTAGATGGTTCAGATGGAGCAGAGGTGGCGGCAACCGGTGCTGCGGTCACAGCTACGGCAAATTTGGTAGGATCCTACAACATGAGATTGAACCCATTCGTCATGAAATACAGCGAATGATTAATCACGCAATCACGTCGGGAAATCAAGGAATCGTTATTACCGCAATGTACTCTTTGATCTTCTCGACTTGCGGGTAGGAATACTCGGTGGCGAGTGCGACACTAGCAACGTTCTTGTAGGCGTTGATGAACATGTGTGGTGCCGCAGCAATTGTAGGGAAGGATATGGCCAGCGACATGGAGGAGACCATCGAGACCCCGGCAGCAAATTTCTCGATAAGGTCGGCCTCCGTCAAATCAAGAACTTCGGGGCTGAACACCGACCCACTGTCGTAAACAGACAGGACGATGAGCCCGTAGGAGAAGGGACGAATCCCAAGCTTCGAGAGAAGCGCTGCCTCGGAAGACCCAACTTTGTCTCCCTTCTTGATGAGCTCCACGGGCGTTATGATTTCCACTGTACCCTTGTTAATTTTTGTAGGAATGTTCAGCACCTGGAGAGACATCAAACAAGGCAGACGATGAACGCCAAGGCATCCCATAGATGGCGTGGCAATAATCCCACAACGTTACCTGGAAGAAGGAGGTCTGAGAAGGGTCGAGGCCAGTGTTTCCAGGAGGCACGACGACATCAATCGGGGCAACGAGGCCGACACGCGCAGGAGCTCCCACCTACAAGTTTCCAATTCAGAGCATGACCGCTGTCTGACTCATTCGAGATTAACTAAAACTATAGATATCGCATGCACATCATGAAACCTGAGAAACGTCAAGTGAGAACACAGACCTTGTACTTAGCGACTTCCTCGCTGACTTCCTTCAGATCACCCTTGGTGAAGATCAGCCCCACATTTCCCTGAAATAGTCCCCCATCAGAGTGTTGCCGCAAAACCCTAGAAACACTTCAGATAGAGAGAGAGAGGGAGGAAGGGGTAGTGACCACGAGGAGGGGGATGAGGGCGAGGATGGAGGAGTTGCCGGTCCTGTCGGCGTGGATCTTAATGGAGCGCTTCATCATGGTGTTCTTGCCCATGAGGACGATGGAGTCCCCTCTGAGCCCCCTGCGGATGTTCTGGAGCTGGTTGGAACCGACGTTGTCGGCGGCGACGATGAGGACCTGGGCGTACTCATCGAGGAGGCGGCACAGCTTCTTGTCGTAGTCGGTCTTCTTCTGAGCCTTGGTCTGCTTCACCGCCATCTTTTTCTCGCGATCGCCCTGGCACCACGAAAATGAGTAGAGGCAGTAACTGCAAACCCTTGAAGGGGAACCGGTTTATATAGTTTGGGGTTGCTGGGCTTCTTCGTCTACATTATTTTATAGTGTGGGCCCGACTTTTGGGTTTTTTTAATTATTTTATTTGGACCATCGTTTGGGGAGCGTGGGGCCCACGCGAGACATTTAGAACCCCACACTTCTTTTGTCCTCTTGTGGAAGACGGCGCCGCCGGCGTAACAGGCCAAGGTGAGGTTGTAGATGGGCCTAGTGTTGGCCCATCAAAGTCTTCCTTTCCTGTCTTGGAGGCCCATAATGTATGAAACCAACAATAGGAAGAGGGATTCTGTCCTGAAATTTAAGAAAGCATTCGGGAAGGGAAAGAGGATTCTACTCTCCCGTTCAGTTCCGGGCGTCACTGTATGGCCAAACCAGCCGACGTCATGTCATCAATAGGGGCCACATGAAGTCGGCCTTCAGTCGGTAAAGACCAATGGATCTGCACGGCTCTTTCGATCAATTGGGCCGAGCGAGCAAATTGCCTTAGAAATGCCAACAACGACGGACCACCCCGTTTGAAGAGAGTCCGAGCCGTCCCTTTCTTTTGTTGTTGTTGCTCTTCTGGGTTTTGTCGTGTTCGTGGTGTGGTGGGATAAGGCCATGCCTGCCACGCAAGGCGTACGATTTCCCCCTTGGGATTTACTATTTCCATTTGCGAGGACTCTGAGGAAAAGAAGACGTGCTGGTGTTAGTCCCCCCACACCCACAATCCAAAGGTAATCCCCTGTTCCTCTTCTCCCGGTGTAACCCCTCTCTTTATTCTGTCGGTGGTGGTGGTGGTTGTTGGTTAGTTCCCCTCTCGTCTGTCGCCGGTAAACGCCCATCAATTACTCCGATTGCTGAATTGGCTTTTCCCGGAAGCTGAAAGGTTAAGCTTCCTTGTCCGTCAAGGGAGTAATGCCATCGCAATCATTGAAAATGCGTTAACTCTGTTTGGCATTGACATCGATATGCGCCCTGTTTCCTGCTCTTTCGTAAATGATCATGCCCCGTGGGGCGATGTTGTGATTGAATTAGGCGAGGTCCACTTGATCGATGCAGCCTCGCCGAATTTCTGACCCCGTTGCAATGCATGAAATGAGATTGGTTGTTGGATGCTGCCTGTACCTCTAATCCTTTTCTTTTGTAGAAAGGCCACTCCTTCAGGGGCGCAGTAATCCGATCAAACTGCGTGCGGATTGAGGCTGACCATTTTACAATTTGCCAATGTCTAGCGTCAAGATCTACATAGTGTAAGTTGCAGCATCTACTTCCTTTTGCATGTTCTGTGTTAAAGTTGTCTTTTGGGTGAAATCTGGGATAATTCATGGGGTAATTTGTGTTATCTAGGCATTATTCATTGTACGGACATGTGGAGACCATGGCTCGAGAAGTGCAACGCGGAGCAAACGCCGTCGATGGGGTCGAGGCGACGTTATGGCAGGTCACCAAGGACTTCATGTTGAACCGAGCTCGATCGTCTTCTTTTTGACTAATCAATATCACGAATATTTCCCAGGTTCCAGAAACGTTGCCGGAGCTGATATTGCAGAAGATGAAGGCCCCTCCGAAAGCGGGCGACGTATCTGAAATCAGGCCCGAACAACTAGTGGAGGCGGATGGCTTTCTCTTTGGCTTCCCTTCACGTTTCGGTGTCATGTCAGCACAGTGTAAAGCATTCTTCGAAGCCACCAATTGCCTCTGGGAGACACAAGCACTCGCTGGCAAGCCAGCAGGAATTTTCTGGAGCACCGGCTTTCCCGGAGGAGGTCAAGAGCTCACCGCGTAAGCACACCGTCTTCCTTCCTTTTTGCCTAAGAAGCAGCAGTCATTTTCTGATGCTAGTCTCCACACAGGTTAACAGCTGTCACTCAACTGGCTCATCACGGCATGATATTCGTCCCTCTGGGTTACACATACGGCGACGGCATGTTCGAGATGAACGAGATGAAAGGGGGATCTTCCTACGGTGCCGGAACTTATGCAGCAGACGGATCAAGGCAGCCTACAAAACTAGAGCTGGGCCAGGCCTTTCACCAGGGCAAGTATGTGGCTGAAATAACAAGGAAGCTCAAGCGTGATGTCGCCTTCCCGCTCGACATCGGACGAGTGACTTCCCGATCCGACAATTCCGAACACCATACTGATCATCCCGTGTAAACAGAAATCTAACCCACCTAGATCTACATGTATTGCTACATGAACGGGGGCCAGTGGATTTGTTTTCCCATTCACAGTATGTGCGTATGAGAATTATGACCCAATACGACGTCGTTTGGGGAGGAGATCCACGCGGGCCTCTCCTCGCGATTAATAGCTGTTAGACCTCGAAAAGCCCACCCCCCTTACCCAATTTCGTTTCCGTACGCCTTTCCCCTTCCCCGATCGCACCTCCCATCGTACCGTCCGCCCGATCCGATGGAGAGCATCTGGCGTGCGGCGACTTTCCAGGCGCCGAACCCGGAGGACTACGCGGGGGTCGAGTTCTGGTCCAACCCCGAGCGAGCCGGCTGGTTAGCCAAGCAGGGGGATTACATCAGGACTTGGCGACGGCGCTGGTTCGTCCTCAAGCAAGGGAGGCTGCTCTGGTTCAAGGACCCCGTCGTCAACCGGATGTCCGTCCCCCGCGGGGTGATCCCCGTCGGCAATTGCCTCACGGTCAAGGGCGCCGAGGATGTGGTCAACAAGCCCTTCGCCTTCGAGATTTCCACCAACCAGGACACCATGTTCTTCATCGCCGACTCAGAGAAGGAGAAGGAGGAGTGGATCAACTCCATCGGCAGGTCAATCGTCCAGCACTCGAGGTCCGTCACCGACTCGGAGGTCGTCGATTACGATAACAAGCGGTGATCCCTTCGCCTGATCAATCACTACGCAACGTGAACCATTGCACGGTCCCTGGCGGTCGTTATTGTTGTTGTTATTTCTCTAATGTGCAATATCAGATGCCTGTCGGAGTTGTCGTTCGAAGTTCACCTGTTAACGGGTGATCTGTGCGTATGCTTTGTGGGTTTTGGTCTGTTGAGATTAACAACGGATGATTGTGGAAGTGGAGATTCTGTCCTTTAGCAAGTCTCTGATTGGGGGGATGAATGAACACAGAAAGAATGCATCTTTGAATACTGGCAGTTGCTGTGGAAAGTCCTATCCTTGTTTCAAGGGCTCCAGGCTCCTCTTGACTGAGTTGAAGTTGTTTAGTTTGATCTCAACTGGTGGTGGAAAACAGCAATAGATTGGATAGGTTCAGGTCCACGTCAGCAAAGGACAAGGGGGGAGCAAAAGAGTTGTAATAATGTCTGCCCCAAAATAGGACAATAATTGGTTAACTCTTGCAAGCGACTAAGGAAGAAACGTTGAAAGTCAGGAAAGGAAAGAAGCGGGAGAAAAAGTGCCCGCCTCCCCTCCCATCTCTCCTCTCTCTCTATCTCTCTCTCTCACGGGCACTGCTACTTCCCAACCATCTTTTCCCACTCAGCCCTATCCACTTCACAATGATGGTTTAATCTCACCCTCCTACCCTTTTTGTAACAAAAAGGTGCCGTTTTTTCTGGACCTGACCACACCTCGTTTCTCCCCTTCGTTCGCCCCAGGTAAAATCTCTGCAACCGCCTTCTCTGCATACGGGGGGGAGGACGGATCTTTGATCCTCGGATCTTTGATCCTCCCCTGTTGGAATGCCTTTGTCCTCTCAGTTGATCTTGCTTGGCTTTTGTTTTTTTTATATTAATTTTTTTTTCCTCTCACCAGCTTGATTGCGGCCTTTTAAAGGGTAATCGCTCTGCAGGAAGTGTAAATTTCAAGAAGGAAGATGTCTCTAGTTTCTGTTGACTCCGATCCGGTGTTTGCAGGTGCAGGGAAGAAGAGGTATCCTTGTGTATTTAGGGGGCATTTGTTTCATGCCCGTTTAAGTAGAGTAGTTGCTTATTGCGTGTGTCATGGATCTGCATCTGTTGTGAAGTTTGGGTACCCATTTATTGTTTATGTGGTTTCAGTTAGCAGAGCCTGTTTAATCTCTGAATTATCCATGCATGATGTAGAAAGCGCATGCCACCCTGTTAACCTTAACTTTCTTGAACTCAGCGGTCTAGATATATGGTGTATTGAGGATCTTCGGTTAGTTCCAGTCGCAAGGTCTTCTTACGGGAAATTTTATTCCGGGAGTGCATATGTTGTGCTAAATGTAAGTGATGTTTATTTCGGAATCGTGCTGGCATAGTACATGTAAGTCGATCATAGCCAGTTAATTGTTTAGATTACGGGAGATCCTCCGGCATTGGTGCTCAATTAAATTCAGTTTCTTTTCTTGCTGCTAACTTATTACCCTTTTAATCGCCGACAGACAACTCTGCACAAGAGTGGCTCATTTCACTATGAAATTCATTATTGGCTTGGGACTGATGCCAACAAGGTATCCCACCTTTACTCATTCATTATGTTCTTATATACTTACTGACAATGATTGGCTACAATTACAGGTGATCAATAAATTGACGGATTACTTCATTTTATCACCACATTCCTTTTTTGCAATGTTCTGTTCAGTAAATCTGGATTCTCTCTGTTGCAAACAGAAACTAAAGATAAAAACAGTTACGGGGAAGCTCTTCCTGTAAATTGTTTGATGAAGCTGAAGTTTCATCATGAAAAATGTCCCACTCTATGACACTTTCTAAAACCTTCAATGTGATTGTGTTTCATTGGTGCTATATGTTATTTACTTTTTCCAGGAGGACTTGGAAGCAGCATCTAATAAGGCCCTGGAACTAGATCATTTCCTGGGATCATGTGCTGTGCAGTATAGGGAAGTTCAAGGGCAAGAAACAGAGTTGTTCTTGTCTTATTTCAAGCCTTGTATCATTCCACTAGAAGGACCCTATTCTTCAAACTCGGGCCTTTTAAGGGGTGAAGGCTATCACGTTAGCTTGTTTGCTTGCAAGGGAGAGCATGCTATTCGTGTTAAAGAAGTATGTCAGATGCCAAAGTTGTTGATTTCATGAAATTCAAACTGTATTCATGCGATTTATACATGAATTCTTGTAGGACCTCAGGCAGGGTTCTGGATATATGTAGCATCGAATTTGTTATATGTTTCCTTTGGTCACTTCCTGCTCTGGTGCTCGAACCCTCTGAAGACATTCTGTTTCAACTTATGAGATTTTTTTCACTGGCTGATTAGGTCCCATTTGCTCGATCATCCTTGAATCACGATGATGTATTCATACTAGACACTGCATCAAAAATCTTCCTTTTCAGTGGCTGCAACTCTAGCATACAGGAAAGAGCTAAAGCTTTGGAAGTTGTTCAATTTATCAAAGACAACAGGCATAATGGAAAATGTGAGGTAGCTACCTTAGGTCAGTATTCTCCATGTACTCGAATGCTACCAATAATACTTGTTATTCTGTGAAGAGGGAACTAAATGATGGTTAATACAGAGGATGGAAAGTTAGTTGGCCATTCAGATGTGGGAGAGTTTTGGAGCTTTTTTGGAGGCTACACCCCAATTTCAAGAAATTCAGAATCTGCTTTCGATAAGCCTAATACTGGTCTGTCAACAAGGATGTACAGGTCTGTAGACCTTAACACAAATTTCTTTTACCTTTCCATCTTCTGTTGTAGAAGTAGAAGTAAAAATCTTAGGGGATAGGGCATGGCTCTGGAGATGTCTGAGTATGGTTATCTAATATATCCATTTTTTGCTATGTTGGTCTTACTACTTATCATCAGTTATCTGAGGGTTCACAGTAATTTATGATTCCATGCAAATTATCTAGAAGATAAATTGTAGATGTACAAGGTTCACAAAAAGTGGGTTGCGAAGCATGTCTTCTCCAGGAAAAAACAAATTAGGAAACCATTTGTTTTTGACTTCCTTAAGAAAGCAAGTCCAATGCTCTCTTCGGGTGACAGGATATCCATTCGGGGGGAGCTCTTTGAAGTTGGAACTGAGAATTTGGATCTAGAAATGCTCAAATCAGATCAATGCTACTTGTTGGATTCTGACAATGACATCTTTGTTTGGATGGGTAGAAGCATGTCTATGACAGAAAGAAAGACCGCAATCTCAGCAGCAGAAGTATGTATTTCTATCTCTCTCCCACATGCTCAAGAATTGTAGTTATCATAACAAAACCTGAATCCCCTCGATAATTTAACGTTATGTTATTGATGTAATATCTAGTGGTTCGTGTAGGTTGATAGGCTCCTGACTATTCATGCTCTGAATTCTGACTATTGCTATCATCGTAGTAACTTCCAAGGTCCATCTAGTGTTAATTATGTTCTAGATTATTTTCATTTCTCTATTTTTAATGATTCTCTGTGCTTAACAAATATGTGGCTACTACGGTCAGGGTTTTCTGGGAAAAGAGGGCAGGTCTGGGAAGTCCCGTGTTACCCTACTCACTGAAGGATTGGAAACAGCTAAGTTCAGGTCATTCTTTGTAAATTGGCCTGAGAAGAGAGAAACAAAGCTCTATGAAGAAGGTCGAGAGAAAGTAGCAGGTTACGTGGCTTTTGGAATTTATTAATTTGGTTCCATAATATGGAATTTGTGAATCATGTAAAGCCTAATTGTGCTGATTTTCTAGTGCAGCTATGTTTAAGCGACATGGTTATGATGTGAAAGAACTTCCTGAAGAGGACTGTAATCCTACTATAAATAGCAGAGGGACTCTTAAGGTGGACTTTTCCTTGATATTGCTTTTGCTCACCCTTTGGACCAGACAGTTCTTACCGTGGTGTTGACCATTTCAACTCTAGGTCTTCCTGGTAAATGACAGAAACACATCCCTGATGCAAGTTCCGGAGCCGATCAAGCTTTATAGTGAACATTGCTATCTTGTCCAGTACACATATTCTGTGGATGGAAAGGATGAGGCTCTTTTGTATGCATGGTTTGGTTCTGATTCGTCACCGGTGAGCACTTTAGACCAAATTTGGGTGTATGGGCAAGTTGGAGATGTTTGTGCTTATGCTCACCAAAAACATGATTTGTTCCTGATTTTACTGCTCACAGGAAGACAGTGCTGAAGCCATCTCTTGTACGATTGCTCTTGCCGATTTAAGCCGGGGAAGTTCAACTTTGGTTGGTTTTCTTCTCATTTTAATCTAGATATGGCATTGTCTTGCATTACTGAAGATGATTACTTTTTTTAATCCCATTTGCGTAATTTATTCAAATTATGCATGTCTTGTGGAGTGTTTGGAATTGAGGAAAAGAAAGGGAAAGAAAGGAAATGAATAGAAAATTTTGAATTATGTGAGATTATATTTTTCTGGCGGGGTGTCAACTTTTCTTTTCTCCAGCTCCCAACAAAGCCTTAAGTGCTAAAAATTTAAGCTACATATGTACCACGTGCTTCAGTATCCTTTTCAGTTTAAGGAAGCCAATTTTAGATCTTTTTTTAATGTCTAGAAAATATTATTGTACAATTCTCAAGAGATACTTCTTTCTTTTCAGGCTCAGGTTTTCCAAGAAAATGAGCCGGAGCAATTTTTCCAAATTCTACGCACAGTTATTATTAACACGGTGTGGACTTAATGTAACAGTTTCCTTTGTTTCTTCATTAGCGTTGACCATTGCATCCTCCATTTCTTTCTGATAATTGTAGCGTATCCTAGGGATCTACGGAAAAGAAGAATGCAGCTGTTGAAGGGATTTATGACTCTAACAGTGATGAGGAAAGCAAAGCCCTGTTTCGGGTACAGGGAAGAAGTTTGAGTAGCATGCAAGCTGTGCAAGTTGACCCGGTAATGCTAAGTTGAACTTCATATTGAATAAAATATTTTCTGTAAAAGTAACACAATAATACGACAAATTCTAAATGCCTTTTGGGTCCATTTTTCTTGATCGGCTTCCATTCACTGTCCATTGTGTATGACTGATCAGTGGTGCTGTTATTTTCTGTCTACAAATCTGAGATTTTTTAGCATAATGCTACAAATCAGGTATATTGCTCTTAATGATTCTACGTATTATTAACCTGTGATTCATAAGCAATAGGTTCTTATCGTAGTTGCAATTTTCTTTTTTTTTTCCTCTATTATGAATGAAAGGCTGTACCTAAAATATGCCACACTTGACAGCCCAGAGATCCTTGTTATTTTTAGCTACTAAGCTACTGCATATAATGATAATTCGCAATGCTACTGCTGACAGGCCAAATTATTTCAGGTATCCAGGATGCTTAACTCCTCTTATTGTTTCATCCTCCACACGGGATCAGTTGTCTGGTCTTGGATAGGGACTTCATCATCCGCAAGGGACCACGAGATCCTTGACAGGATAATTGAAATTATGAATGTATGCAAGTTTCTCCCTTAAGGAGTAGTTCGTTGGTTTTTGAAAAGTCACTTAATTCCAATTTCTATCTGGATGTGATCTGAACAAGCAACTCTCCGTAGCAACTTGTTCTCGTTTCTGGAGAACCTGTGAGGTAAGATTTTCTTTTTTTTCTCATCTTGCAGCCATTGTGGCAATCTGTGTCTGTGAGGGAAGGAAGTGAACCTGATATTTTCTGGGAAGTGCTGGGGGGAAAGGCTGAATATGCCAAGGAAAAAGAGTTTAAACAAGGCATAGAAGATCCTCACTTATTCAAGACGACCCTAACTGAGGGTAGGCAATGTGCAATCCTATTTATCTCACAAGTGAAAAATGGATCTTCCTGTGCATGTCTAATAATGATCATCGTTTCTCATCGCATGGCCCCGGGGTCTTCTTTCAGGTGATCTAAAGGTAGATTAGCTATCTTTGACAAGCTGCAAGTTCCCTTTTGTTTTCTGACATTTCATCCTGTATTCCATTAGCAATAGTGATTGTTTGGGTAGAAAGCGTCTCTTATTTTGTCAAAAAATTGTTTAGTTCTTGAGACCCTCATTGTTCTGTTGAATTTCCATGCAATGTTCAAAACATGTCGAGGACTGACTTATAAGCAGCTTGATAAATAAATATGGAACTAGGAAGTATTTTAGCTTCATTCATAGTTTCTCTCTTAATCTATTGATAGGATTTGGGGCAAAACTTCAACATACTAATATTGTTGGCAGCAAATGTCAGGTTGAGGAGATATACAACTTCACACAGGGTGATCTAACTACTGAAGATGTTCTGGTGTTGAGCTGCCCCCAGGAAGTGTATGTTTGGGTTGGATTCCATTCAAGCACTACAGTTAAAGATACAGCCTTCAATCTTGGCCAGGTAACTTTACCTCGTAGTGGTTGTATTTATATGATGTTGGCGCCTTTAAAGTATTCATTCATTCACACAACAAGCTTGCATTGCTGGAAGTCATGTCTCTAGCGCGATCCAGTCTTAAAGTTCCAACTGCTGCGGCCCATAATTATCTAATAACCCGATTTGTGGAATCATTAGTGTATGTTCTTCAGCTCCAATCATAGTTCAACTTCAATATGGTGACTAGACTTTTAAGATCTTGAATTGGCTGCAGCAAAAGCTTGTTTATTTTTGCTAAGTGGCGCTGCATTAGATCCATCTATGTTCTCTTCTATCTTCAGCAGTGTGGACACAGACGCAGCTAAGCTTGACGTTATTATGAGCCTAACATGATGATGCAAAATTACTCTAGTAACATGATACTGCTTTCTTTTCTCTCTTTATCTTTCAAGTCGCTCCTTTTCCTTTTACTATTTTTTCTTGTTTGTTTGACAGAAATTTCTTAAGATGGATGTTCTCGCTGAAGGACTCAACCCGAAGATGCCTATATATGTTGTCACTGAAGGACACGAACCTACATTTTTCACCCGATTCTTTTCATGGGATCCCTCCAAGGCAAAAGTATGTCGTCGGCTTGCATCAACGAATCATATGCTCTCGTTTTATGTTGCATTTACGTTGGAAATTTCCCTCTTCGAGTTTGATTTACCATCTTGTTCGGGTGAAAGAATCATTGATGTCCCGCTAAATGAATGGCCATAATATCTTTGAGCAATAGATCTCCTTGCTTTACACTATCTATAACAACACCTTGCTTTACACTATCTATAACAACACCTTACTTTACACTATCTATAACAGCAATATTGAACTTTTCTGGGGATTAGTCGATAAGATTCTTTTCAGTGTGTCTCCAATCTAAAGGAGTGTCATTTCATCTTGCATTCTGAGAATGTACCTATTATGGGATTTTTTGTAGCATTATTCTGCTATGTGCTGTGCTTTTGGTAAACAAGATCTGACTTTTGTCATTGCTTGCCTCGCTATTTTGGCAACCCATGCTATCTTTGCAGATGCATGGGAACTCGTTTGAAAGGAAGCTGGCTATATTGAAGGGAAATCCCCAATTCCTAGAGGTACATGGATACCCATTCCATAGTTTCTGTTGCATGCGATCATGGTCTCAATAGTTGTTACAATTTCTTCTAGCTTTGGAGAAGTGGATCTCCTGTTGTCCTCTCGTCAATACCCCCCATTTTAGCTTTATGTATCCCAAAGATTAATAGGAATGGTCTCCAAGGGGATGCCTTAGTGGTCAGGACTCTGAGGATTCACTTGGAAATAGTTCTAATCTCATCAGCCACATTGGGTGTTATTACTTACATAAAAAAAGATTAATAGGAGTGGCTAGATTTTGTAACTTGCAAGACAGTAGATCAGTATTTCGTCTTCAGCTTGATTTGGTGCTGTTGATGCACATACCTTGTGCATTTTCTTAATTCTGCATCTTCACTCGGTCGTTAGCTTTTACATCTTTTGCTCTTGATCGTGTACTTGTAAAAAGAAGAGAACAGAGTCCTTTAAATGGGTGACACTAAGCTTCTATAATCGAGTACTTTGTTTTATGGCTTAGGCCTCTAGTATGTGGCAAACTTTGAAATACTGGACCTTCCTGCTAGGTTGAGCCAATGATCTCTACTTTAGAGCCACTTACTTTAAGTGCTGTTCATTATCCCTTAACTATTCTTATGGCCATGTAACCAGGTGCATACAAGAAGTTCACGAACAGCGACCTCCAGATCAACAACTCCAGACAGCCTGAGAAGTACCCCGACCAGTTCCAATGGACATGCAGAAACTAGAAAAAATTTCTCAAATCTGTCCCCGTCCATGACACCTTCAAGACAACGGCTTTTCTCCAGCCCCATTGCAACCGTCACGAGGCTCTCCCCATGTTCTTCGCCCCAAAATGGTTGTCACGGTAGGATTTAAATAATTCTTAAGCCACAAAGAACCCCTCCCCCCTCCTCTTCTACTTCTCTGTCGGATAGCTTCTCCTGTTATAGTTTGGATGAAGGACTCAAGTCTCTTGATTTTCGCAGATTCTACTGTGTCTCAGCCGAAAAGCAACGAGCGTATCAATGCCACCAATGAAGTCACAGAAGATACTTTGGTATGCTCAATAACATACTCATACGAGCGACTGAACACAGTCGCCGAGGATCCCGTGTTCGATATAGATGTTACCAGAAGGGAGGTGGGTGTTTACCCGTCGAACCCCCATAATGTTTTTTCATCCATAGCACGAAGTTTCCAACTGCCGATAGGAGAGGAAAGGAATAATAAATTAATGCCATGATGTGTTGCAGGCGTATCTATCAGGTGAGGAATTCCAGGAGAAGTTCGGGATGAGGAGGGGAGAATTCTACGGGCTTCCCAAGTGGAGGAGGGACAAGCTGAAGAAGTCCCTTCATCTGTTTTAAAGCAAACTAACAGAGATATCCCCCAATGGTTTTTTTTTCAAACCATAAAATGGAAGGATAAAAACTAACTACTTCTCTGGCTATAGCGCGCAGTCCTGTCCAGACAATGTGATGATAAGGCCTGTGTGGGTGTCATCCTGCCGCGCATTTGGTTTTTTGACTTTCTAAGGACAAACCCCCCCTCCCCCCGTCTTTATTCGATTATCTTTAAGGTGATGTTGATGGTATTAACGTATTGGGCTCCCGATAATGTCAGAACATTAAACTAATGGGACGTGTAAGAGAGATTGACCGGGGGGGGGGGGGGGTTGATTCCGACGGCATGATTGTTCTTTCTCGTGAGGCACGACCATCCAAAACATAAACAAACATACTACAAGTCAAGCCGGTCACCAAACTGAGGATGCATTTACGTATAAGAAGAAGAAAAAAGGCATCAAAATTCCTAAATCCATTTTTTGTAATTGGAATATTCTCCTGTTAGAAAGAAAAGAAGAACAGAAATATCTGACGACTTTTGTTCCCCACCAAAACCCAAACAGGCCAAGGCCACGGGGGGAGGGGGGACCAACCTTTACAAGGCAGGCGAGCATCCCACGTCACCACAGCTCCCTTCCTTTCCACAACTTAAATTAAAATATTATTATTATCCAACCACTATCCTCGTTAATTACCCCTGTTGGCGGAAGGGATTCACTTATAAATAATTACCCAACTTAATATTCGAAGAAAAATTTAGTTTATATTGAAAATAATTAAACACAAAATTAAAAAAATGAAAAACATTGTGGCCGGGTATAATCTCTCGCCGACACACCACTCTCCCTCAACCCTAAAACTCTTAATAAAACTACTAATAATAGTAATATATCATAGAAATGAAAATATATATTTATAATAAATTATCACGCCACGTGTCAGTTTCGTGATGCACCACCGAGTAAACATTTAGGATGCTGTCGTCTTCATCGGTGTGAAGTTGAGCTTTCTCCTCTCTCTTCCCCGGCCGCCGGGCTGGAAGGTCTCCGTCTTCCCTCTTCATTTCTTTCTTTTATTTTTGATTGTTTTGTCCGTCCTGGGTTTTCTTTTGTCTTTTATAATTGTTCAAACACGAACAACCAACAAAGACTCCGTTTATCCTCCCCCCCCCCGGGAACTTGACTCTTTCATCTTCTTCATCATAATCTCCAACCTCCTTCCGATTCGACCGAAGATGGGTCGGATCGTCCCATTACAACTCACTTCCCTTCTGATTTCCCTCCTGCTGATCGCCGGCCACTCGCGGCCCCACCCCTCCCGCCGGCCCGACGGCCCCATCAAGACCATCGTTGTTCTCGTCATGGAGAATCGCTCCTTCGACCACGTCCTCGGCTGGCTCAAGTCCACCCGCCCCGACATCGACGGCCTCTCTGGCTCCGAATCCAACCCCCTCAATGTCTCTGACCCTGACTCCCCCTCCGTCCGTGTATCCAGCGACGCCATCTTCATCGATTGGGACCCCGGCCACTCCTTCCAGGCCATCCGCCAGCAGATCTTCGGCTCCAACGACTCCTCCGGTCGCCCCCTCATGAACGGCTTCGCACAGCAGGCCGAGTCCATGGAGGAGGGCAAGTCGAAGACCGCCATGAGTGGGTTCAAGCCCTCCGTCCTCCCCGTCTACACCGAGCTCGCCAACGAGTTCGCCGTGTTTGACCGGTGGTTCGCGTCCGTCCCCACCTCCACTCAGCCCAACCGTTTTTACGTCCACTCGGCTACCTCCCACGGTGCCTCCAGCAACGTCAGGAAGGACCTCGTCCACGGCTTCCCCCAGAAGACCATCTTCGATTCCCTCGAGGAGAATGGCCTCTCCTTCGGGATTTACTACCAGAACATCCCGGCCACCCTCTTCTTCAAGAGCCTGAGGAAGTTGAAGCACGTGGGCAACTTCCACGAGTACAACCTCAAGTTCAAGGCTCATGCCAAGGACGGGAAGCTGCCCAACTACGTGGTGATCGAGCAGCGGTACTTTGACGTGAACATTTTCCCTGCAAACGACGATCACCCGTCCCATGACGTGGCCGTTGGGCAGAGGTTTGTGAAGGAGGTGTACGAGACGCTGAGGGCGAGCCCTCAGTGGAAGGAGATGGCGCTGCTGATCACTTACGATGAGCACGGCGGTTTCTACGACCACGTGCCTACACCTGTGAAGAACGTGCCGAGCCCGGATGGGATAGTCGGGCCCGACCCCTTTTACTTCCACTTCGATCGGCTGGGAGTCAGGGTTCCGACTCTATTGATTTCTCCTTGGGTCGACAAGGGCACTGGTGAGCTCTTTTGTTTTCTTCTTCCAGTTACAGAATTTCTGTAAGTGTTCCAGACTTTTCTTGTTTCCCTCTGGTCTGATGTTTCTGCTGCTGAGGTCAGGGCTTAGATTCCTAGTTGCGTCCACCAATGATTTCCATGGCATTTTCTGTTCATTGTCCTTTTTTTACAGCCTTAATGATTTTCATATTGACGTTCATATATTGCGGCATGGTAATCGAATCCTTGGACTTTCCATTTCGTCGTGAAAGAAGATGGTGTTGAATGAATGGCTGATGCCATTGCCTGATCAAAGTGGTAATGGATTCTTAGTGCCAGTGAAGTGTTGTTGCTGGGTATGATTCGCCGACTTTTGGTGTCGTTCTGGGTTCTCGCGTGATTTAGGACTGGTGTGGGCTATTGTGCTCCCGCTGCGCATGGTTCGGTTTGATATATCTGGTTACTTTTGTTTCCTTTAAGCCACCTCCTGATCATTGGAGCTTGTTTTCTTTTGTTATGAGGCTTTCTCTTTCGACCTGGTTGTGAGTGGCTTTTGTCTGTGCAGTTATACATGAGCCTGAAGGCCCCACGGCGCATTCGCAGTTTGAGCATTCATCCATCCCTGCCACCGTTAAGAAGCTTTTCAAGCTCAAATCCAACTTTTTAACAAAGAGGGACGCATGGGCCGGGACTTTCGAGAAATACTTCTACCTCCGTGACTCCCCCCGTGATGATTGTCCAGGTCCTCATTGCCCCTGTTATCAGATTATTGGACAAACATTTCCGTTCACTGATGCTATGGGATGGACTTTGAAAATTCTTTGCCACAGTGGATTCAGATGATATTGCGGTTAAAATCTTTGTAGTCAACGATCCCCGCGAATGGGCTTCGCCAGGATAAGCTAATTGTCACAAGTTAACCTCTCCTATGGCTAATTGCACTGCAGAAACCCTTCCCATGGTCACAAGATCGATGAGGCCATTTGGGCCGAGGGAGGACGCCAGGCTCTCAGAGTTCCAGGTAGAACTGATCCAGCTCGCCTCCCAGCTGAACGGTGATTATGTGCTCAGCACCTACCCATACTTGGGGAAGACTATGACAGTGCGTCAAGCCAACTGGTACGCAGAGGATGCAGTGAGGAGGTTCCTGGAAGCAGGCAAGGCCGCGCTGAGAGCTGGTGCAAATGAGTCCGCCCTCGTGACAATGCGGCCTTCACTTACGAGCCGGGTAGATGAAGAAGGATACGGAAGTCGCCACCTGGAAATGTGAGTTTGGGGGGAGGATTCTTCCCCAAAGAACATTTTCGCACCTGTGAATAGAAATCATCCAGGATATGATATGATATGAATATGATGCTTCTTAACTTGTCTATGAAAAACAAAAATCATGTAGTTTAGCAGATCCCTTAAGGTGACATATCTGGGATGCAGTTCCCCTGGTGCTTTGTCTAGCATGAATCGGGTTGCTGCTCCCTTGCTATGTATAAATGAAATGATGAATGAAAAAAAAGAGAATTATTTTCTCAGTTGAAACTCATCTTCTTCACCTGGGAGATCTATCATTACACAAGTCTTATGGGATCAGTCTTTCATGTCTCATTTGGTCCACCCAGTACAGAATGGAGTATTCCGCCCTGCGTTCCTCTGTGAATCCCAGTTTATTGGCTTTGCTCCTTGTTCCGAGCATCTTCGCCGGACATCGGAACAGGATATCCAGGAATCCCCAGTTGGCTAGATCTTCTACCTCTGTTTGAACCAGGTTCTTCCTCTCCACTATCTCCCTCCATGCTTCCTTCTTGTCATCCATCTCTTTAGAGTACCAGAAATCCTCCACGAATGCCTCCCCCCGCAGTTCCACCCCGAACTTATTCGCTAAGGCCGGCCAAATCTCCTTCCATGTAAAACGAGTCCCGTCGATGGCGTTGTACGCTTCTCCTTTTCTCAGACCCAGTTTCTCGTCTGTGGCTGCCCATATGTGCTGCTCTGCTACTAGACCTGCATCCGAGCTGTCGATGCAAGACTCTTTCCAGCTTTCTCTGCTCCCACCGAAAACAAATGGCAGATTCAGATGCTTGCAGATCGAACCGTACACGCCCAAGCATCCCATCGCGTTGTACAAGGTCCTCCTTGAACTACCGATCAGGAGACCTGGCCGGTGCACCGACCAACCCGCTTTCACATTGGCTAGCTTTTCCTCGAGCAAGTCTTCCATATCATAATAGAAGTTTCTGCCCGTGTTGACTCGAGGGCACATCTCGTCGTAGACCTGCATCCCTTGCTCCGTGACATCGAAGGGGCTCTGTAGGGACACGTAATGCTTCATTCCGGTTTGTAGCGAGAAATGCTTCAGGGAGGTGGACTTGCGGAGGATCGGATCCAGGGCGTTGCGCATCATGGCTCTGTTCTGTTCGCAGCATTTGGGGCCATCGAGCGGGAAATCATTGGCCCAAGTGATCCAGAACACGTGGGTGACGTCCTCCTTTATCGCTGACAGCTTCCTTTCCGTCTCTACAGGGTCCAGGAGGTCGCAGGGTATGAAGTGGTAGTTGGAGGCCGCATAGGAGAGGCTGAAGGCAGCGATAACGTCAGGACGGCGTGCAACCCCATAGACCTTCCAACCGGGGAAGGACACGAGTCTCCTGGCGAGCTCCTTGCCAACAAGGCCAGTGACCCCGAAGACAACAGCAACTGGGGAGCCATCAGAGAGACTCCCACGATACAAATCCGCGGTCATCCTGCGGGTGGAGTACTTGTATCGCAGCAGGCACGCTCTCTCTTACCTCCTAGCTCTATATAGGAGGATTTATAGCAATCTCCTTCGCCTATGTGCTTTAGTTTCTATAGTAGTGGGTGGAATGAATGAATGAATGAATGATGCGACTTCATTCATTTACTCCCAGCCGGGGAGGCTTTTCAGATATTGGCCAAATAATTGTAATCCTACTATTCCAAAAAAACTAATACCAATACCACATCACGATTAATTCGTGGATGTCACTCGCCTTTTGGATTCCAGGGAGGAGGTTGGGAGTTCCTCAAGACGCTTTCCTTTGTCCCCCCATCACTAAGTTGACAAAGAAAGCTGACTGATTAAATTTAAGCTATCTTGCCAGGATGAGCAGCAACACCCCTCCCCACCATACCAACTGTGCCTAATATTCTATTATCTCCACCACCACCAACTTTAGAACGGCAGCAGAACTGGTCGGCGTGCGGCCTGCCGCCGACGCTGAGGCTGGCTTTAAGGGCACAAAATGTGGGTCCTCCCCGGTATTACAGACAAGTAAAACTGGGCTTTGGTCGGTGGTCTTCCTCAATTCCTGGATGTTTTGAGTAGTAATCTGGTAAAAGAGAGGGGGAGGGAGACTCTCAAGAAGGCGCCTGCACGTAGGGCACAGATTTTACGTTTAACTCGGGGCATATTTTGGGGTGGTGATGATTCTCCGATCCCAACCCAACCCAACTCCCATCAAGTTGGTCAATAATAAACAGTGTGTTTTCGATAGGTGGGTCGCTTTTTGTTTTCGGTTGTTAAATGGTAGCAAATGACGGCTTAACGCCTCCTGACACGGCATGATATTGGTCGTTATTCTGAACTAGAACGAGGAGTTTGTTCTTAAATATCGTCTGTTTCATTTTAAAATTATACTCCGAATTCATTTAAATTTAAAAAGCGATTGATTTAAAAAACGGAATATTTTCTCGAATAAAAACTCTAAATACTAACAAAGCTCCTAGAATTAGAGTCGCTTTTCTAGAGGAATTTAACTTTTAAATTTTATTTTATATATACATAAGAGACGAGCAAAAAACACTTGGTCAGCTGAAAAATGATTTTGGTAATTTCCCCTCTACTTGTAAATTGCCTCCCACCCCCAAGTTGGCCGAGTGGTGAGGTACATTTTGACCAACCATTCATTCCACGCTAAACCCTTCCTTTTACCTACGTAATTTAAAATCTCCTAACTCAATTGCGCCATCCATAAGATTCGGCCATGGTTCGCGGTGTCGTAACCCCAAACTGTTCATCCCCATCAGAGATCGAAGCTGGTCTCAGTCCGCCAGGCCGCTTCTGCTGCTGCTGCTGCTCACGGAAGCGTCGGCCTTTGCTCCTAACACGTTTGAAATACCCGATTCGCCTAGTGGACATTCAAAATGATGATGAGACCACGGGAGGTAACGATTCAGTCGTTTCTGCTCTTACTTTACGAGACTAATATGCTTTTATTACCGGGCGGGGTTCCCTGCACGAAGAAAGCAATGGAGATGACGAGGTAACAGAGGCAGAGGACCAATCCTTTAAGGTAATGTGACGTCCCGTCCTGTAAGGCGAGGGAGGCGATGATGACGGCCGAGGCGAGGGATCCTGTCCCGAGGAGGCTCAAGTCGAGGTCCATGCGACCTCCCATGATCCACGAAACTGTCACGCACAGAGGGACCTAGGGAAAACAAGCAGCCAGACAGACACGGAGGTTTTGTTTAGTTACTACTATGAGGGCCATCGTGTCCCTGGAAACATCATCAATTCGTGCAATGGAAAGGCGTGTCGGGTTAGTTGGGGGTGCATACGACGAACATGGAGATCTGAGTCGCCGATCCTAGAGCCACTCCCAGGGAAATGTCCTGCCTCCCCGAAACATAGCATGAACCAAACCCATGATTCTTGGACCCACCCACCAAAACAAATGTTCTCGAAATCATCAATGGAATCAAGTTGAATTCGTACCAGTTTGTTCTTAAGGGCAAACATTATGGAGCCAGCGTGCTCGGCTGCATTGCCGATGATCGGCACCAGGATAACGCTGATGAAGCTCATGGAGATCCCCCATGACACGGAAGCCGCCTGTTGAACCATGACCCCATTAGTGAGCCGAGACTTCACCTTTTCTGCTCGGTAAAAATCGCGTCTTTGAGATGCCACGATACCTCTATGGTGCTGACAACATACTCCGATAAGAGCGCGATGATCGTGGTCATTCCTGCCAACCAGAAGAATGCACTCCAGAACCCAATCACTGCCTCATCCTCGTCCTCGCCCTCCTCTTCTTCCTATTATTTAACGATAAGTGAATTGATTCGAAGCTTGGGTAGGAGTAGACCTAAGTGGTGTCTGTCCGGATAAGCGACTGACCGGTTGGGACTCGAGCAACTGTCGCCGAGTATTGAGCTGGAAGAAGATGTAGGCAGCATAGGCAACGAGCATGACAATACTGCTAGCCCTCGACAGCTCCAGTATGCGAGCACGGGGGCCGTACCTGAACATCAGAGGCAACAGGTGGCACAGCAACCCCAGCAGCAGCAGCAGCGGGTTCACAATTGCCTGCCTCTGCGGCAACGGGATGTGAGAACAGAAACGGTGAGATTCTGAATATGGAAAGGGTCATGCATGACAGGGCGAAAATAGAGTCATCAACCCGGTTGAAACTTTGCTCCTTGTTGAGGTTGGCAAGGCCTCCACAGAGAAGAGAGGTGCCAAGCACGAGCAGCAGGTTCGACAGCACCGAACCTAGTAAGGAGTACTTCACCACGTCCACCTTCTGTCGGTAGAGTGCCAGGATCGCTATGATCAGCTCGGTCACATTCCCGCATGTCGCGTTCAGGAGTCCTCCCACTAATGAGTGTTTGTATTCATAATCACGTCCACAGGCAAACAGTCGATCATGAATCGGATACGATTTTCACCAACCAACCAACAACTTCAGAGATAATTTACCTGTTGGACTGGTATAGTACGCGAGCTGCCTGCATTTCGAGAGTCAAGTTAAAGAACAATCCTTTAAGAGATGAATTGCTGCAGAATATGACGAGGCAGCGTAGGCTCGAGATCGAGTAGGACTCACTCGGTGAGGAAGCTAACCCGTTCGGCCAGCGGGATGAGCCCCAGCAGACTCAAGCCAAATATCCAAGCCTACCACCCAAAAAATATCAAACAAATCCGACGTTTTATAAATCCGCGGATACAGATCCAATGTCACAGAAACCAGGATCCGGTGTCCAATTCGCTCACACTTCCAAAACCATGGATTTTGGCCGCGATAGCAAGAGGGATTGCTGGGAAAAGCACGGAGAGCTTGGTCCCAAGGATCACCTCCCGGAGGTTCGCCAGCACTCTCCTGAAAGTCCGAAACCTCAAGTTACTCACGAGCATCGAGTTCGACGTCTTCCTCGGCACCGAAGTCGCCAGAATGTTTCCAGCATAACCACTGCCGAGATATTGACAAGGACTATGATCCACTTCATCGTCGACCACCACAGCGCAACTGTTTGTCCTCTCAGAGTCCATCACCGTCAAACTGGAGCTCACGATCTCCGAACTCGATTCAGGACCAACAACCATCATCCTCGGCAGCGCCCGCCAATATAAGAAAACAAAAGAGATGCCGGCAAAGTGAGATGGGTGGGTGGGATGGGGGAGGGCTTCCGGGAATTTTCTCGTGATTTGGCAGCCTTCTTTGCATGAATCAACACGTAGTTTTCACCACTCGGGCACACAAAACCACCGCCATCGCCATCCCATCGTCTGAAAACATTACATTCACGCCAAGCAAAGCACAACCCGGGTCATTAAAAACGCAGTCCCCCCTTCTTTTCCCTTTTTTAGTTGTCGTCATTACATCGTGATCATTAATTGGGGGGTTAAAGCGGGGGATTCCTTGTGGGCATACATTAATTATTTACACATGATTGCATTGCGGAGGTCTTACCGCTACCACCACTGTAAAAGGAAGGCCATTGATGATGACGACCTCCGCGGGACTGAAACCGATTTCCGAGAGAGTATAATGGGCCAGGCCCATTACAGTTAGGCCCAAATTATTTCCTGATCCGACAAACCCTGCATTCTGTCCGGACGTTTTCCCTTTCAAACATCGGCCATTGGTAAGAGAGAAGTGAAGGGACGACGCAGGGGCGGAGGGGGAAGCGATCGATCTCTGCGTGGGAAGGAAGCAGTGATGGCGGAGAAATTGGCTCCGGAGAAGCGCCATGTCTTCCTGCACGAAGGTAGATTTCTGTGTTCTTCCCCTCCGGAGAAGCGATCGATCGATTTCTGTGTTCTCCCCCTTCCTGCGTTTGATGTTCGGTGATCGACGTGGAGCGTAGGTCAGAAGGTGTTCGAGTGGGATCAAACCCTGGAGGAGGTTAACGTCTACATAAGCCTTCCCCCCAATGTGAACTCGAAGCAGTTCTATTGCAAGATTCAGTCCAAGCACGTCGAAGTCGGGATCAGGGGCAACCCTCCTTACCTCAATGTCAGCCCGTGCTTTTCGTTTTCTTTTTTTACTGTTTGTGGACTGTGGGTGATGGCTGGATTGGTGTAGTTTCCCGACAGCTTATTGGATTTTCTCTTGCTCTTCTTCCAGCATGATCTTGAATATCCCGTGAAGACGGATTGTTCTTTCTGGACCCTTGGTATGGTTTCTTTTTTTAGCCTTTATGTGGCAGAAAAGTTGAAGCTTGATCTGGGTCCGGATGAGATCTGTGAGCGATGAACTTTTCTTAGTCGGGATGAATGTGTTTTCAATGTAGAGGATAATGTAATGCACATAACCCTTCAAAAGAGGGACAAAGGTCACACTTGGTCATCTCCAATCCTTGGACAGGGTCGACTGGATCCATACACATCGGACCTTGAGCAGAAACGCCTCATGCTTCAAAGATTTCAAGAAGAGGTCAGTACCAATCTCTTTGAACTTGTTACGGCTTACTTTGATTTACACGGCTCTTTTGTTGTGGTCCTGTAAATTTCGCTGGAAGCCATGCTTTTCCTCCTGATTTGAGCTGTAAAGATTTTTTCTGCCTGTCATTTAGATAGATAGATAGATCTTTCAATGGAGGATGTACAGAATCCCCTGTTCGTCCATGAGTTGGCATGTGGTTAAGTGCACTGGCTTGTGGCATATTCCGTATCCGTGGGAATCTGAAGTTACTTGTCAGCTTCCTTAGTGTTCTTTATGTCCGTATCATGAGCATATTACCTCAAAATAGATGAAAGGGAAGCATAATCTATTCTCCTGCTGCTGTTTTTCTTCCCCCCACTGCACTGAGTATGCTGAAGGTTTTCTTTTCTCGTGTGGACGTTCTCTTTCCGTGGGTCTAACGGAGACCATCGTCTTCTACAGAATCCCGGGTTTGACTTCTCTCAGGCCCAGTTTAACGGCACCTGCCCCGATCCTAGAACTTTCTTGGGAGGCATCCGCACTGACTGAAAGTCTCCAACTTGGGGAGCTTGTAGCTCGATAAGTCACCATATCCGGAGTTAACTATTTTGGGTAAATAAGACAATCTTCTTTACTTTCTGATAAAGGAGGAGGCAATGCAGCCTTAGCCTACTCCCTGATGGTTTGTAACTATTGCACACTGTTCTGCTTTGCTGAATCAGATGTTTTCGACATCTCCATGTATGATCGATTGTTCACGACTAACTCTGTTTTCTGTCTCCTAATTCGTGCCGTGCTTTGTTTATAATCCATTTTCGATTCTCTAATTCTCGCTAAAATGACAAGGTATTGCTACATGGGGAGGATGGCATTCGAAGTTTTCCCATTCGAAGTGTCCGAACAGATTATTGTATTGTTTGGACTTTGCTTGTATGCCAATATTCCGACAAGATGGCCTCATAAATAATTACTACCCAAAAAGGACGACAAAGTTCTCCATTTCAGAGATTCGATCCCACGACACAGAGTACCGGACATGAGTTTTGGTGGTCACAGTCCCTCGACGAAAAACTGGCGCCACATCTCCCCCAGATGACGCCATCGTTTGGAATCGGAACTTTCCCCCTCGTAAGTCTGAAGAGTCCACGACACGCAAACACAGATCGTGAGATCCACCCGAGGAGGACAGGACAACGACCTTCTCCTTCCTCGAACACTCTTGCCAGATGGTGAGGGACTCCTCCGGGATATTGCCTCCCGGTCCCCACGGATTTGATCGTCGGTAATCATATCCACGACATCATCTTCCGGGACGGCCGCGTCGTGGCGGAGTCTCTCGGCGGTGCCGTCTCCTTCGTCTTGGCTGTCCTTGACAGCCTCTGCATCCCCTTCCTGCGCGTCTCCAAGGTGGGCGACGACTTCAAGTACCTGTCGGCGATACCACCCCATCATACCGACCCTGTAGTCGTCCCAGGCGTCGGAGGAAGCGAGGTTAATGGAATTGGAGGAAGTTAGGAGGAAGTGTTGTGTGGTTGTGACAGAAGGAAAGGGAGGATGTGGTGTGTTTGGTGAAGGCCGAGAGATTCAACTCATGCCATTTGAGGAGGAGGTGGTTCCGATCGGTGCAGGGGATAGTTTTCTGGGTGGATTGGTGAGTGGGATAAGGGTTGAGTGTAGCTGATTCTGCTGTCTTGGGGAACTTCTTTGACGGTTGCGCAGGAGGGTTTTGCCCACATTTCGACCCTGAGGTCTTGCAGATCTGTCCCGGTTCTCTCTCGTTGTCTCGTTATTGATAAATTCAAATTGCATGCTAGTTGAGCAGTAAACCACAAGTGATGATGTGATGATGGGGGATGATTATCTGTTTGGCGTAGATGAAGACCAGTCATTCCCTTTACACAGTTATGCAAAATTTGCTCCGAAACTTCCCTTGGACCTGTGTTCTGGCTGCATATAAAAGTCATGCTGGTCTTCTTATCTTGCTAGTAATGCATCTCCATTTTTAAGACTGAGATGCCTTTTAACCTCAAAATGGCGCTACTGTTGCTGCTTAGCTGTATTAACCTCGAGGAATTGAAACTTGTAAATTCATGCCCCTTGCTAAAACGGATGATGAAACAAAGGAAAGACTCCGAGAGATTCAAGGGAAAGGAGGCTTCCCTCATTGATCATTGAATTACTTCTTACTTACGTTCATGGTCGGGTGCGTGAAGTTTTTGCATCAAAACTTTGGCAGGGTGTCAATCAAAAGGCGGAAGAGCACTTGCAGTTTTGATACGTTAAGTGATGGCTATAACTTCGGGAACTCAGAATGTCCAGATGAGTTCCATTCATCCCTCTCAGCTGTCTAACTAATTTGTAGGAATTCCATCCACCATGTCAGCCAGGAGAAGTGCCCTGATCCAATTGTTGGGCATTAGTTAAGAAAATATGAATTTAACCATCTATTTCGTAAAATATTACGCGAACTAGATTGTTTTTGCAACTCGTGCACTAATTTTAGGCACTAACACTATTAAAAGGATGTTTGGATTCCTCCTGCTTACCAGCTAGTCGTCACGGCGGTTGTGAAAAATTGCGACCCGTTTGTGACCGACAATGATTCGACCATAAAACAGTTACAACAACCCGTTTGTGATCGGCGGGCGGGGATCACCTCGGCAAGGAAGGAGAGTCGCAGAGATCACTTGGAGGGAAGACAGCAAGAGGGATCTCGTCAGTGCCATTTCTGTGATTGGTCGGATACTGGCGGCGGGGGGTGGAAGAAGAAGGATTAAAACGGGGAAGCGAGATCGCCCGGGGGATAATAACCTCGGCATCAACAGCCATCACCACATCGGCATAATGCACAGGGCGAATGATCGGAGGGCGGGGATGATAATCTCGGCGAGGAAGGAGAGTCGCGAAGATCATGAGGAAGGAAGACAGCAAGAGGGATCTCGTTGGCACCATTTCTGTGATCGGTCGGATACTGGACGGCGGGGGCAGGAGGAGAAGTATTAAAGCGGGGAAGCAAGATGGGGGGCTGGGGGGGAGGGGGGATCAGCTCACTTGTTTCGACGACGATCAGCTGTTTCAACCAATGGAGAAGTTCCGCGAGGATAGCCGGGGGGGGGGGGAATCCGATTGGCGGGTGTGGGGTCGGGTTCATTCATAGTGGGCTTACTGAAGACTAAATGGGCTGGCCCATTAACAAGATGAAGGGTTGTCTTCTGGTCCATCATCCGACCATTTTAATTTAAATATAATTTGAGCAGAAACAAAAAAAAAAAAAATCGTAATGTTCAGCAAGGGGGTTTTTCTTTTGTGTTTTTCTCGTAATCAAAGAGATAAGGTTGAAGGGAAGGATGCATCATCGGATTTATAATATCGAGACAAACCAGAGGGGTGGAGAAGCTACCGAAGAAAAATGGAAATATATACTATTGTGTCCACAATTTGACCGAACTTTTATTTTTGTCATCATTTTTTATTTTTTTTCTTTTGTGTCCAAATTATATGTTTGTATTATTAACTATGTCCAAACTTTTATACGTATCATCATTTTTAATTTCTTTATTTGTTGTCAATAACTTCATTTTTATTTTTATTTTTATTTTTTTCTGACGCCGTTAGGTTCCTTGTCGGACGTGAACTAATTAGACTAAGGCTCCCATTGCCTTATTCGACAGCTAGGCCAAATGCCACGATCTTCGTGGTGACCCGCATGCTCCACTGCGGATTCATTATGATGTTTTACTCCTAAGCAATTTACTCCCTAGGTGCCAGCACTGATGCAGCAAGGCGTCTCCTGGGATCGACCCTGCGCGATCGTCTCCTAATTAGAACTTCTGATTCCTTCGCGAGTCTTTTCCTATTCGCGATAGGGTTGTTGCTGTTAATAGTTTCCCTCATCCATGATAGGAAGGGGCGTGGAATGTAAGGTTCGAGACGGGGTGGAGGGTTTGGCCAGGAACTTCTTCGCTGGCTTCATTTTTTATTTAGTTTGATTACCTAATGTTATAGATAAATAATAATTCACGTACGAAACAAAATAGATAAAAATAAAATGAATTATGAACACAAAAGAAATAAATTAATAATAATGATATAAGAAAATTATGACATAATTATGAACACAAACAAATATTTTGTAAAAAAATAAATAATTACTCTGTTGGTCCACCTCAAATTGATAATCTAAGAGGTTAAAAAAGAGGTAAAAGAAAATAAAATTAAAGTTATGAACATAAAAAAAATTAAAAATAATGAAAAGATGAAAGTTGAGTTAAAGTCGTGAAAAAAAGCGTATGCTTTGTCGAGAAAAATTGAGAAAACGGGAAAAAAGGAAAAGCGAAACGAAGGATGGCCGCGTGTCTCCCACTCGATGTAGACGACAGGAGGAACCAAGGGATTAATCACTACATAAACAACCAACCAATTAAAAGGATTTATTTAATCGTCTGTCTTAGACCAGATGATCCAACTTTCGGGAAGAAAAATTAAAATTTGTAACCTCCTCCTCTCGGAGGTTTCTCCGAATTTACACCCGTGATATAACTCCCTTGAGTAATTTTCACAGCTAGGAACCACATTTTATTTGTAATCTTAATGTTGCGATTCTAAACCCTCGTAATAGTGACAATGTTAAGTGATTTTGTATTTCATAATTTTTTAAAAAAAAAAAACTAACCTTGTTAGTATTCAAACTTACATCATTTCAACATATCTTTTTAACTTGAGCGGACGGGCAGGGGCACTCTACTACACTATGTATTTGGTGTTTGCGTGTGAAATTCGGACTGGGCGAGGTGAATAATTTGAAATAAGCACAGAAGAAAGAAAAGTCTTGTCTCACATACAAATATTAAATCCCCCACCCAGGTGGACAATAACCTTCTGGAAGCAAACGGCCGACTTATTACATCGTACCGGTTAGCTGCCCCAAGCCAGGCATATGATTATGCTATACTTAAGCCAAGAACCACGACCTTACCTTAAACAAAAAAGTACCAGATTTTGCATGGCCACCACCACAACACAACCGGGGCAACCTCGGTCCACACAAAAGAAAATATTAAAAGGTAATTGTTTCTTTCCTTAAACCCCCTCCCCTTCTTCCTTATCGACTCCAAATCCAAATCCCTCCTTCCCTCCTCCACTGCCGCACCTCCTTTTTCCTTCTCTTGTTTTGTTTTTCACTCTGTCGTAATGGCAGGAACCGGCGTTGTGACCCTCTACGGCACCGGCGCCCTCACCGAGACCAAGAAGTCCACCTTCTCTGTCAAGGTCGGACTCGCCCAGATGCTCCGCGGCGGCGTCATCATGGACGTCGTCACCCCCGAACAGGCCCGCATCGCCGAGGAGGCCGGCGCCTGCGCCGTTATGGCCCTCGAGCGCGTACCCGCTGACATCCGCGCCCAGGGCGGCGTCGCCCGCATGAGCGACCCCCAGCTCATCAAGGACATCAAGTCCGCCGTCACCATCCCTGTCATGGCCAAGGCCCGTATCGGACACTTTGTCGAGGCCCAGATCCTTGAGGCCATCGGCATCGACTACGTGGACGAGTCCGAGGTCCTCACCGTTGCCGACGAGGATAACCACATCAACAAGCACAACTTCCGCATCCCCTTCGTCTGCGGCTGCCGCAACCTCGGGGAGGCCCTGCGCCGCATCCGCGAGGGCGCCGCCATGATCAGGACCAAGGGGGAGGCGGGCACGGGGAACGTGGTCGAGGCGGTCAGGCACGTCCGTTCGGTCATGGGCGACGTGAGGGCGCTCCGAGGAATGGACGACGACGAGGTGTTCGCCTATGCCAAGAAGATCGCCGCGCCCTATGACCTCGTGATCCAGACGAAGCAGCTGGGGAGGCTCCCGGTGGTGCAGTTCGCAGCGGGAGGGGTCGCCACCCCGGCGGATGCGGCGCTGATGATGCAGCTGGGATGCGATGGGGTGTTCGTGGGGTCGGGGGTGTTCAAGAGCGGGGACCCTGCGAAGCGTGCCAAGGCAATAGTGCAGGCAGTGACACATTACAGTGACCCAGAGATGCTGGCGGGGGTGAGCTGTGGGCTTGGGGAGGCCATGGTGGGGATTAACCTGAACGACGAGAAGGTCGAGAGGTACGCCAACCGGTCGGAGTGAGAACAAGCGAGCAAGCCGGCGGCCGGATAGGTGAAGACAGACGACGCCACCAGTAACATTGCCGTTATGATTTTGACATTAGAAGGGAGGAATACTCATGTCCTGTGTCCTCTTCCTCCTCCATCTCCATAAGTAAAAGGATTGTGAAGGCTTCCGTGATGCTTCACGGTTTCCCCTTACAACATCACCACCCCACCCCAAATGGCCTATTTGATGGTCTTCCCATTGATTTGTTGCTATGAACAATTCTGGACTCTTATTATGATGTGTCTTAAAATTTAGTGATTTCCCATTACTTGTGGCCCGGAGGGGATGAGATTGGTTTCATGCAGTTATGGGCTTTTGTTTCCTGCGAGCAGAGCAGCAGATCCATGGCAAAAGCAGGAGGGCCGAAGTCCTCCTTTTTTCTTTTCTAAACCATCTCGTCTCGTTCTGCCCCCTTCTGTCCCCTTCCACATATGGGTATAAATTGACGAAGGATCAAAGAGGGTCACAGCCTTCCTGGGTTGTTGCCGTCGATGTTGATCCCATCTCCACCTCCTCTGTGCCATTGGGATCATGGTGAGTGTCTTCTGTTATTAGATTCCATGATATCTTGATCTCAGGGTGATGATTTCCCAAGAGATCAAAGTTGATTTCCGGGATCTATTGCAGCTCCATTGTTCTGCAGAGATGAACCTTGTCAATGGATTCTAGTTCCACATAAGCACTGCCTCTTAACGGCGGCAATGACCGTAAATTAATCTGTGACTGTAGTCTGGTGTGGTAAATTTGTTACTTTGCATCAGGTTCACCGAGATACGACGGCCCGTGTTATCTCGCTACTTCATTTTTAAGGTTCACCGGGTTTTTCTGCAATGTAATGGATGAGATCTATTCCATGGAGTTGTTCTTCCTGTTCTGTTTGCTATCTTTCCTTGGTTGCAAGTTGTGGTGTTTGTCCCATCATCGCCCACATATTAAAGAATTTAAAAGCCAGGTGGGGCAGGTGGACATATGAATGGTTTCCTCCACCCACATGCTTTCCCCGGCATGATTGATCACTTCCCCCTCTCCCACCGCCCATTTCGTCATTTTTGTAGACCAGCCAGCAGCCCTGCACTGCAGATTATCTTTATGATTGGCCTTGGTATTTGATGAGGCAGCGTGCCTCAAGTTATCGCCCTTGATTTTCTTACCGGCAGGCGTTGTTGTGTCATGATTTTTCAGGAGTTGAAAAAGAAAATGTCAATCTGTATGTCATAACAAAGCAAGGAATTGGCCAAATTTCTACAGCAAACGCATCAGATTTTGGTTCCCTCCCGGGGTCCATCGCCCATGAAGTTATACGACAACCTTCGAGCATGTCTCGCCAATCGCTCTCGGATATTTTCTCCATGTCGGGATGGGAAATTGGTCAAAACGAATCAGACGAAACGCTTAGCAGTCTCTGAGATGGAACCGACGAATGGAATAGATACGATGTTTTGGTTAGACGCTTGATGTGAGGACCGGCAGGGCCCTCTCTAGGTCGATGACGACCTCCGTTATGTCCGGCCTGTCCCTTCCTTCCAAACTCACGCATCGTGCGGCTGTCCTGGCTACTGCCTCGACCGCACCAGCCTCGTTTGTCGCCGGTGGCTTGATTCTCCTGTCGAGCAGAGATTGCAGATCGCCTGCTAGGATATGTGGTACAGCATACTCGACGAGGCTCTGGGGACCAGAACCGTCTTCATCCTTGAAGACAGCTCGTTTCCCCGTTAACAGCTGCAGCAGCACCACCCCGAATCCGTACACGTCGCTCTTTGTAGTCAGGGTGTTCATCACGTAGTACTCGGGGTCTATGTACCCGACCGTGCCAACTGCTTCACCGGAAATGTAATCCTTGTCTGATTGCGGCCACGTCAGGGACAAACCAAAGTCGGATATCCTTCCTGTCCAATCGGCGTCAAGCAGAATATTGGACGATTTGATGTCACGGTGGATGATTGGCGGCACCGCGTAGTTGTGGAGGTACTCAATTCCCCTGGCCGCATCCAGCGCGATCTTTATCCTCATTTTCCAGGAGTCTACGATATAATCGCTGCCACTGCTGCTTCCCATCGTCTCTCGGTTATGTAGGAGACCATGCAGTGTTCCGTTGCTCATGTACTCATACACCAGAAGCCATTCATTGCCTTCCTGGCAGAATCCTATCAGCCTCACCAGATGCTTGTGATTTAGCCGTGATAGAATCGCTAATTCTGAACCGAAGGCGTTTTCGTTGTCCCTGTACTTCTTCATTACCATCCCAGTTCGTCCCCTCTTTATAGCCACTTCACGTCCATCGGTAAGCAAGCCTCTGTAAACAGTGCCGAAGCTGCCACTGCCTATTTTACAAACAAGTGAGAAATTCCTCGTGGCAGCTGAGAGTTCCGCGAGACTGAACTTCTCTACGATGTCTGTGTGCTTCGACCAGGATTCGGTCCTTTTTCCCCTAATTGAGATTGAACTTTGGCCCTCTACCAAAGCAGGTGCAGACATCTGCGTGGGCATATCAGCGGGATCAAGAACACCTGAGTCCGTTTCCCTTAATTGAACCGAGCCGTCAGACTTTCTACAGAATCTTTCTCCAACACATAAGCAGTATAAGGTCGCGCAGATCCCTGCAAATGCCCCGACACTACCTATAACAATAAATACTTGGGACAGCCTGTTCATGGGCGAAACTGGCCGTGGCACAGGTGGCAAAGTCAAGGGAGGAAGAGGCAAAGCAACCGGGAGATCGACTTGGCAAGGTTTGCATATACTTCCAGAACCACGACATAGATTATCTGAATTTGGGTAAGTTCCGCAGGCTACGCACGGAGACCTCACGCATGGACCGGGAATGATGGTTCCTATCGGGATATTACTTCCTGGATTAGACCATCCTGGTCCCCAGCAGATTACGGTCAAGTTCGAGCTAACCAGCCCGCAGACAAAATTTGATCCTGCCACAATCGTTTCAAACGACTCATTCCCCACCTCAAATGACCCGCGGTTGTGGCCTCCTTCCCAACAAACAACCTGTCCGCTCCTCCCACGAATCGCACAGCTGAAATTCGCGCCTGCTGCAATTCCTGAATACCTGGGGTGAGCGCTTAGTTGGTCAAATTCATCCTTTCCCTTGCAAACCAGGAATTCGCTGCCTGCAGTTAGACCGCAGACATGAGAGACGCCGGCCACCAACGTTGACATTGTCAAGTTGCCAAACTGTTTCTGTATCTCGCCAGCCACTGGAACGATCCCCCAACAGGAAACTCTGCTATCGTTCGCCAATATCCCACAACTGAAACCGCTTCCGGATGTAATGCTACTGAATTCCAGATCTGACCCCGGCGAAGGGAACAACGACTTTCCTCTTTCCCCTCTCCAGCATCTCGCAACCCCCTTGCTCACCTCCCTGGCGCACACCTGGTCATCCCCCACTGCCAGGTCAGTCATCCCAACCCTCGGGCTATTATAAATCCTCCTCGGCTCGAACCCCGAATAGGACACATTGAAGGCGGTGTCCCAACACAGGATACTTAGACCCCCGGACGTGAGGCCGCAAAAGAAAGTGTATCCCCCCGATAAGGACTCAAACGAAGCATTCGGAAGCACGGGAACAGTCCTACTCTGGCCATTCCTATTTTGGTAGCACAGGATGCTCTGAGTCAACTCCCCAGCTACGATTCCACAGACGGTGGCGGTGCCCGAGACCACGGCGTAGGTCGAGGCCGACCCAAGGGCACGGATCGTGACGGGAAAGAAAACGGAGAAGATGACAATGAGTAGTATAGGGAGTGACATGCGAGCAGTTCATGGAGGAAAGGGAGAGGAAGAGACTGGTGGTGGTGGTGGAGGAGAAGTAAGAATTACAGCAGGGGGGCAGGGGGGAGGGGAAGGAATGAGTGAACCAATGAATGAAGGAATGATGAGAAGGAAGGTGCCAATTCAGAGAGGCAAGCAATGTGGTCCTTTTTTCTTATCATTTAGAATAAAAACTCCCCATCCTGAGTTGGAAGAAGCACAATCCCTTCCTTTGCACATGCACTCGAGAGAGTTTGCCCCCAAGGGAGTTTCCTCCTCCTCCTCCTCCTGACGCGGAGATACCAGCTTGCTAAAATGATAACCACCACAGACCGATTACATTATTATGTGTTGTTACTTCTGCTGATAAAATATAAATAATGTCCGCCTCCATCTCTCGCCCTGTTCAGTCACGAGCCGAACATCCAAGAATAAAACGAGCTAATGCCGCGTTCTATGAGGCGGTGTCGGCAACTATGCATTTGGCCAACAGCCTGAAGGGTTGGGGGATTCAGCTTCTTGGGTTTCCTTCCTCTTCTTTCTCTGTATGCAAAGAAGAAAAGGAGGGACTTGGGATAGTGCCCCCCACCATCAAAGAAGCCTCCATCCAAACTCCAATCCATAAAGCAAAGGAGATTATGATGATGGGGATTGGTGGCTCTTTTATGCCGGCCAGCATCAGTCATGATTGAATTGAATGTGCTGTAAAAAAGCATGCCTAGAAAACATTAATTTTGTGGCTACTTTTTTTTCACCTTTTTTGGGTTATTGCTGCTGCTGCTGCTACGAGCTATCTCTTCTTGCATAAACCGATACTAATAATTGCAGACAAGAGAAGAGAAAAAAGACAAGGGAAAACAAAGGAAAAGGCCTTCTTCCAGCTTTTTTCCCTGCAATATAGCTAAGGCTTAGTCCACTGATATTTTCTATTCTATGTTATTGTAAGGTCAGAGTTAATACGGAGGTTCTACTATTGGGAATTTTGAATTCTAGCTTGACGTACAAGAAAGTTGAACTATCAGATCATCGATCAGCTCTTCCGAGATTTGCCCCCCTACGTCCGCGCATATATCGGACGACGCTTCTTCATACTTCCACTTTCCGTTGTGCGACAAGATCTCCCAGCTGCATGACGGGATCTGCATCTCAAGGTAGCTCAGCTGTCTCGAAATGTCTTTCCTTGGGGATCCCGTGCCGCTGCGCCTGGACCTCTGCATGTGGAGGAGGCTACGGTCATCGCATTCGTTTAAGCCTTCAGAATCCTCTGCCGTACATTCATCTGATCGAACGTTGCACCGAGTTCAGCCAAGTGAGTCTAGTGTTGGATTTCGAACTGGTGAATATGATGAGGGTGAAGTTCATGAAACGTACCTGACGTAGACGTCTCTGGATCACTTGTTACGAATTCGCTCAACTCGAGAACAGAAACCGGGCTCAATGAGTTTTCAGAGCTGCACTCGATTTCCGCCTGTTTGTCCACAGGGACAACTTCTTGCTGGTCGCTCTTGACATTCCTCAGCTTGGCGAGACTAGAAATCTCTGCGGATTCCGGGGTTTGTTCAACGGCCGAATTCTCACCCCTCGAGTTGCTTTCGTTTTTCATGAGGATACTCGTCCTATTCCTCCCCCTCTTCCTCCTCTTCTTTTTCCCGCTGCCAGTGCCGTCTTCCGTTTCTGTCCTGTTCTCGAAGATCAGGACCAAGAATTCCTCGTTTTCAATCTCCAGGTACGTCGGGGTCTCGCGGAACGACGACGTGGACTTGATGCTACTCCGAGGATCACCATCTTCCTCACACTTCTCTCTGTAGTCCAGATCGTTCATGGACCGACTTCTCGTAACAGAACCAGGAGAATTTTCCCCATGGATCTTCATGATCTGGGGCAGAGACTCCAACCCCATCAGTCTGGCCACGATCCCGGGAACTGGGGTCGCAGCCTGTGCGCCAATCTCCTCCTCCTCCTCCTTCCTGTTGCCAAATTCCTCAGCTTTACCACTAGCGTAACCAACAGGGAACTCGGGGAGGGAACTTGAGCGGAAAATTCTCCGCAGCACTCCCACGAGGCAGCTACCCGTGACTCCTTCATACGAGGTAGACGTCGAAGCAACAGAGGCGGTGGAGGACGGCGACAGCTGCTTCATCATCAGGTTATTCCGATGGTAAGAAAGTTGGGGAAGAAGAGAAATGAAATGGGGGGAGGGGTTGAAATCGTGTATGTGTATTGTCGGGATGAGAGAGCGCCGGAGGGGGGAAAGGAACAGTTGAAAACAGGAAAAGGGTAAAGGGGTAGAAAGGAAAAGGGAATTGGAGGGGTCGGAGTTTGAATTGGGAAAAGAAAAGAAAGAAAGAAGGAAAGAAATGAAGGGAGTGAAGAGATGGGGGAGTGTTTTGTCGGAGTGGCGGGACTAACGTTCAAAATTGTGGTCAAGACTTAGAGAAGGCAGGACAGCAAACAAACACACACACAACACACTGTTTTTTTTAGATGTTTGTCCCGAAAGACAGAACAGAAGAGGAAGGAACATGTCAAAAAATTCACATTATACAGACCAGACAGAATCCCTTCTGCCCACATTGTCTGAAAAAGTCAATCTGCAGCGAGGGAAAAAGCAGGTCCATGTTGTCTGTGCTGCTCGCTTTGTTTTCTTCCTTTCACCGGCTTGATGGCTGGCCATGATTTTTGCAGCCTTGGAATGCATGTCACGACAGGAGAAGCGAAGGGAAGTCCGAGTCTTTCCTCTCGTTTTGCATTCAATTCCGTCTGTTATGAGGAGGTAATGATGGTCCCATGAATGATTACTACTGAATTGGGGGAGGGATACATCGTCAGTTATAATGAATGGAGGGATGGATGATTAATTAAGTCCCATGAAGCAGTGGAGGAGGGACTGATGGCAGTTCAGTCTCTGAAGATCCTTTTGATTCCACTGACCTTATCCCCCAAGTTGGCGTTCTTCCTGGCCCTTCGTTCTTATTACATCATATGTCACATTGGAAAGAGTTAAAGGGAAAAGCAGAAGGACAAGCCGGGGGGGGGGGGGGGGGGGGGGGTTGAGGACGACGATCACGTCATGAGGAAGTTTTGTCTTGTCGTCTTCTTGATTCTTTTATTTTGTTTTGATACTAAAAATACTTAAAAATATTTTCACTCTGACTTTCTGCATCTCAGACATTTCCTGTTGGGAATTGAAAACTACAGCTGCTTTGGCCTGTCTGCCCCATCAACAACAACAACTATTTGTTTTGGTCTTTTGCTTTGGTTGGAGTTTGCATGCCTGCAGGGAACAGCCAAAAAAAAAAAACAGAGAGAAAATTCTTCATCTTTGACATTATAAGCAGGGAACCAAACAAAACAACCCCAATCCCGACTTGCTAATTGATCTGGGTTTTCCGATGCTCCAACCACAAGATCATCGGGACGGAGATCTTAAGACTTGTGGAAATGAGGGTCGGACTGGTAGAAGACAACGTCGCCGGTGTTGCTGACGAAGTGGTCTTGCCTTAGGCTGCTGACCAGTTGCTTGATCAGGTGAAACGGGATCGGTCCAACACATTTGGTGGGCTCCCTGTAGTATTTCCCCATCACTGACTTTGATGCTCTCGTCTTTTGCCCGGTTTTTTGTTTCGCAGTTCAGACAAGGAAGAGAATGGAGTCAATAGAGAGTAACGAGAAAAATATGTTGAGGGTGAACCGAGTTTTCGAGTTCCTCCTTACGGCTTCAACGAGGTGGTAATGTGGGATCTGAGGGAAGAGGGTGGTGGATGACGTGGGTGCCGATGTCGTGGTGGATGCTGTTGAACATCCCGTAATCCCGGTCCACCGTCGTTAGCCCTCCCCGGAGATAACTCCACTCCTTGTCACATTATCGTTGACTTGGCGTCAAATGTGTTGTAATTCGAATGAAGACGTGAATGGTTAGCAGTAAATGGCGAGCTATATTCTAAGGGTGGCCGAAGCACGGGCCACCCAGTTTGACCCAAAATTGAACAAATGAAGAGGGCTTTGCGCATACCTTGCCCCTGTACCACGGGAGCTTCTCGTGGTGGCCATGGTGGTGGAGGTAAGTGACTGTGTCCAGCCACATTACGAAGATCTGTAGGATATCCAATGCCATATGAAAATTCAATGCCCGAAGGAGACTATCAAAGCCGGAATGGGATCCGGAAGACGGGTTGAAGTTCATACTGACCAGATAGGAATCCCGTAGAGCTTGAGAACCGTGGAGGTGCCACAAGCCGAACATAGGTAAATCAGCAAACTAGCCATTGTAAACCAACACAGGGTCGAGATCGTCACATCCACCCGATCCTTCGCCGAGAACAGCTTGCTGTATGGGTTGAAGTGAGACCCTTCCTTCCCTGGACTTCTTTCCCACTGCCCCGAGACACATGGAACAGTTAACTTCGGAAAATTCCCCAGTGCAAATTTTGGAAGAAGAAAATGAATGATTGGCGATGGCGATGAAGGCGGGGTGTAAGCCTACCAAATAAAGAGGGAAAGCGAACATGGGGAAGGGCAGCACGAATCTTAGGAACCGAGTACTCGTTTCCAGGCTATTGTAAACTTCCTCCGTCAACTGTTCCATCGAAAACCGAAAAAGGAAATGAACCGAAAGCCATTTACATGTTGGTTTGGAGGGATTTACATGTTGGTTTGGGGGGAGACTTTCGAAGGTGCTTACGGGAACCCATGATTCGTCATTCTCGACATGCCCGTGGTTGTTGTGATGAGTTTTGTGACTTAATCTCCTGGCAAAAACATGAAAATTTAAACATGGTATTCGGTTCGAGGGTGCATTTCATATTATCAGGGAAGATCATACCATCCGTGGTAAGGCACGAGGATGATGGTATGCAGCAGATGTCCAACCACATTGTTCAGCCAGGGATGATCCGAGAAGCTTCCATGGCCGCTGTCGCGAACGAGGAAAGAATAAAAACGAAGGACTCCACGAACCAACATTCGAGAAACCCATGACAGGGGTCGACACATGGTATGGTTTCTCACCAGTCGTGGCCGAGAACAAAGAGGGCCCAAAACATGGTCCCCTGAGCGAACCAATAAACCGGCCAGAGAACAGACATCCACCCGGAGAGGTACACCACCGCGAGCCTTCCCATGACCGAGCAGACCGACAAATCCCAGACGACGTAGCCCAGGGAACGAGCAACGTTCTTCACCCAGCAATGCTTGGGGATGGCTGCCCTTATGTCGGAGATCTTGAAAGGGGGAGCCGAGCTGGGGTCGAATCCATCCCCGCGCATCCCTGAAGGACCCATGGCAGATGATTGCAGAAATCCTTCTGTTCTTAGGATGCGAGGGGAGGAAGATGCGTATGAAAAAAGGAGAATGCTCGCAACTTAAATAAGTAGTAAATTGACGTGGACTATTTGCTTTAATTTTAATTTTATCAGGATGATTTCCTTTTTTTTATTACTTTCCAAATGGGGAGGATGTTAGAAATTTTTTATGTTTGGCTTTTATTAATTATTTACTTTTATTTTACTTTTATTTATTTTATTTTTACTTTATTAAAGTATATCACATAAAATCCTACTAAAATATTATAATTACTAAAGTTATTGGATAAGGGATAGGATGGTAGGCAGATTATGGTTATTTACGGCTAGGTTACTTTCCCTGTCCGGACTTTTATTTATTAAAATCAAACTTTTATTCATTAAAAGACAAAATTAACTTTTCATGAGAAACAATGTATTAGGTTTACTATACGTGGGTTAGTCGCCGGACAGATCGCCAATTTCAATTTCAATTTTTTTCGATGATCGTAAATCCACGTAACTGATTCAGTTTTCCACTACTTTGTTTGAGTTATTATGCGGTTTCTCATCGTATTATTATTTTTGAGGGTTTGACGGACGAAAATAGAGAGGATAATTGTAAAAGAATTTTATGAAAATTGGCGTGAGTTTGTTATTTTCATCGCGGAATCGAAAGAGTTCGACCCGAAACTCGTTTCTACTGCGTCATAAATGGTTTCTTCCCCGGGTGGAGGGGGAGGTTCTATTTTATTTCCTGAGCCTAGGGGACCATGTAAACAAACCCATCAACCCCAGTCATGCTGGTGGGGGTGGGTCTGGGTTTCTCCTTCCTTCCCTCAACCCCCACCAATTTGCTTGCCGTTGCCTCCACCAGTCTCGCTCCCGCAATAAATTCTGCATCAGATAAAAATCGTACCATAAACAGTGAATTCAGCAAGAGAGGCCCAAAATATGAGATCTTCTTAGATTGGCGGGGTGTGTGTGTGGAATCAGCAGCCGGTCCAAAATGATATAACAACAACTGCACCCAACCACTTTTTGGTTTCCCTATTTTTCTTAAATGGGGTCGTAGGTTGACGGCGAACTGAACAATTTTTTCATCGTGACATCATTTATGATCCTCAAATTGTACTGTTTTTTATTAGAATGTAATACAAATGACGATTAAAATAAAAAGACAATTCGACCGTGCCCCACAGAAGAAGGTTCGACCTAAAAAGCACCTCTCTAGAGTTACAGGGCATTTGGTTGGTTGTCTCCACTTATTCCCGTTACCTTTTTGTATTCCCCGTAGTTGTCTTCTTCGTCTAGAGTTCATCTTGTATTTCTAGTGTAACTCAAGTTAAACGTCAAGAAGTAAGTTTCCTTTTTTTTTTAGCCCAATGGATCGATTTCCTCGATCGCTCGACAAAGACTTATATGATGCTTCGATGTTTGTCCTTCGAGATTAGAATGTGCGAATAATAAACACACTTCACTGGATTTTGAAAATTGCTCTCCGATGGTTAGCATATCGATTATTCTCATTAACACTCGGTAAATAATTGTTAAGGATTATCAACGAATGCGTGACGGCTCAAAAATCTAGTCGACCGAGAGTGATCCATAAATACGCTTCGAAAATTCAGTCGACCGAAACTGTTATGCCCATCGAAAAAATCTATGATAACTTAATTCTTCGACTAAGATTGATTTATTTTCTGGGATCACCATTTCTTTTGAAAGTCAAGGAATTTCCGGCCCAAAAATTTAAAGAAATCTCCTTGAAAGCAATAATTTTGAACTACCTAAGTTATTTTCTTTTGTGAGGGGCAAATGTTTACGCTAGATAATTTATGGCCATCAACCACGATGCTTATTTGAATTGAATACAATCGACTAGTAAAACAGAAGCCGATCTGCTATACTTATAGAAGACGGTCGACCGGGCCTGCAAAAGCCGGTCGACTATGCTCACAGAAGGCGCTCAACGGGGCCCACATAAGCCAGTTGACAATCTATAGAAGTTAATCGAAGAATGAAGATCTTTGTTGCTCGTAATAACTACCCTCTAGAATTCAAGCAAGTGAAAATGCAAAAGCGGTTATCGAACGTAGTTTTTTTTGTAAATAAGATTACAATTTCTTATAAATAATAGAAGTTTCTTTGTGATAAAAAACTACATTCCTTTTCAGTATCCCTATAATTCTTCATCCGACGTAGTATAGCTCAAGTTCAATATCAAATTGATGGGAAGTAAGTTCCTTATTCAATCTGATAGTCTTTTCCACCATTTCCTTTCCTTAGAACCAACACATCCTTAGTTCTTCGATATTCTCTCTGGACTGCACTGCACCATTCCTTTACCTTTGAATAAACACGACCCTGAATGCAATACACATTCCTGTGAAAAGTAAAATCTAAATCAAACAAATTAAGGAATCAGAAATCGAATTTATTGAAGATATTGGATCGGTTACAACATGGGCCGACAAGCCCATCGGAACAAGGGCAGCTTCTTGTCTTCTTCCGGACCGACTTCTTTCTCTCCCCCGATCTCGTACATCTCTGGGTCGTCGTTGGTTGCTTCGTTCGGCGTCGCGTCGAGAGTTCGGCCGAAGTTCAGCTCGAGGATGGATAGGGGACAGATTCTGCTGGTGGGTTTACCGCTGTTCCTCCTATGCAGCGACCTCTTCACCCTCTTCGCTCCGCCGCCTCCGAAGCCCCCGCCTCATCATCACCGTCACCATACCCACCATCATCACCAGCAGGCCAGCACCCCGGAGCCCCTCGAATTTCCTTCCCAGGTTGAAAAAATCCCATCTTTCTTTTTTATTTTGTTCTTACAGTTTCTGGGTAGTTGTCCGATTCTCGTAGACTGAAGATCTTTTTGGGGGTTTTTGTCGTCGTAGAAGCCGAGTGCTGTCGGAGGGATCGGTTTCGGGACTACGGTCAGGATTGACTTTTGTTCCTCTTGCTCCTACAGGTGTTCCCCTGATCCAATTAATCCCTCTGTGTCGGTGTGCGTGTGAGGTTTTATTTCCCTTGGGTGAATTGTTTTCTGTGGGTGTGATATGGAGATTATCAATTATAGGAAGACTGATGGGTTACTTTTTGTTATGGTTGAGTAGTGGTCTGGAATTTATGGATCAAAAAAGGGCGTGAAGATCTGGGGATGATCCCGTAAAGTAGCCAGATTGTTGTGTTATTCGATATTCATATAGGAGTTGCTCTGTCTAGTTAAATGCCTTTACTTATGTGCCCTTTCGCTAGCCAGTGCAGTAAATATTTCTTCGGAACTAGCTCAGACATCATCCTTTTGAGATAGAACAAATCTGTATGCATGTGAAACAGTTCTTGCTTCTTCTTAATTCTGTATGTTGAGTTTTATATTGGCAGAACAAAATACGGTCAATTCTTTTGCTTTTCTTAGTCGGTTATCACTATGCTACGACAGGGGCACTGCATTAACAATGAAGAAGATGCTGGAGACTCAATTTCCTGGAATTGATGTTATCCTAGAGAACTACCCCCCTCCAATGCCCAAACGCATATTGGGGAAATTGGTGCCAGTTGTCCAGTTTGGTGTAATTGGGATAATAATGGCCGGTGAGCATCTTTTCCCCGTGTTGGGGATCACGGTGCCTCCTCCCTGGTACTATTCTGTGCGTGCCAACAGGTTTGGGACAATTGCTTCGACTTGGCTTCTAGGCAATGTGGTCCAGTCGATGCTTCAGAGTTCTGGGGCTTTCGAAGTTTACTGCAATGGAGAGCCGGTAAGGGCTTTCTTCCTTTTACCTCATATGAAGGACTATTCATAACTAAATCCGATCTGACATCATCATTGTGGAGGAAATTCCATCATTATCATAGATGAACCTCCTTGTCCTCATGTTGGTTCCTTGATTTTCTTTATTATTCATTAGTGGCGTGTCTGTCCAGTTTTGCTGGACAAATACCAAGTATTGTTAAAGTGACAAGTGGATTTATTTGGACTTTAGGACACGGAAGTTCTAAAACAATTTCTTTGGTCTAGTGTTTGCCCTTTGTGTGACTAGTTGTATGATTTCGGGCTGAAGGGATGCATCGCTGACTTTTATTTCTATTCAGCAACTTAGAGTGGATGTGGTGAAAAGTGCTTTTCTTTTGGTCGCTCCGAGTTCGTTATTTCAAATCCTTTTTTCTTTTGTACCTTTTGGAGGAAAGCACTGACAATTCCATGTTGCACTTGTTACCACCTTTATTTGTAGGTTTTCTCAAAGCTGAAAGAAGGCCGGTTTCCAGGAGAGATCGAGCTGAAAGATCTAGTTGGCAGAAGATTGGCGAATTCCAGAGTTTCTGATGGACTTGGCACAGTTTGGCCCTAAACTTCTTACGACCTGCTGTGGGAATTGTCGTGACCACCATTGGCAGTCAAATGTGATGATGGTCTTCCCTTGCATCTTATACTTAGTTTCCTTATGTAGCAACCCCTGCAAGAGTTATCGTTGAAACCAGTCTGTGATGTGAAGGACACGAACCACCTCTAAAAGATCCAACTGTAGTGGTACCAGGCATTATGGTTGACTGCAATAAGGTTTCTGAATTAGAATTATCCCAGTTCCCAAGTTATTGCTGCAATATTCATGTAAGCATGCGTTGTACATTTCTCAAAGAAATGTCCTCTGGGCTGCTTCTGATACACAGTAGGAATTTGAATAAAAAAAAAACATGATATTGCCCATTTCATCCGGGGAGACTAATATGACAAGAAGTGCAATTACATTACACGGCAGTTGGAATCGAAGGTCAGATGGGGGAGGGGACATATTTGGCAGGGGGTGACTCCAGTATATATACATACACGTTGGGGGGGGGGGGGGGGGGGTAGTTCAGCCTCTCCCGCCATTCCGGCCACGGCCACCACTGGCCTTCCTGGAAGAAAAGGGGGGGGTTGTGGCAGGAGTTGGCAGAGGGGGTGCCGTAGTCGTCTGTCTGCACCATGAGGGACCTCCTTACTGCAGATTCTTCAGGGGGATAGCGAGCAGAGGAGAGTATGGGAGGGACGAGGAAGAGGAGAAGCCAAAGGCTGAAGAAGAAACGGGATCCCAGTTTGAAGGACATGTCGTTTTTAATGGGGGGGAGCCTAAAACCAGGCAAGAGGGAGGAGAGATTTATGGGATTTTGTGGGGGTGTTGGTGGAGTGCACGTAGAAGTGGATTCCGTGAGATCCAAAGAGTTTGAGAGATGTGGGTGCCTGCCACGTCCTCCTTTTAAAACACCAACTCCTACTTTGCATCCATTCCAAGGTATCAAAACCAATCCCCTTTTATGTATGAGAGAAGCCAAATCCAACAATACACGACCCCACCCCGGTTCATTGAACTTCCTTCCTTCCTTCCTGGGGTTATTTAGTTATTTACTCCCCCCCCCCCCAATACCAAAAAAACAAAAAAAAGTCAATCTCTTCGTTTTACCGTAACCAGTTAATTTAGTAATATAGGAATTCCGGAGGGGGTTTGGGCTTCTTATTAGAACTGGCCCAGCCCACGGCCCATATGTTATTTGAAAACCGTGGATGCGACTTCCCGGGGGCCTCCTTATGTTCCAAGAAAGCCGAACCCCCACGGGTGACTATAAGGAAATTAAATTCAATTAATTTAAATAAGACAAAAAAAAAAGGAAACTTTTTTTAAAATTAGTATTATTATATTAATTTGGATATGATATTTGTCTGGATCCCATGATAAAAGGAGGTAAGAAAATAAGGTTATATATTCCGCCAAGTATATGACAATAACACATCAGCCAATCTAGATTCAGGCAGTAGTGCCGTTATCCATTTGGAGTCCTGCCAATTTAATTAAAGTAAAAATTTATTCCGGAATGCTAAGATTTTCTATAATGTGTAAAGAAGTAGGTAAAAATTAATTACTATGGCCTTTTTCTAAAATAGTGAAGGTGGTGGAGAATAAATTAATTTTGATTCTTTTTTCAGAAAGACGACACAAACCGCGGCATTAGAGAACACCCGACGACGAACATGGCGTCGGAGTCCTACCCTCCCCTCCTTCGCCCTCCTGTACTCAATCATCCCCACCTCGACCCTAAACCTAACCCAACCTCCCAGGATTCATCTCTTCGTATCCCTGTCATCGACCTCGAGGTGCTGGATCCCGCCGCCCTTGACGAGGCGTGCAGGGAGTGGGGGGTCTTCCACTTGGTCAACCACGGCGTACCTCCCTCCACCCTGGCCCAACTCAGGGACCTCGCCGCCGCTGTCTTCTCCCTCCCCTTCGAGACGAAGCGGGAGTCTTTCACTAGCCCCACTTCCTACTTCTGGGGCACCCCCGTGCTGACCCCCTCGGGCTCCCCTCTCTCCAGGAGCTCCAGGGGCATCAATCTCCTCGAAGGGATGAATTTCCCCCTGAGACAACTCCCCTCGTTGGACTCTCGGCTCCCCCTCGTCGCCTCCTTCAGGCATGTCCTTACATCCTCGTACCCTTGGGTTTCCTTTAAACTCCTTTGCAAACCCATTTTACCACGGCGTCCATCGTCCGTCGTTTTTGCTACTCTCCTTGACTATAATTCCTTCCTTGGAGAGTTCATGTTGTTCCACCTGTTTCTGTTGCAATCGTAAAAGGGGAGGAGGATGATTTTTTTTTTCTTTTCGCAGTGATTAATCCAATTCTGGAGACCTGCCTTTTGGAATGAATTTGCATGTATTCCGTCACTTCATTGTGGGCCTCCCCTCCTCCACCAACTGCTAGGCTCTTTTACCCTTTTTTGCCATTTTCACTCTGGAATAATCCCCCCCCCCCCCCCCCCCCCCCCATTCATTGACCAGGGATCTGCTCCTTGAGTACGGCCTACACATGGGCAGGATCGCCACCTCCCTCTTCCAAGCCATGGCCAAGATCCTCGACCTCGACCCCGAGCACTACTCGGGCCAGCTGTCCGAATCCACTGGCTTCATTCGCGCGTACCGCTACCCGCGTGGCCTGGCGTCAGGATCGGACGAGGACACGCCTGGATTGGTGGCTCACACCGACAGCTCGGTGTTGGCCATCCTCTTACAAAACCAGGTCAACGGTCTCGAGGTTCAGAAGGACGGCGTGGATGGATGGATCCCTGTGGATCCCGTTCCCGGAGCGCTCGTGGTTAACCTCGGGGACATGATGCAGGTAATAATGACTCGGCCCTGTCTGGAAAGGTCGTTTTATGTCTTCGTTATATATATATATATATAAAAAGGGCCGTGTTTGTTCCAGGCATTGAGCGACGACCTGTACAAGAGCGTGAACCACAGGGTGAGGTCGCCGCCTCCGAGGGAGGAGAGCGACCGGATATCCATATGCTACTTCGTGTTCCCTGGGGAGGGGTACGTCATCAGGAGCTCCAAGTACAGGGAATTCACGTACGAGGAATTCCAGGCGCAGGTGCAGCGCGACGTCAAGACCATTGGGGAGAAGGTTGGACTTGGCAGGTTCAAGAAGCAAGACGCAATGAGTTAGGGAGGAGCTCAAGATCGTAGATATCGTTTAGAGGGAAAAAAAATATATATTTTACATCCCCATTTCAATTAAATAAACGTTGATTGTGGATTGGTGGACCTTTTCTGTCTAAAATCTCCTTGAATATATCAAATTTCTATAATTAAAAAGACAAAATATAACCAATCTAAAATATTATATTAACCTTAAACATTAATACTACAATTTTCTTTTCTTTTCTTTTTTTTTTTAAAGCCTTGGGTCACAAGAAAATCTCTCTTTTTTCTATGTCAGTCAGTTTGGCGAGTAGGGAAAACCAAGGGACTGACCGCCTGGAATTGGCGACAGTTTTTCTCTTGCTGTGTCCCGCCCGACAATGTCGGAGTCGCGTCACCGTCATCTACATGTCAACGTGGCGGAGAAATCTGGCCCTGATGACTCGGATGGCCACGGCGGTAGGAGGAAGCGCCGTCGCATGTCCTCAAAGGGGAAGCTCATGATCGGCCAGCGAGTAGAGGTTCGGAAACAGCCCCTCGCTGTGCTATTATACCCGGCCATTGACTGGATTGTGAATTACGTTTTCTCTAGAGGTTTTCTGAATCGTGCTTTTTGACGCTGGCGTGTCGTGAAATATAATGTTGCGTGTTAGATTAGTGGCGGTGCCCGGCGTTCCACGGGGTCTTGCTGGTCTTGCCAACTTTTATTCTCCGATGAATTGAAAGGTCTGGGCTTTACTGGTTGTGGATTCAATGTGGATTGATGTAAGGAGCAATGACGACGGGTTTTTAGGCTCTTGGCACCCTGGAAGAGTTATCTCGTTCGATCACCGAAAGCGGGGTGTCGAATACGACCACATTCTCACGGAAGACGGCTTGCAGAAGCTCGTCAATTTTGTGCCAATCTCGGCAGCTGCAGATGGATTCATATCCGACGACTTCTACGACAGCGACAGCTGTAAAAGGGGATTCCTCAGACCACTGCCGCCCATCTTTGTGTTTGGCCCTTTGGACCTGCATTATGGACTCTGTGTGGACGTGTTCTACAATGAAGGTTGGTCGGAAGGAGTTGTTTTCAATCACAATTACGGTGCCGAACATAGGAAAGTATTCTTCCCTGATTTGGGCGATGAACAAACAACTCCTTGTGGGAGCGAAAGCATCCACATCACACAGGATTGGGATGAGAAAGATGACTCTTGGAGACGTCGCGGGCAATGGGTATTTCTTGAGGTGATTGAGGAATGTGAGGAGGAGTGGCCGCTCGTCGTTTCGGTAAAGCAGATTTGGTATGACCTGAGACAGAAGGACAAGCTCAGAGACTTCGAGTAGACTTGTACAGATAAGTCGTTATGGGAGAAGCTTGTGACTGAAGTCGTGATTGACAATCTGAGCATAGTTGCTGCCGCTGTTCTCCCCTTCTTGAATAGTTCTGAGGATTCGGAGAACGATCATTCCAAGAATGAATTACCAATACCAGAAAAGGATGTTGCTGTTCATCTCGCACCAAGTCAAGGGGATCTAGATTTGGTAATGAAAAAGCCAGAGGCCATTTCGGGAAGTGCAATCAACTGTGGCATCGGAACAGTCCAAAGTCCATTTAGAGAAGCATTCACTTCGGAGCCTGGGCCTTTTAACGATCTTTCTGTTGCGGCAAATGTGGAAAGGAAAATGGTCGATGTTAGTAATAACTGCTGCATTCCCGTTGATTGTGGATACAGCGCAAAGCCCCTACAGGTAGAAAATGCACATGATCTGGGAAGTGAAGAGCATAGTCTGAGCGATGTTTTTGGCATCAGTACGAACCTTCTTGATGGAACAGGCAATTCCTTTGCCTTTGAAGCTGCTAAAAGGTTGGAGGAAAACTCCAGCCTGACCAAAAGTTTATCTAATATGCGCCAATTGAGGAATCATACACAGTAAATGTGGGTATTTCGAGTCCAGTATATGAAATGTTACGTGTTGCTTACGAGTTTCCAGTGCCCGTACCAATAGCAACTTGTACATCAAGCTTCGACCAGAGTAATTGGAAGAATACAGAGTCAACCGAGGAAGACTCTCAGTACTGGAAACCATGCAATATGCATTTCAAAGCTAAATTCAGCCCTGATGCCGTAAGAGATTATGTTTGGAAGACATCCAATGAATCACCCAGTTCTCGAATTTGCAGTGTACGACGGCATCTCGTCTCTTTAGGCTGGAGAATGGATTTTCAAAGAAGTGACTTACACGTTAGATTTCGGTATATCTCTCCCGAGGGAAAATGTTATTATTCTCTTGGACCACTGTGTCGTGATCTACTGAAGACCGCCAAAGTGCTATCCTTTCCGATGCCAGAGGATACAAGTCGAAGGTTTCCTTCTTCCCTTGTTGGCCCAATTTTGTCGTCGCATCCTGAAAAATCGGGACGGAAAGGGCGCGATTTCTTATCCGAAGATGAATCTCCTCCTTCGCCGGTACACTCCCCTGAAGCCATCATTGACTATTACAACCTTAATCTGAAGGACAAACCAGATAAGCACACTCATGAGATCAAACAAAACAGAATGAATGCCAAGAAGCACCTTGCAGCTATTGGGTGGAGATTTTCTTGTATGGAGAAGATGGGGCGCCAGGTAGCAGTCTATGTTTCTCCTGATGGGAGGATGTTCCAGTCACTCGTAAAGCCTGTGAAGCTTGTCTAACAGATGGACTGTTATTGTCTCCTTCTAATGGGGGTGCTGGACTGTTGGTAGTTGCAGAAAATAGAAAACTGGGAGATGCAATGTTGACAAGTGAGAGCGGCACATCAGGAGACCTAAGCAAAGCAAACACATGGGGAAGCAGAAACAGTGGGCATTGTTCAAGCATCGAAGAATCTTCACATCAAAGTACAACATACTGGACTCGTGGATCCTCATTTGATCATGCAGTGGAAGCCAGTCGACCGGCTCGTGTTTTGAGGTCTACCAAGAGGGTACGCAAGGAGGATTCCAGGCCAAACCAGGCGAACCCGAAGACCCTGCTTTCATGGTTGATTGATCAGAACATAATGTTGCCTAGAGAAAAATTGAACTGCCGAAGTGATGTGAATTCACTGAGTTTGGCAGTCGGACGAGCAAGCCGTCTTGGGATTAAGTGCAGTTGTTGTCAGGCTGTTTTCAATTTACGCGCCTTCATTAACTATGCTGGCATCACACACTCCAGGCCTACATCCAAGATTTTCCTAGCCGATGGCCGGTCCTTGTTGGATTGCCAGCTGCAGGCGCTTTGTGGCAAAGGTTCAAGTCGCTTGATGAAAGAGTCCGACACTAGCAGGAGGCGGAGCAAACGTCATAAGGCTGAGAATGATTACATATGCACGGTCTGTCACGACGGGGGTGAAACAATATTATGTGATCAATGTCCCTCCTCTTTTCACATGGAGTGTATTGGTTTGACGGTACGTACTTTGCTCAAAATGATCCTTCTCCATTTAGTCATGCCTTTTTTTATTCTTGCAAATCAAGAATCTTCCTCTGGACGAGTGACGTTCACTGATATTCATAAGCTCTGGTTTATTTGGGAATGCATTTCGTTCAGGAAGTTCCCAATGGGGAGTGGTTTTGCCCATTATGCTGCTGTACTATTTGCAAGCACAGACAATTCGTGCAAACCACTGTCAGTTCAACAGATGGAGATATCTTAAACTGTCGGCGATGCGAGCGAAACTGTAAGATAATTAATGCCTCCTTTCAATAGTTTAGTCCTCAAAACATTCCAAAGAAGAAACTACACGGGTCACTTGCAGCCACTGCTTGCTTAGTTCATTGATTTGCTTATTTGCCAATCTATCCAGACCATGTCGGCTGTCTGAGGGCCGAAGGGTCTGATCATCTGGAGAGCTTTCCTCAAGGACGACGGTACTGCAGCATTTCCTGTGAAAAGATAAGAGAAGATAATTTAATTTTTTAGTAATGTGTTTTTAGTCAAGGCAACCCTGTTGACATAACCAAGATGAACGCGTAAGATTTGCTAGACCTCCTACCAGGAAGCTTGTAATGTAATGCCCAATTGGCTGGGGGTTATCTACTGCTTCGACATGATAAATGTGGTGTAAAATCCTTTCTTATTACCAGGCCACTAAATATAATCTCAACGTGGATGTTGACGATATTGTTTTGGCCATCATCTCAGATTTCCGAGGATCTGGATGTGCTTGTAGAGAAGACGATAATCATTGGAAAAGATAACTTGAAGTGGACATTATTGAAGTGTCCAAAACACGACCCTTACAGTCAAGATGCCCCCGATATGGAGGCTAAAGTGGAGATACAGAGCAAGCTACACCTTGCTCTAGATGTGATGCACGAATGCTTTGAGACTGTCAAAGAGCCCTTTACAAACAGCGATTTGGTTGAAGATGTTATCTTCAATCGAGGGTCGATCTTTTCGAGGCGTCTGCAATGAATATAAAATTTGTTTTGAGCTGATGGCAGGCTTCAACTGATGGAAATTTCTCCTTCCACAGGTCACCGCTGCATCGATTAAACTTCCGAGGCTTTTACACGGTGCTTTTGGAAAGAGCTGACGAGCTGATCACTGTTACTACTGTAAGGTAAGCTTCCATAATCGGTTGCTTTTGACATGCCGCAAATGTCTCGTATGAACTCCTCTTGTAGTCTCTTTAATGAGACATTCAGTTGTGTAATTTTCTCTGTTTTCTTAATCTTGTTAAGGATCTATGGAAAAAGAGTGGCAGAAGTGCCTCTTGTTGGTACGAGATTTCACTATCGCCGACTTGGAATGTGTCGCATTCTGATGAACACATTGGAAAAGGTATGAACTTCTTATTCTTCCTGGGCAATTGGCTTCTTCGTCGAATTCTTCTGTGTTTCGAGGATACCATCTCTCTGTTCTTTTAACAGCTGCAAACTATGGCCAGGCGAGAGAAGTTGTCCTACTTTTATGTCATTAATGCATTACGTGTGACCCATCTCTCTCTCTGTCACTAACTTGCTCGATGAACAGATTTCAATGATCTCATATTTATATTCTTCTTTTTCTTTGCGGGTAAACACAATCGACTAACTCGTTTCTATTTATGATTTACAGACATTCGAGGAATTAGGAGTGGAGCGACTCGTTCTTCCTGCTGTTCCTGGATTGTTGAACACATGGATCACATCATTTGGTTCAAACAAATGACTGAATCCGAAAGGGGGCGGTTCCGGAGTTACGCCTTCCTGGATTTCCAGGGAACGATAATGTGTCATAAAGAACTGCAGGACGTGACTACCGGGGAGCCTTCATTACCTGAAGGCATGCGGATGAATCTTCCCATGGACTACAATAGCATTGCCGAAAGCAACAACAATAAAGACCACAGCGATCCGCTACAGAAGGAAGGCCACGACCACATGCAGTACACCGAGCATTACATTGGGTCATCGGGGCGACTAATTTCAGGAATCGGTCAGGATGTGCAGCAATTTAAGGAAGATAATGGGTACAATTCCTTGGACCATGACACTAACGGGGGACATTATTTTGACAATGGTGGCATACTTAAGTCATCACGGTGATCAATTTTTTGTTACTAAACGTGATGGGAGATGTTACAGAAAGGGACGAGCATGATGAAGAGGAACCAACCTTCTGTATTTGGCACGATTGTTAGCTTAACCAGTTAAGAGTCCCCACTTGGTACTAACACAAATTTCAACCAAATAACGCCAGGAATGATTGAAATGAATTAAGGGGACGAGCAATGCAAAAGAATGAATGAATGTTTCATTTCGGCAACTATCTCCCAAAAGAATTCTACACTGCCCTGTCGTTGTAGTCACCTACAGTCTTCCTATCCAATGCATGGTCAAAGTAAGTTTCTGCTTCATAAGTCAACTATGGAACAGCGGGAGAGAGATGGCGTGCATTGGTTCAGAGTTTCATTTTAGGGTGTAGTTCCAAGAAATGCGTGTTTCTCTTTGATTAATCTTATTCCACATGGGCTGGTTTTTCAATCATACTTGACCGGGGGGGCCAACAAGGGTTAAACGTCCGTCCGAAGGCAGAATTATTGGTATAGGATGTACTTCCCCGACGTCCGGAGACAACATTAGGTTTGAAGAACCGGATAGCGAGGGGAAGCAAAATCGTCTCTTGGCCTCAAATTCATACTCTTGCCGGAACCACCCATTGATCACAGGGCGCCGGCACCTGATAAATTTTCTGAAGCCGATCTTGCAGTAAAAGAACGAACAGTAGAAGAACGAATTAGGCAGAGGATGTGGTGAACTCAGTCCCTTAGATGTTAACTGATGTTTTATTGCGATCATTGTCGCAACACCTCATTACAGGTCTGTAGGGCTCATCACCGTTCCCCATCCATCAATCCATCCATCCTCAAACACGATACACACACCCGAACACGGATCGACAAAAGAAAAAAAGAAGATGATTTAGTTGCTCCAGTGTTCTCCCAAAAGAAAGAAAATAAACCAACACCCCTGAAAGAATTCAAAAGTATTGGAGAGTCTGAGTGGGAGAGATTTTGAAAAAGCAACACGATCGATGTTGCTTCAAGGGAACGAGTCCGATGGGAATCGACGCATCTCCTCACGGACCAGATTGTGAAGCCAAATCAGAGTACTGAACAAAATAGAGGCAAGGAAACAAATCGATTTGGAAAAGAAGAACTGATCTCCGGTGGCAGCCGCCGCCGATCTTGTCTGCGAGTGACGACCCGCGCTGGTAATTGAGGGTGAGCGGAAAGGGGGTATTTATAAGGGGGAAGAAGCTGGCGGGGACGTTTTTTGCCCTAGTTTAGGTGAGATTACGAAACTAACCCCCCCACACTTTAAACACGTATATGGGGTTTGGGCCATGGGCCGTTGCTCTTTAGGGAAATCACGTTCTTCTATTTGGAATTTGGAATTTGATATAAAGCTTTTGTGTTCATGAAAGGATAACTTCATGTGAAATAATCATATGCACGTCCTCCTATGTGGAGCCATGTGTCCGAATGAATGATTGGATCATTTCTATTTGGATCGAATGGCATGCAATTAATGGCCAATGAAAGGTTACTTGGCGTGGTATCTTCAACAAGATTAAGTACGAGTATGTTCTTTGGGATTAAGACACGACACTGGGTCAGGACTCATTCTGAACGTTGTTATCATTTCCGCCGCTGTAAAATACATCGGAACTGACGAGGTTAAAGCTGTTTTCTCTCTTGGAGAGAATTCGCCGGAACAGGGTTCTTTTGACCGGGAGAGAGAGAGGGGAGGTTAGTTACTAAACGAATCATTCTTACGACTAGCAGGTTTTAGATTATTAAAGTAATACAGACCACATCACATGTTATACAACCAAAGCGAGATTGGGAGCACGAAATCTTTATGGTTGTCATGTAGGTGGCTTGGGATTCTTTCATTCGAACGCTTTTTCCCGGACGAATTGATTGGTGGTGGTTGGGGGGTGGGGGGGGGGGGGGGGGGGGGGGGGGGCAATGCAATGCAAATTGTCAAGTTGTGTATAGATACAAACGCTGAATTAGTCTCAATGCATGGAACACTAATTGAAGGCATGGCATGGCCTTTATTTGGTAAAAAGGAAAGTTGAAAGAAGGGGTCCCGAGCAGGAAAAGCAAGTGAAAGGGAAAGAGGAAAAAGGGCGTGTCTTCTCCTGAGCATATCAACACACATCACGTTCCGAATAGGGCCAAGGGCGACCCGATGATGCGAGATGGATGGGCTTGGGCAACAAGGGTGGTGTTGAAGTCGTCTCGCTTGCGACGACTAGGGGATAAGAAGAACTCACGCAGGTCGAATCAAGCGACAGGCAAAGGAGCAAAGTCTTCGGACGAAACGACACTATCAGACGAAAGAGGCTGAGGCGACGAGGAACCCAAAAGGTGGTTACTATCTGACGGATCAAGTCTGACAAATTACAGCTATATTATATTTTCCTTCCTTATCTTTTGATTTTATTTCTGTATATTTTATTTCGTTTTTCTTTATTGTCTGTCTTTGAGATGGCCTATATAAGCCATTGTCTGGTAACCTAGAGGACCGCTTATCTTGAATTTGAAATAAAAAACTCAGAAATTCTTTGAGTTTCACTTTTTCTTATCACTCGGTGAATTCGTTGTATGGCGAGATTACCCGAGCGTTGGTGTCGTTCAACCCCGAGTCCAAATACGATGGTATACGAGATCCGGGCAAGACACGCCCATTCTTCGGTGGTGGCTTAGCTTGTATTCGGAGGTTGGCGCGTCGTTATCCTTTACTTTCCTATTTATCATCCTCATATATCACCGTTCGCCATCTTGGTTCGTTTGTGTCATTGAACAACCGAACCGTCTCATCCCGTCCCTGCATCACGACCCCTCTAACCAGCTGATATGTTGGGCTCCTCCGGGATCTCCGTCACGTGTTTCCTGTCTTTCAACCCAACAGGATGATCAGTATTGAGTCGACACCAGTCCTAAGAATAGCCATCCGGAGTCTTTCTTCTGGATTTCTCTTGAAAGAGCAAGGTGGACGCGGTTTCTCGAGATGTTTTCCCATTGGGATTTAGATGACGTCGCTGGTAGATGATGATTACTTAATGGCCGATGACAGTGCTCCCCATTTGTTGAACCTCTGGGGGAAGTTTCTTTGCCCGCACGTCAGTTAGAAAGGACAGAAGCAAAATAGAAAAACTTGGGGGGGAGTTTGGAATGTTCCACGTGGAGTCGGTCGTCGTCGGGAAATTGGATATCCTCCTCATCTCAACTCATCTAATTCGCTTGGGGCATCATCGTCGTCGTCCTCCTCCACATTTCTTTTTTTGGCCACGCTCAACGACAGCCGCGTAAATATTCCCCCCCCCCCCCCCCCCCTCTTCCTAGAGAAAAGAATACGGTTGCTTTCCGAAACTTCTCCCTCAAAAAATGTTCTCACCAGTTTTATTATTAAAGTTCGTGTTTATCCTCCCCCCTCCCCACCCAACCAAATCACATTTTTTATATATAACCCAAAAAATACAGTAATGAAATATACTCTTAAAAACTACTTAAATGTTGTGTATATCTTGCATATGTAAGTTATATCAAAATAATTAATGAATATGTGTTTGATAAAAATATCATACGCAAGTGTTTAGGACAGCATCGTACGCGCTTTTCCAACGTTGTCGTTGCCAAATTCAGAAATACATGTCAGTTGACATCATATCTAGAAATATTCTTCTTTTAGGGGATACGTCCACACCCAACGAGTTTATAAAATATCATTCGTATTCCAGGAGATATATCAAATATGCTTGAGAATTGTCGCTTAATTCCACTCTGTGCCCGCTTCGGTCCCAACTCTTCCTTCTCTTTCGGTTGACACATTCTCACACGCCACCATGCGCGACTATAAAAATCTAGACATGAGTTGTTCAAACATGAAACATACGAAAGTTGAAAGCAGAAACTACAATGACCAATACATTTGAATCACAAACAACACAAGCTATTGTATCCCAACATATGATATGTGTCAGACTCGTCCGATGCCTAATCTGACTGGCAAATAGTAATAAGTAGCACTCCCAAATAACGCATCGAAAGTTGCCCTCGTAAGCCCTGAGTTAACAATTGTCTTCTCCTGCAACTCTTTCGATACGCCACCAAACTAAATCTCACTCTTCAGTATATTCAAAGCATGAAAGAGTATCAATACAATACATCAAAGACTAACTATCCACTATAAAAAATTAACAAATAACTACTGAGACGTGTTAAATTACATAATATAATTCAAGACTCACTTAACAACTTAAATTTTTAGGCCAAATAATAAGGTTTTATATGGTATCGGTTTTAAATTCAAATATCGTCGAATAAAAAAATCCTAAAAATATGACAAGAGGCCAAAAGAGCTCCCCTAGCCTTGAATCAAGGGCTCGGAACCAAAACTGTCAGACCGATTCGGCTCAAAGAAGCGTGTTAAACTATATAATATAAACTAAGCCTCACATATTTTAAGCTTTTAGGTTAAAACGTAAAATTGCGCTGCTGCTACTTGTTGTTCCTCCTGTTCACGGACAAATCCACATGCCAACCCCCCACATAGCCGAAATATTAAATCATTATGTGCAGGGGGAGAGTGGTGATCCTACTTTCGGTGCCATGTTTCCCAAAATTCGATGGATCGGAAGAGAACCACGGCGACTGTGCCGGTTCTGGCGATCGCTCCGTGACCATTCATTATTAATACGTGACGGGCAATCCGATGTTTGGTGAGTAAACCCCAGTTGCAAGAACCGCACGGGACACACTGTCTCTTGGTGGTGGTGGTGGAGACCAAGTGACAACTGGGTCCATCATAATCCTCTGTTTGTGTGGCCCTTTTCGGACGCCAAGTTGGAGGCTGTCACTAGTCACGCCACCCCTCTCCTCCTCCATCCTTAATTAATGATCAATTTTCAAAACAGACGTTTTTCAACATCGTGCAGCTTTGCCCGATCCCAAACAAACGCCCAAGAGTCGTGAATCCCCCTGGTTCCAATCGTCATGCGTGATGGCCAAAACCATTGGGGTGGTTAAAGAAAATGGATAAGCGAGTCTGCCGTGACGACATCCTTCACATCAGCAGCAGGGCACCCCCGCCTGTGGTTGAATCCAATCCAATCCACGAGAAGGGAAGAGGAACGACCGAAAAGTCCACGTGCCTAAATACTTGGCTTCCAAGTCGAGGTGTTGGATTATATATATATATATATCCAACACCTCTGCCACGCAGTAACCCAAATTACAAATTCCCGCAAAAGTTCCTCCTCATCCTCTCCTCATCTTCCATGGCTACTACTAAAACCAATCCCACTACTACTACCTGGATCAGAGGCAAGTGTATCGGTAGGGGAGCCTTTGGCGCCGTCCACCTCGCCTTCGACAGGAGGAGCGGCGATGTCTTCGCTGTGAAGTCCGTCGATGCGAGCGCCTGCCTTCCCAGCCAGCGCGAGTCGTTGGAGGACGAGATCACCATCCTACGCTCCCTCCCTCCTTCCCCCTTTGTTGTCAGGTACCTGGGCGATGACTTCTCCAGGGACGTGGATTCGGGATTGTCCCGCAACCTTCACCTGGAGTACCTCCCTGGAGGCACCGTGGCGGATCTGGCGAGCTATCGGAGCGGGAAATTCTCGGAGGTGGACGAGCGGGTGCTCAGGTCGCGGGTGAGGTGTGTGGTCGATGCCCTGAGACACCTCCATGGGAATGGGATCGTGCACTGCGACGTCAAGGGGAGGAATGTCCTGGTGGGCTCCGAGGATGAGGTCGCCAAGCTCGTGGATTTCGGCTCGGCGGTAAGGGCAGAGGACCTGAGGAAGTCGAGGGTCGTGCCCCGAGGCAGTCCCCTGTGGATGGCCCCCGAGGTGGTCCGAGGAGAAACGCTGGGGCCGAAGAGTGACGTGTGGTCGTTGGGTTGCACGGTGATCGAGATGGTGACGGGGAAGCCGGCGTGGGAGGACGAGGGCATCCACACCCTGACTCAAATAGGGTATTCCAACAAGCTGCCCGAGTTCCCAATTCAGTTGTCCGATCAGGGCCACGACTTCCTGGAGAAGTGTCTGAGGAGGGATTACGCGGACAGGTGGAGCTGCGAACAGCTCCTCACGCACCCGTTCCTAGCCACCGACTCCTCCAATTCGATCGCGATCAGGGGCTCGGGATATTCCCCGCGTTGCATTCTCGAGTGGACGGACTACGAATCGGAGGAGGACGAACGGGAAGTGCCAGCCTCCGAGCCGACACACGGCCGGGAGGAAGCAGCGAGGTGCGTGATAGGGGGATTGAGCTCGAGCGATGGGGCGAACTGGGAATGGGAGGGATCGGATTGGGTGGAGGCGAGGGACTGGGAATCAGATACGGATACCGGGGGGGAGGGAACGGGTGATTGGGCAGGGGCAGGGATGGAATTTGGGAATGATCAGGAGGAGGAGTTCAGGGGGGAAGCTGGTTCGAGCTGGCAACTTCCTCCACCTCATCATTACCACTACTACTTACCTGTCGACGTGGAAGTAGATGCTGCAGCAGATGGAACGTGTCCTCCAACTTCCCACTCCCCTCTCCCCTTGTTACTGTTGCCGTTACCGTTATTATTATTATTATTGGATAGTCTGTATTCACATCCAAATCCAAATTATTATCTTACTCGAATATACAATACATACATACTCCGTCCTCCCATCCCACCTAAGTAAATAAATTGGATGCATGTGATTTTGGGCAGGCACCAAACAAATGATCCCTCTACCGCCTTTCTGGCTACTCCTCCGTTATAATACAAAGTCAGTCATTTTCATTATTAAAAAAATGAATTTTTTTAAAATTTATAAACCCTAAACTCTTGAAAGATACCTGTCGCTGGGGCATCCCTCCCCCCGGCTCTTTGCGAATGAAACGGCCCAAAGTGGGTGGGGCGTATAAAATATGTCACGGGGCACGAGTTCGATGCTTTGGTTATTCGTTGAGAGGCGGGGCGGTGGCCAATCGGCTGCTCGCACGACTTGCCGAAATTCGGGTGAATATATCTATATCCAATGACTTACGTAAACCGAGTCGTGCCGTCAAGGGCATGGCGGGATATGCTTCGTTCGACACGTGGCGATTGGGTTGGGACGATGCCATGCCTCTTTATGATCACGATTCTTCTCCTACGACTCCTAACTTACTTTGTATTTTGTTGCTGTGCCGGTGCCAGCAGACAACCGTTGACAAGTGTCGTTAGTTAGGCCAGCTATCCACTCCTTTCCCTCCTAATTGGTGTAATCGTGTTCCAATCTTGAGGGGTTGGGGGTGCACCCGTCCGACTAAATAGGACTCGAGGAAGAGCTGTCGTGTCGGGGACTTCCGGATCCACGTTTCCCCCCCCCCCCCCCCCCCCCCCCCCCCCCGAATGTTTAGACAATTAGGTTGTCCTGCCCAGGAAGTGAGATTAGTTGACGAGGCTAACCTTTTACTTTATGCCGACACAAACTTCTTTCCCCACGTTGCAAATAATACAATGGGCCGACTAAACCAGCCGTTCCTACTCATGCCCAAAGGTTAGGACGATGTCTAGGCCCGATAATGTAATGGGCCGACTAACCGAGCCCATTAGTTTCCTCGATCGGGACCCAATATTGAAACCCTCGAAGCCCTTCCCCTACCACTTCCTCCCCCATTCCCTCGATCACAATCTCCCACTCTTCCTTCCCTACTTTTCGCCGCTCCAGACTCGCACGAGTCCGATCGTCGCCCCCTTCGCCGCCATCAGTCGGCTCCTTACCCCGGGCTCTCTGTAATTTTGTTTCCGTGTCGTCGATCGGTTGATCGGAGATGGCGTCCAAGGAGCCGGAGCACGAGCAGCGGGAGGACGAGGAGGCGGCCCCCGCCGAGGACGAGGACACCGGAGGCCAGTTCGCCCCCGTCGTCAGGCTAGAGGAGGTCGCCGTCACTACCGGCGAGGAGAACGAGGATGCGATTCTCGATTTGTGAGTTTCTTTCTGCCGTCCGCTTCCGTTTTGGTTTGTCTGCTGTGTTGTTTGTTCTGCTGTGTTGTTTGTTCTGCGTCGTTGTTCATGGTGGATCCGATAGGTTTTTGAGGTTTTAGTTGGTGTTTTTTTTTAACCTTGTCTTGTTGATGACGAGTAGGAAGGCGAAGCTGTATAGATTTGATAAGGATGGGAATCAGTGGAAGGAGAGGGGAGTTGGTTCCGTCAAACTGTTGAAGCACAAGGAGAATGGAAAAGTTAGATTGGTCATGAGGCAGGCCAAAACGCTCAAGATCTGCGCCAATCATCTCAGTACGTACATCTTCTGCTTGCCATGTTGTCACTGCTTATACTTGCGGCTCCCTTGTGATTATTTTTCCTGTTTCACTTGTGCAGTTGGACCGACTATGACGGTGCAGGAGCACGCAGGCAATGAGAAGTCATGTGTTTGGCATGCGGCTGACTTTGCTGATGGTGAACTGAAGGATGAGATGTTCTGCATCAGATTTGGATCTGTCGAAAGTGAGTCTGCGGAGTTGTTGATTGTTTGATTTCCGTTTGTGTGTGGTAGGCCCTTTCTCTCCATCAAAATAGGGGAACCTAGATGTGGGAGATGCTTGAAAACTTGGAAATGAGTCTTTGATAATGCTGATAAATGTCGAACAATCTTGAATTTGAGATTTGCTTCATAATTTGGATATGTAGCATTTGCTGGACTTTTGGGTGATGTTTAATGAAATATAACTTGCATAAGTCTCTTGGTTGATCTCTTTGTTTTCCGATGGGTAGTTTAGGTTGCTGCCTCATGCAGCTGATGGTTGTCAGTTATATTGGGGTTCCATGCTGAATTTGGCTCTCTGACAATATAATATGGTGACTTGTCAGTTCCATTTATGTCATCTTCTGCCTTTTGCTTATAGTCTCGACAGGTAGCATAGCCTTTAATTTAAACATTGAATTCATGTTTCTGTTTTTTGCTTGGATTGAGCAATAGCTAGGAGATCTTGTCCTTCTCTTTGAAGTATTTCAAGAGTTACATATGTATAACCAGATGCTTTTTGTTTGGATCGAGCAATAACTAGGAGAACTTGCCCTTCTCTTTGAAGTATTTTGAGAGTTACATAGATATAACCAGATGGTGGGTAACTTTCTGGTCCCTCAAAAACGTGTACTTCATTGAAGAATAAATGCCCGCTACGTACATTGTGATTTCAATTATGTTGTGAATATGTTTAGCAAGTATCCTGCTATTTTTTGTTTCTCACTCTTTTCCTTCTTCCCATGTCAGACTGCAAGAGCTTCATGGAAACATTCCAGGAAATTGCAGAGAACCAGAAGTCGAAAGAGGAAAATGAAGATGCGAGTGCCACTGCAGGGCTACTGGAGAAACTGGCTGTTGAGGAAAAGAAAGCTGATGATTCATCGGGGAAGCCCGTTGCATTAGAGAAAGAAGCCAATGCGGATACTGAGAAGGAAAGCGAGCCTCCTGCGGCAGCTTAAGAAGGGACTTCTAGCTTGCATATTTAGTCGGTGTGTGGTGCCCGCTCTCTCTCCTTCGCCGCGTGTTATCTGGTGTTAAGAAAGGTATGGTTGTGTCTATTGGGTGGAATGGTATGTGTCCCCTTTATTATTTCAAATCGGTCAGCTAAACCGGTCGTGCTACTGGACAGAGTCAAGTTTGTATGCTAGCGGCCGTTCCCAGTTTGGGCATATGTCCAGATTTTTCCTACACTTTTTTTTGCCCGAGTGTCAAAATATGTCCAGATTACAGTGTCAAAATTTATTGGACAGTCATGATAATGAGTTGTCCAGTCTTTTTAATGGAAGCTATGATTTTGTCCTGAGTTTGGTAAGTTAAGTCTCCCAAGCTAGTCAGGTCGGTCAGTGAGGGGGAGTCCATGCCTTAATAGAAGAAGGGAACGTGTAGAGCCATGAATGTCAAACACCGGAGGTTGTCTATTTAGAACAACTGAGTTAGATTGGGGATTAGCAGGCCTGCTGCCGAATCCAATTGGGGCTCTGCGGGATTCATTGCTGCTGCTTACCCTGCTTTATACCCGGGATAAGGTCAGTGCCCTCCCATATTCTAGAGAAAAATAAGGTCCGAAGACATTAACCATGACGACCCCTTGGTGGGGGCCGGTGATGGACGTGGAAAGCTTACCTAGAAAAGGTCTCTGTCTGTCTGTCGTACGTTGGTGGTGTCGAGTCCTGAGATCACCCTTCCTTTCCCCTCCCTCGTGCAAGGTTACTGGTTGGGAATGGGATGTGATGTGAGCCCCCACCCTCCCCCATGCAAAACCCTCATGAGTGACAGGATACAACGTACGGTTCGTTCATTCATTCATTTCTCATGTCTCTCGACTCCCCATGTCGTTCTGGTCTGCAGGGTGGGGTTGGTTGAGAGCCTCTTCTCTGAGTTCGTGTTTGGGGGGGGGCGGTGATTTCATTCATACCTCTGCATTCATTGTTATTGCCAGCCTGTTACAACAAAAAAAAAGAAAAAAAAGCGAACAAAAAAACGAGAGGAAGTTCATATTCCCTCCCATCCCTCTTGTGATAAAATGTCAGCTTTCATCCAAATGGGATGAGGCCGTGCTTGTAACAATGAACATGGGCGCGGGTGGTGGGGGTGGGCAGACATCGATTTTAGCCAAAGAGTCCCGAACTAACTGTGGTCTGTCTCTGCTCTTGAGTTGCGGCGGCTTCTCGAGTTGGGTGGAAGTGGCAATGCGTGGATTGCACTTCGAACCTATTTCGCGCGGCCTAGCGAATTCTATGATGTGACGTATCCTCGACATTAAAATGCACATCGGCGTTGGGGTATAGAACCATTTCCCCATCTCTTTACCTTATCAGTCCAAGTACACTAGAAACGTTCACACGCAGCCAACCCCACAAATCGAGAATGGATAGACGATGATGACGAATTGATCCCCACCACGCCTGAGGTCTTGGTGAGTTGGCTTCCTCGGATCCAATGCAACTGCGATGCTCCTTACTCAATCGGCTGTTTGACTAATTTCACGAGGACGGAGGTGCCAAGGGACTCGAGCTGTATTCTGTGTCCTTTTCTTCCTTGTATTATCCCTGTCGTCAACGCACCAGGTTCTAAACTCCACGCATTCCCGTCGGGCTTCTCATCTGTGTAAACAGAGTCAGACGTGCATTCGGTCTTTGTGCTGTTAAATTCAAGACCTTGTTTCCCGGAAATAGCGAGGGCTGTTTTCTACATGGGGGAGGAAAAGGCTTGGCCTCAGTAGGGCGACACATGAAGCTCATCCTTCCGATGAGGATAGGGTCACGTGGGAGTTTGTTTATTTTCGACGGCGTGCGAGGCTTCGGAGTGGGAGGAACATGATTTTTCTGTTTTTCTTCTTTTTTTTTGGCTTGTTTGGCAGATTTGGAGTCATTGAAACAGAATAAGAAAGAATAAACGGTAAGAAGACATCTGCCTCAGTTGCGCGTAGCTTGGCGTTTGCGAAGTTTCATGTTCGAACCAGGGTGACTGGTGAGAGCCAAGGGTGAAATCCTCAGTTTTCCCGGAGTTAGGCGGAGGTGCCAACGATGTTAGGTTGATCCGGGATGAAGAGAAGAAAGCATAAAAGGCAAGCTATTTGATCATTTGGAACAAGGAAAGAGGTTGGAACAGAACAGGGGCAATGACCGCGTTTGGCAACTACTAATTCCCAACCTGAGATTGTGACAAATGCTGCACAGCACTGGACCTCTTTCGTGCAACTGAATCGATATAATCCTCCCTCTTCTTTCCCAAAGTTCCGTCGAGAAGGCTCGTCGCCATGAACAAATTGGAACAGGGAATATCTGCTCAGGTCTGTTCCCTTTTCGTCCTTGCCTCAACATGTTATTTTGTTTCAGCCGTGGCTTTCTTTCTTCCAAGTTTGATTGTTTTGCCCGATGATTTATAAGTGCCGTGGCTTGGTAAGACAGAACGTGAAAAGAACGTCGACGGCAACGATTCTCACCTTGGCTTACCAAAGCCTTGGAGTGGTGTATGGTGGAATCAGCACCACCCCTTTGTATGTATACAAGACAACGTTTTCCGGAAAGCTCAGACTGAAAGAGAATGACGAGGAGATTTATGGAGTGCTCTCGTTTGTGTTCTGGACGCTAACACTTGTTGGCCTCCTCAAGTACGTGGGACTCGTAATATCTGCCGACGATAATGGCGAAGGTTGACTCCGACATCCCCAGTCCTGGTTTTTAGTCCAGAAAAGATCTTCCGATGTGATAAGCCTAAAATGACATGCTTCGTGGAACAGGTGGCACATTTGCTTTGTACTCCTTGCTTTGTCGGCATGTGAAGCGAAGCAATCTTCCGAACCATCAAGATGCTGACGAGAGGCTGTCAACATATGCCATTGAGGATTCTGCCGATACTTGGCAAAGCTCCTCATTGAAGTCATTCTTGGAGAGGCATCAGATTTGCCGGACTACACTTCGTGTCTTTGTTCTTCTGAGCACTTGTATGGCTATTGGGGACGGCATTCTAACACCCACCATATCTGGTAGGACAAGATGTTCTCATTTGATCAGCTGCTCACCGGTGTATCGGCAAGCGTTTTGTTCTCATCTTCTCCTTATCTTGTCAGTTCAGTCAGCTGTCGCAGGAGCTAAAATAAAGCTGGAGGGCCTTCACGATGGTCAGTTCATAGTGAACCGCGAGGTCGTCACCTCTTCCGGTGATCCTCAGCTGGCCGGACGTTTCCCGCTGACGATTTTTCATGCCTTTCCCAGGTCATATCAAATTATTGTCCTGCTTCATTTTGGTCGGGCTCTTCTCCCTTCAGCATCACGGAACGCACAAAGTGGCCTTCATGTTCGCTCCCATAGTCATGGCATGGCTCCTATGCATTTCCTTCGTCGGGGCCTACAACATTATCCGGTGGAATCGCGGAATATTATCTGCTCTATCTCCAGCGTACATGGTCAGGTTTCTTAGATCTACAGGAAAGGAAGGATGGGTTTCCCTTGGAGGACTAGTCCTTTCCATCACTGGTAAGACTACTTTCTTCTCTTCCTCACTGGTAATTCTCCTAAATTATGATCGTTCTTGAAGAAAACTGATGGCTCTCTGGAACGGTCGATCTCTCAGGCGTAGAGGCAATGTTTGCTAATTTGGGCCATTTCCATCCCATCTCTATCCGGGTGAATGCTTGTTTCATTTCCAGTCAAGCTTTTTACCTTTGTCGAATCCCTGGAAATGTAATGCATCTACCCTTCCATGATTTGTAACACCGACTTTAGGCGGCCTTCACATTGCTGGTTTTCCCGTGTCTCGTGGTCGCTTACATGGGTGAGGCGGCGTTCTTATCCCGGCACCATGAAGATCTTGAAAGAAGTTTCTACAAGGCCATACCATGTAACCAAAGAGATTACCTCTGAGCTCTGTCTGTCTGATCAAGTTTAGTTGAGGGTCTTGTTGTCTAAGAAAAACATTAAAGTATGTTTACTGGTTTCAGGTGGCGTATTTTGGCCTGTTTTCATAGTGGCGACTTTAGCAGCCATCGTTGGAAGCCAAGCTATGATATCGGCTACTTTCTCCCTTATCAGCCAGTGCTGTGCGCTGAACTGCTTCCCACGTGTGAAGATCATTCACACATCTAGTAAGATACAGGGACAGGTGTACATCCCCGAGGTCAATTGGATGCTAATGTGCCTTTGCCTCATGTTGACGGTCGGACTGAGGGACAGCAACAAGATCGGACATGCCTACAGTGAGCGTGCATATCGTTAGTTTGGTGAGTCGAGTTCGTTCTAATGCATTCAGGTGATTACTTATTGTCCATGGCTGATGATTGCAGGTATAGCATTGACTACCGTTATGTTCACATCTACCTGTTTGATGGTGCTGGTGAAAATCATCGTCTGGAAGGAGAGGCTCGTGACTGCAATGGCATTCTTCCTGATTTTCGGATCAGTGGAGCTACTCTACTTCTCGGCAGCGATTTACAAGATCCCTTTTGGTGGATGGATATCCCTTCTTTGGTGCTTGATATTCCTGCCGGTCATGTGCATTTGGTACTATGGCACCACAAAGAAACTCCAGTTTGATGTCGAGAACAAAGTTTCCATGAGCCGGATCTGGTCCATGGGGACCAGTGTCGGCATAGTCCGGGTGCCGGGAATAGGGGTCATGTATACCGACGTCGTGAGTGGAGTTCCCGCTATCTTCGGCCATTTCGTGACAAATCTGCCCGCATTCCATCAGGTACTGGTGTTCGTCTGCATTAAACACATTCCGGTCCCGCACGTAAGTGAGGAAGAGAGGCTGCTCATCAGCAGGGTGGGGTCAAAGGAGTACGGAATGCTCCGATGCATTGCAAGGTACGGCTACATGGATCTGTTGGAGGAGAATGACGAATTTGAGAACAGGCTGATCACAGGCATGGTAATGTTCGTGGAATCCGAAGATCAGTACCGACATAGCGGCGACGACCCTGACATACTACAACTCATGACATCGGGGATTAACCACTTGGGAGACAATTCCGTTCGTTCCGAGGAGGCACGCCGAATAGTAGACGCGAGAGAGTCGGGGGTGACGTATATCTTGGGGAAATCTACGGCGAAGGCGAAGAAGCACTCTCCGCTGGTGAAGAGGTGGTCCATCAACGGGGTTTTTGCGTTCCTGAGCAAGAACTGCAGGGAGCCAACGGATATGTTGAGAGTGCCTCCTTCTTCGCTTATGGAAGTTGGAATGATCTATCACGTTTAGTTTTTTTTTTTTTATATAACTTGTCTTGTGATCGATGTTATCACAGTTTTATAAACACTTCCAGCAAATACAAAAAATTCATTAAATAATCAAAAGGGGTAGGGGATGTAAAAGTATAAAAGGATGGTCCCGGCGGGGCTCGAACCCGCGACCTTCGGCTCATAAGACCAACGCTCTAACCAACTGAGCTACGGGACCATGCTCGTTATTGAGTTCTTCCATATATTTATTTACATAAAAAGAAATGATTAAAATACATAATTACGGATGCTATGGGCAAATCGGCTCATGAGACACCGAAGGGGACTCCTCTGGACACAACCCTCCCGCCTTCTCTCTAGTATCGATTGTGACCACTTTATTTGTTTTTGGCAGTAACATATACAATAAGTTTTTTGCCTTTTTGACTTCTTCTCATAGGATTGCCGCAATGAATTACGGCATCCTAAACACTCAATCTATTCTCTTTTTCATATTCTACATTGACTTGATCAACTTAGGCATCCTACAAGCAAAAGCAACCCCCGCTCCACTCCCCATCATGCCCAGATGGCTAGTATAGACATGGTCGTCGACCCAAGACAGAGGGCTACAAAGGATGCCTTCTTTAACCAGGTGGTGGAACTCATCAGCTTGTTGTGGAAGAAATCCGCTGCTATCAGATCTACCAGTGCCATGTAAATTAGGATGCCCGACGACAGAGAACCCAACAGCCCCTCCATTATCAGGGCGTGCATGCTACTGTCGTCGTAACCTGTCAATGAGAAGACTATCATCCCCAACACAATACCGAGCGGGGTTGTCACCGAGAACATGAAGCACATGTAAGCAGTCGTCCCCATACTGAATCCCGCCTGCAGAGAGACAGAACACCCTCAGATAGCCAGTCCCGGAAAACCTGATTTTTTTTTAATGTAACTGCCAAATCGTATGACTCACAACATGTATATATCCACCACATGAAATGGAAGTACAAAGGGGACAATTCACTAGCATTAAGTAGGTAGCAATCCCTCCATTGCCAGAGCAATTAGCAGGGGTGCAAATTTTAGCAGAGGTCCGACCATGAAATGATGCAGACTCAGACATCTCCAAGGCAATCCAGTTCTCAAATAAAAAGTGAACCCACAACAATCATGATAATCCACTGTAAGCGCAATATTCATTATAAGCCTCCTTTCTTTTCCATCTTCTCCTGTCTCATTGATACTTTTGTTGCCTTTTCCAACTAGACAGTGCACCATACAGTTTGTTTGCTACTGACGGCATGCAGCTGCCACTTTGTGTTAACGTAAAGGGGGCAGCAGCATGGGTTTATAATATTGAAATATTCTATGCCCAGGTATGGTGCTTAAGCTACGCGACATCCCCGACTACTCTTTAGGATACTCTTTTTCTGAAGCATCTCTAGCAATCTATAATGGGTGCCTGCTGCTAAATGTATAACTTTACACCATAGATCAAGCCCAACTACCTTTATCCTCGCCGGCAAAACCAAAGAAAACAATTCTCCATAATCATGGGACGATAAACAAAACCGAGCCTTTACCACCCAATTCCCAACCTCTTCAATATCGTCCTCACTAAGTGAGGACCAAATAAGGCAGCCGCAACGAATAATTAAGAATTATGGAGGTCGAATCAAGCTGTTTCCCTCACCAGAAACGAGATTCCCAACAAATATAAACAACTCTGGAAACAAGACAAACCCTGAATCTGACTGTGTAACCCGCCCACTAATTCAATTAAAGAAAAAGGGACAAAGGTGGGAATGAGAGTGTGACCTGGGCGATGCAGCCGCCGAGGCCCATGCCTTCGAAGATCTGGTGAAATGCCAAGGCGGCGACGAGGGGGCGAATGGTACACTTATTCTGGGACATCCCCATGGTGACCCCGATGATCACCGAGTGGAAGATAATCCCGATCTCCAGGACCTGGGAGACCAGTCTCTGCTTCTCCTTGAGCCTAGTCGTCTCTGGGTCCTCCCCCAACACCACAACCTCCTCACTTACCTTCGCACCTCGTTGCTCCTCCTGCATGTCCACCATCTTGTAATCCTTCCTCGCACCATGGCCGTGGCCGTGGCCATGGCCCCCGTTCTCGACATGAGAGCTGGCGGCGGCATCGACCAGGAGGGCGAGAACGGCCCCGACGAGGGTGACGAGGCCGGCGAAGGGGAAGTCCCTCCAGGGGTGGAGGGAAGAGACCTTGCAGTCGCCGAGGGCGTCGAAGGCGTCGGGGAGGACGTGGACGAGGGAGGTGGAGAGGATGACGCCGGCGGCGAAGCACTTGATGACGAGGACGGCGTGGTCGTAGGCGGGCTTTCCCTGGAAGTGACGGGCGAGGAGGACTGGGAAGGAGATGCCGACGACGCTGGTGAGGAAGATGACGGCGATGGAGAGGAGCTTGAGGTGGGCGGCGGCTGGACCGTCCCTGCAAGCTGCTTCGCGGGAGTAGTCGGTTACGCAGCCGCCCATGGTGGTGTGGGGAGGGAGGGAGGGAGGGATTATTGCAGTTAGGAATTGGGGGGGAAGGGCGCCGTGACAATTTTGCTGGAGTGGTGTGGCAACGGTGTGACGTGTCTTGTGTAATTGAGTTAGGTGGGTGCGCCATAATCAGGCAATTTAGGAGGAGGGGAGTTCGACGCTTCTTTAGCTCGTGACTATCCCATTTGATTTTTCTTTTTTTCTTTTTTTTTTTGTAACCCTCTAATAAAACATTAAATAATACGCATTAACTGACCTGCTTGTAATTCTTTTTTTAATTTTTAGTGAATCCGCGTGGATTTTTCTCATCGTAACGGATACCAGACACAGGCACGTATTAAGTTAAATAATTAATTAAATTCTAAGATAAACAAATATTTTTTTTTATTAGGTCACATTAATGTTATAAGAAATAGTAGGAGCATTATCTGGTGGGAGTACAAAAGAAATTTATTGGTTGCTGGGGGAGGGAGTTGGTGTCGGGAAGACCGGGAAAGTAAAAAATTCAACGTATTAAATAAATAAATAAATAAAAAGTAATTGATCTTCTGGAATAATAATAATAGCACAAGGCCCGGCCCATAAAACCACTCTATCTACAGTGTTTGGGCCATTCTGGACAATGTTCCAGTTGGAATAATCAGACTTCACGGAAGGATTATGTGAAAAGAACGGAGCAACTCCCCCGATTTTTCTATGCTCCGAGTTCTGGCGGCTTCACCTCTTCACTCGATGCCGTGGACATGATTTCGAGTTCTGCCCACCAGAGGGGAGACGTTTTTGGCGACACTTTTTCGGGTTCCATTGAGGTGGTGATGTCTTTGAGCCTGGTTGTGAGCTCTGTCATTCTTGGCCTCTTATGGGGGTCAGCTTGCAGACAGTCTCTTGTGACTTGAAGCAGCTTCTGAATCCGGTCTTCTTTGAAAGACTTCAAAGTTGGATCCGCAACTTCTTCCGGGGTTTTCGTTTTGATCATGTATTGGTATACCCAGTCTGCTAGAACGCCATCCTCGGTTGAGTAGGGGATCCTTCCAGTTATTATTTCAACCAACATTACCCCAAAGCTGTACACATTGCTTTCCAGATCAACTGATGGGTTTTCCAAGAGCTCCGCAGAAGCAGATCCGGGTTCGGCATCTGTCAAGTCGTTCCAGAAGCTGAAATCTGATAGATTTGCTGCATAATCCTCGGTCAGATACACAGTTGATGAATTCAGATTCCTGTGCACCATAGGTGGTTTCAGCTGATGCATGTAATCTAGGCAGTATGAGATGCCCATAATTATTCTCAATCTCATGCCCCAGTCTAAGTGCTCTGATTCCTTTACTGCAATCGAAAAAAGAAAAATCCACAGTACGGATTCAGGTTAGCTCTATCAGTTCAGTAGTGATTGGTAGACAGGTAGATGGATTTCAAGTGATGATTCATCGAGCGGTGGGACTTTCCTTTTGAATTAGCAGAAGGTGAAAAGCACTCACCATGCAGATGCTCGAACAGAGTGCCATTAGGTGCATACTCGAAGACCATCATCCTCGTGAAGGGGCTATCTTCCTCACAGAAACCAATAAGGTTGACGAAATTCTTGTGGTTTATCTTCGACAAAGTTTCTATCTGAATATTCGGCAATCATGATCAAGCAGTGAGAAACGAAGAAAGGAAATTACATTTGAAGTTAACTCGCATTTGTCTTGCAACTTCACCTTCTTCCTGAACTGTGCTTCTCTGTTTTTGGACCAGTCATCAGAAGACACAACTGCGGCAGATATCACAGCTATTTCCACGCCACTGGATAGGGTCCCTTTGTACACTGTGCCATCAGAAGAAGTCCCAATAATATTACTGAAATCCTCACAAGCTGCTTCAAGTTCTGATCGGTTGAGCTTCGGAACTCCTGAAACACATATTGAAATTCAAAATATGAGCAGCACAGGGGCAGCAACTACAATTTCCCCAGTAGTATATACTGAAAGTAATCTAGTCCTCCTCGACTCGAAAATATCTCAACCAAGCTCAAAAGACTTGATAGAGCCTATCCTTTGGCAACAACAATAGATAGCAGCCCCAGTTTTTTATTTGGACATTATGAAGCTCATAATGCCCCAGAAAATCTGGATTCTGATAATTAATTCTCTAAGATCCGTGACGTGGTTGTTTTCTAACCTGTTACAAATGCTTTCTGCAGCTGCCCGCTCAGTCCGGTTGCCCAAGGCTTCACCATGATAACCTTACTGTGTCTGCAGAGCACAAAGCTGGCAGCTGAAAATAAGACTACGAATGTTCCTCCAATCACTCCAGCGGATAAAAGCAGTGCGCGACTCATCTGGTGGAATCCTCCGGCATTTCTTTTAGGCACCAAAAGAGGAGATGGTGCAGGGATACGGTCAGGTTCTGGTTCCACGGAGGGAGGAGCATGCACCTCTGCTGGTGCGGGTGAAGGAGGAAAGGAGATGCCATGATGGGATTCCGACGGGGAAAAGACCGGTGCAGGTGAAATTGTTGGAGATTTTGCGGGTGCTCCCGGACTCAATCTTGGTGAATGAGATGGAGAGAGCGGCTTGTGTGGTAATGACAAAGTTGGAGCAGGACTTGGTGATGCTCCAGAGGACCTCCGAGTAGAAGTATTACTTTTATCAAACCCACCTTTCGCCGAGGGAGGAATCCCCACCTGTTGAAGCTGCCGCCGGTAAGCATAAAACACCCGTGATCTGTCGATTCCCCTGAAATGCCCATAGAAGATTCTGTCATCGTTTACAGGATTCAGGATTGATCTTCAGAAAAGTTCACGACGAATTCCTGAAAACTTTATAAACATTAAGGGGACTGCAGGGGTGCTCACAACACAACAGTGCTCCTCCCCTCTTCAGTTCCAGCATTTCCTTTCCAAATTGGCAATGCCCCCCCTGGATATCACTGTTGTTACATTGCCGGGAAGGAAAGCTAATGTTCGCAGAAACAGCTTGTAAGCTGCAGATCATGGACAGTACCTTCATCTTGGAGAGGCCAGCATGATCCCGAATCCCCGAGAAACACTAACAGCACCACCACCGCAACCCCTACCTTTGCTTGTCGGACAACCCTACAACCACCCATTGACAAAACCATGTCATCTGAAACCCAGATTCACTTTTTCTGCCCTGAACGAACAATGGGAAAAAGAAAAGAAGGGGGGGGGGGAGTTGGTAAAGCAGGAACAAGTCGGTTGTTTTGTTCAAAGGTAGCAGTTTAACAGGAAATTCTCCTTGGAACCGAGTGGGGAGGAGCATCCATCTCCTTCACGTGATGATGAGAGTTTTTGGTCTATGGATCTATGCTTTACAAGCGCTAGCTCATTTGTGCAGGGGAAGAAGAAACCGTGTCTTTAATTATTTTCATTAATTCTTACGTCCCTTTCCTATCATTAGGCCTTTTAAAAGACATTCCTTAGCTTGTCTGACCGTGCCATTTCTGTTTTACCTTCAGCGACTACGACTGCATACCATTCAGCAAGAGGCAATTACATACGAACAAGCCGAAGGACCTGCAGTCTGTTCGCCTGTACAGGCAGGGCTATCCAGGATCTGCTTCTCTAAAAGCCAGAAGCCTCTGGGTTTTCTTTTCAACAAATGAATGATCAAAGACGCGGGCGTCTGCGTCTGCATTTTCCGAACCTTTGACATCGAATACCACATAACATAACATGGCATGGAGACCAGGTCATTTATGCATGTGCAGAGAAAAATGCATGCTTCATCAACAGCAGCGGCAGAAAAAGGAGTGTTTGACTATTTTTTTTCTTGATTTAATCATTTGAAGCAGTCTCGAAGGCTTGTTTATAAAAAAATGCCACTTTCTTCCCATTCACGATTTGGTGAAAGCCCGTTGACCTTGTTTTTGTATAACTGGAGAAGCATTTTGTAGCTGTCCATCATCCGTATCTAACAACACCAGCTTACCTAAATGGGAATAAGGAAGTTTGATGGCTAACAGTCCCCTGGGTCTTCATCATCGTCATCTCGCCCTCGTACTTGGATTTGTTCAAAGGAAGAAAATATTACAAATATGAGGAGGAGATCGTTTCGCCTACGTCTACCCATGTTTGTCCTGGAGTAGTAGGAAACTGCCCGTATCCACTCACCGGAATGGAAAGGGAACAATTCCTCTTCCGCTCTAATAACGACATGGTATCCGACCGGAAAAAGACGCTTTGTCTTCTTCCCTCACGACACCGCATCACATTTGCGTAAAAGTAGTGACGTTAGATGCATCGTCTTATGTACGCGGAGGTACCCGTTGAAGCGAGAGAGCGACATCAGATCAAACCGTTTTCCTCTTTGTTTGACTCTCTGGCTGTCACTGGAACAAAAAGAAACCGGGAGATTGGCACAAGACACAGAGAGAGCGAGGGTGAGGCCAATAAAGGCATGGAAAATGCTTTCGCTGGAAGAAAGCCGAGTCTCAAGGGACATAAAAACAATGATTGTCTTGGTCCACACACGGCCTGGAGGAGGAGAAGCTTGCGAACTCGGAAGCAAAGTTTGCTTTACTTGTCATCGTGATAGTCGGAGTCAGGAGCAACCCCGGGAATGTGGGTTTCAAGTTTTACCTTAAAAAAAACTTGCTTCTGGGCTCAGAATGATTAGACTCTCACCAAAACCAAAACCAGGGTGGAGATGGCGGTTCCCATGCTCCCGACCAACAGCATGTTCGGCCCATGAGTGCTTCCGAACCCCCACTACTTTTTTGTGGGTAAGCCCATGTTTCGTCTTCTGGGTTCAGTTCATGGCACGTCATCTGTCTTCCTCAACACAGGAACATTCTGCCACAACATCACTGTATATACAAGATATGTACATGAAGAAAAGAAAGGAAGAGAAACCTACTCTCAACTGTACTGTGCATTATTCCTTCTACCTGTTCATGTGTTTTTTTACAGTATCCCCATCTTTTTACATCCTGGGCAGTACACCAAAAGGCCGGTTCATCGATGTGTTTATACAACCAGAGATGGGAACTTTTTCCACCTCTTCCCTAATTCCAGCAGCTCACTCTTGCCAATCTCGTCCCCAGGTAGTTCAAGCTCATCTCGTTCTCCCCTGCCCTCACCCAGTAGGGACTCTCCCCTTCCCCCACCACTTGCTTGGCCTCCGTCGACTGCGTCTCGCTCATCGCCCTCGGTCTCAGACCCATGTGCGCGATCTCCTCGGACGCTCTAGAGATCTCCTCCCACTCACGGAAACCAAACCGGGATGCTGAGCTGGGCCCTAGGAATAGGCACTCCATCGCTATCCTCGCTTCCCCTAGATTCTCCGGGAAGTGAAATTCCATTGCCTCGAAGAGGGTCTGCGTCTGGACCAGCTTCGACTCGAGGAACGAAACGTATCCTTTCGAGGATTCCTCCTCCAATCCCATGGAGTCCCCCAATACTATTATCCCCGTGTTGCCCCCAAGGACGTCGATGCTGTCCTTGGCAGCCCTCAGGAACTCAGCCGCGCAAGACGCAGCGAGGCTGCTGCCGCTCCTCATGTGCGGTAAACCTACCATACAATTAAATGCTAGAAATTCTCCTGTTCTACTTCTCTTCCTCAGTTCTGCCACCAGACTTTCGGTGCCAACCTCCTCCATCGTCAGTTTCACGCCGAGAGACGACGCGAGCTTGCACAGACGGCTCTCTGTCTCACGAAACCTTTCCCTCGACAAATCTGAATCTTGCCGATCGCCCCACCTCGTGGACGTCAATCTCAGAAACCTCTGTCCGCGGCAAGCCATCTCGTGGATCAACAGAGGCCACTGTATGCCCTCCTCGACCTCAAAGTCCACGATATGGATTACGTGGGTGTCCTCGGGGATGGCGTTTAGAATTGCTGAGTTGGCGGCAAGATGGGTGAACTTCCCCACGGGGATCGTCTGATAGAATGCGCACAACGCCTCGGCGAAATTCTCGAGAGATCCACGTACGAGGTGACAGTGATCATCCCATCGACCATCTCCCGATGCCATGACGAAGTGATACGCCATCCGCTCGTGGGGATTCCCGGCAGGACTGCTCCCGTCCCTTAACCTCATAAGGATCACTCGCGCCAAAACTTCTTGTTCGCTGGCCTTGGCCTCTCCATAAGCCCTGATGAGATGGAAAACTGCCGACCGCCCATCAAACTCCCCCGCCTCGCCTGGAAAGACAAGAGAGGACGGGTTCTGTGCCGTGGAGCCACCGGAGTACCCGGACTCATAGGAGATAGGCGACGAATCAGGCCGACGATCGGAGCATTCTCCGAAGGAGAGGGGAGGGGAAAGGTGGCTGTCGTCGGTCAACCAATCGCACACGTCAGCTATCATGTCGACGTCAGGGAAAGGGAGGACGTCGGAGGGAAGGATAGGGAGAGGGAGGGGGAGAAGGAGGGCATCGTCCAAGGAGGAGGAAGAGGATGGAGATGGGAAATCACGGGAGGCGGGAGAGTAGTAGAGATGGTGATTGTGATGAAGATGGGGATGGAGGAGGAACTCTGCTTCAACTTGCATCGTGTCGGAGTTTCTTCGAGTTAGAGCGTCAGCAGTTGAGAGTGTGTCGGGTGTTCGGTCTTCTTGGTGGGGAAGGGGAAGGGGAAGGGGAAGGGGTGTGTTGTTTATACAGGAAGTTCATCAGCCGTGGCGAGTAATCTTTTGCTGAAAGCCATTCCGCGGTCTTAAGGCTGAAACTTTTCTTCCCTTTTAAATGAATAAGCAAATAGTAATAGTAATAGGAAAGGTAGGGAGGGAGACACGAGGTGGGGGTGGGGAGGCTAAAAGAGTCGGGAGTCGATGGGTAATTGGCACACTGAGGATTAAATGAATATTATTACATTGTCTGGTGCTAATTAACCGCTCTGACCTGAATGGAAACGACAAGAGAAGGATGGACCTCTTCCCCCCCCCCCCCCCCCCGCCCCCTCCCTTTTCTCACCTATTTCCTCGTTCTCTTCGCCCCTTCAAATTTTGGCGATTGCGCTTTGGAATTTGGAGTTTTATAATATTTACTCATCCATGACCCCCCCCCCCAACCCTCTTCTAATTAATGGACCGAGTTTCCAATTGGCCCAACAATATTTATTGGGCCGGCCTTGTCCTTGAGGCCCATGTCCTGGGATAAGAGCTAAGCATGCTTTTCACATGAAAAACTCTGGCTTATTTTGGAAGGTTATATCCCTCCTGTGGAGAGGCAGATTGATAATTTGGATTAGGGCACACCTAATCTCTTGACTGGAAGTCGATAACAAGAATGAAATGTTACTAAATTCTCTCATTGAGGAATGTTTCCTTTTTCCGCCCGGTGTTCGAAACTTCGCCCAACTGGATAGTAGTGTTCCCAAGTCTCAAACCCAAGACCTCGGTACCACTTCGACGGTGGAATGTTTCTCACTATTCTGCTCGTTTTTATCTAAATCAACACGAATTAGTATTCTTCCAAAACTGGGTTGTCCTCCGACTAAGTCAGTTGTCTTCATAAAGAGATCATCAACCAGAGTCCGTAAAAGAAAACCGCTTCATAAGGCCTATCAATCTCAAGCAAAAGAGCACAGCTGCAGTGAAGGCTGTTTGCGAAGAAATGTCGATGTAGGCAGTGCAGTGACTGCTCTCCAAGAGAAAATGTTCGCACCACAAGGTATATCACAAACCCAACCATGTATTCTCATCAGTTTATAGTCTACTCAGATAAAATGTTGGGACAAGAAGTCCAAATCATTCTGCGACTTGGTCTTCCCCATGCTTTTAACCTACTTGAAATAAATGGAAACCTGGGGGATGTCAATGTCATTGTCATCGTCGTCTTCACAGGCCACGATAACATCAAAGTGATGGCGGTAGGGAGGCAACTCTAGCTTCGCCACATCTCTGGCAAGGTCAACCAACTTCCGATCCATCCGGTCTTTGTGCCTCGGGAACATGCTGTTATAGAGGAGAGAACTTCCGCAGGATATGCTGTAGGCGTTCAGCCCCTTATCCTTCAGCCACTGGAGAAGTTCCCGGAGAGTGGGATTGTCCTTGACAATCCACCGGTCCCAAACAGTCCAGCTCATATCGTCATGCTTGATGACCTTAGGCGGAACTGGTTCAGCCATCGAGAACAGTGGGAGCGCCAAGTTCGCAAAGGTGTTCCGGTAGTCTTCCAGTTTGTGTCCTCCTGCAAGAACCTTGTACAGCTCCAAACAGACAAGGCCCGTCGCCATGGCAGTTGAAGTAGCGATGGCAGGGATTATCCTACCAGCGATGAACTTCGCCTTGAGCTTGTCTACTTCAGGGATGCTGTAGTTTCTCGCCCTCATGTTCGCAAGACCAGCTATCATGTCCATGTGGTAGTTCGTGTCATCATCCTGTTAATTTGAATGCTCGTCATGCTCTAGGCCGAGATGTGCAAAAACAGGACATCTCTAGTCCACTTCAGAACTGGTCCTAAACAAAATTATTATTTTTAGAACAGATGGAGAGAATCACATACCTTCTCAAACTGAATTGGTTTCATCTTGAAATTAGGAGGTAGGTTGCTGTGGCAGAGCTCCAACATCTTGATGAGTTCATTGATGACAGCAGCATCATCCACTGAAGCAGTTGAGATGCTTGTGGCCTTCTCATCAGTGACAATTTTCACATTCTTCTTGGGCTGAAAATCTGGGACGATGACTTTATCAGTGGCTTCAGCTAACCGGTCAGCGCTCTTCACCCAGTCTGGAATTGGGATGCCAAATGTCTCTGCTAGGAGTATGGATGCTGCCATTAAGTAGTGGAGGTGTCCAGGATCAGATGTTGAGAACTGGAGCGGGTGAGGGAATCTTTTAGGGGCCGACCAGAAAGGAGCTCCAGTACTAGTCGGAGCATCTTCAGGGAAAGTATATATTAGTTGCTTCACACGGTTGGCAAAGTAATCCTCAAACCTGACACAAAAGTGAGTACCATATGAACACAAACGGGATGAAGAAAAAAATTGTATATGGAAAGAAAATAGAACGCCTGTGAAATTTACTTCAGACGAGCCCAAGTGATACAGTCTTCAAAAGTAAGACATCTCTCCATGTCTAGACACTCGAGCACACGTTCCAAAGTATCACGTGCCTGGGCATCACCAGCATTCCTCATTGCATTGCAGTATTCACCTGGATTAGACAAAAATGCATTGACTTCTGCTGGAGTTTTCTCAAGCAGACCCTCAAACTCAGACCGAGCCCAGGTAAGGCAGTGGTCAATATTGTGTGGGAAAGAGTGAACGGTGCACATTGGAGCCTGTTTCTCAGGAGGATCTCTAGAGGCACCATAGTTTTCTGTAAGGTGAGGAATCACCATTTGTGTGTTGCATTTGGCACCCAAAGTTCCCGACTCAAGAAGTGGCTTCTGGAAATATAAGCATCTCTGGTCAACATAGAGTCTGGCATTCACGTTGTCCAATGCGTTGATGACAACATTCAAATTTTCCCAGAATGTGTCGTCAAACACATTCTCGGTTTCGCTGCCCACGCGATTTTGGAGTGCCTCAACCTTGAGGTGAGGGTTAATTGACTTTGCAGCAGAAGCAGCCACAGTGGATTTGGCCTGTCCAATATTCCAATCGCGAAAGAGAAACTGCCTGCTGAGGTTACTCTTCTCAATCACATCATCATCAGTAACAGTCAGCTTTCCTTGATCTCCACAAGCTACTCCCATCAGGGCTACATTCTTTAGAAACTCACAACCCAAAGCACCAGAACCAACAATAAAGACATTAGCATTTGCCATTTTCTTTTGCAATGTGGCACCAAAGACAGAAATTTGTGCATCATAACGGCTGTTTATCGGCTTAAATTCCCCGGAGTCCAATGGTTCCACAGGTAGAGACTCCATGGAGTCGAAGTAAAAGAACTGCAACACATAAGAGAGTAATAAATCTCCTGGAGTTGCAGTTTGAAGTATATGACTCACAAAACTAAAAGAATTCAGCAGAATGTAAAACACCACAAACAAGCATTGATGACTACTCTATGACTGGAAATTAGTTAAGACATGCAGAGAAACAATGTATTTATCAATCTGTTCCAAATCCTTACGTCAACATCATCAATAGAGCTGCATTCATATAACACTAATAAACAGAAATCAAAACGCGTCAAACACTTTGCTAGCAAAAAGCTACATAAATCAGATGCTATAACTACTGAAAGCAAAATTTTCTCAATACCTAGGAACTTGAACATGAAGTTTCACACATAATTTTGAAGTAAAACACCCTCAACGAAAGCAGACCTGGAAGAGTGGATGGAATTTTCCTGAGCATGCCTTTACAACCTCCTGCCCCACAATTCCGCCAAACATAGCTGCCATAGGATTCAAAACAGCCCTAGAACCAAAAGCAAAGTATCTCAGAAGCTTTGGATTTAAATCTTCCAATTTCCCATCTCCTAAGGTTTCATTGATATTGCTCGCAATAGATATAAGCTTTTGTGCATCATCCTCCGAAGCAGGGGCGGGATATCGTCCTAATTCAGCCACAAACTTATCCAGTGCTTGGAAAGCCAAGTGCAACAGCGGAGGACGATCAAACTTAGAGAAATCGCTAAGAAGAAAATCACCAGGATCCTTAAGTGCTTCTCGTAAAGGCTTAAAGTTCAAAACCTTAGATTGTTTCACCTGAGTGACAATACCCCCTCTATCATAGATACCAAAGTTGGAGGTATCCTCTTCGAGAATGAATGAATATGGTCTAGCACTCTTGATTTTTCTAGGTTTCCCATCATTTAACTCGATCATCCCCTTAACTTCTGAAAAAACAACAAAGTCACCATCCTGAAATTCGAGCCTCTCATCATCAACGCAGGAAACTAGAGCAGGATTGTCATTGGCAATAGATGCAATGATGCCGGTGTGGGGATCTTCGCCATCAACATCAGCAACTATGAACTCTGGCCCAAAATCACAGAATACCGATCCAAAGAGGCCTCTGACTTCAGCTTTGATGAAGGAGATTGGAGGTCGATGATGATGACAGTAATCATTGAACTCAACAGCTTTCTCTAGACTTATATCTGTGAATACAACCGCCTGGCCACCCACAAGTAAATTAGCAAGGATTGACCACGTCGTTGATTGAGAACTGTTTACAACATAACAAACAACAGTACTCTCTACCCAGTCTTATTCTCATTAACTTTAACTGGACAAAATATATAAATAAACCAAACTATTTCTCATTAGCATAAGGAATGAAAGAATTAGAAATCATGACAAATTCTGTACTCTTATAACGCATCGACATTCACATTTCATCCTTCTGTAGATGCCCTAGAGTAAATGTTGTAATCTCCAATTAGTGTTTGCATTGATCTTGCTAAACAAACAGTTATTTTCTACCATAATGTGAATTTCAATGGTGTATACTAAGAGAAGGAAAGATTGCTCAAACCAAAGGAGCCTGTCCATGTTTCTGGGATCAGTGGAAGAAATAATGATGGATATAGTGTGAGGAGAACTTAATAAGAGACATTGCATATCAATGGCCAGTATAACCATGAACCAAATTCAAGCTTCATTCAACATTTTGAGAGATTGCATACCTGAAAATCAGAGAGTTGCTCTTTTGTGAGCTTTGTGGTTATTGTAGAGATAACAACCGAGTTATTGAGCTCCTGTAGTTTCTGGACAGAAGCAACAGCTCTATTCTTGCCAACATCATTCTCCGAGAATATGAAGTTGCTGGATAGATCCCATAATTCCACCATACCCTCATCATGCAGAGTCACCGACTTCACACCAGCTAGAACAAGGTTTTTAGCTGCAAAGAAAAATGTCAGGGAACAAGAGAAACCACTCAAACTGCTTCATTTCAACAGTCTCCACTACCAACGAATTGAGTAACGCATTAATGATGCTTCGAAGTGAAACACGATCATCCCCTCAAAATACTTTAACCAGACCTAGAACTTCATTACAAAATTAACAATAAACACTTCGGCTGACAGAACAAACAACAAACCAACCACATCAATCACATCCATGGCAATTAAATAGCAGCGAAGGTTCAAACTTCATGAAGTGAAAAAAATCCTGAAATGGTCTGGGCAATTACCAATCTCGGCACCAAGGCCCTGCATTCCAGATATGAGCACATTAGAAGCGAACAGGCGCTTCATGGTCTCCCGACCATACACGGCGAGCTGCCGACTGTGGAGATCCTCATCGATGTCAGCCGAGCTAGAATCCCCCATAGCCATCGTCCTCAAGTCGCTCTTGCAGTTGCCTGTGCTGTTAGTTTCGGCAACCTGGAAGCCCGAGTCCTCTTCGATATCAGAGTTGGCGGGGCCGGATCCGAAACACCCGATCCGGTACTTCTTAGGCAGGGAAGAGCCCGCGGAGTTGTTGTCGTCGTCGTCTCCTACGGCCAGTCCTTCGCTGACTCTCTTTCTAGGAAGCATATAGTGCAGTAAGCTGCAAAAGGACGGACCCCGCCCCATGAGCCAGACAAAATCAGCGGGAACCAAAGGCAGTAATCAGAAAGCAAAAGACGACCCTCGGGAGGAGAGAGACGATTGCGAAAACTAAACCCATCGAACAAGAAAAGCAAGGAAAAGAGGGGGAACGATTCTAAACGTACCGATGAGGACAAGGTGGGAGGAAGGAAGGGATGCGTAAGGAGTGGGTTGCAGATGAGGAGGGATCGGGCCAAGACGGAGATGGGGAGAGGGAGTGATGGCTGCTGCTTCATATATAAGGAGGCTTCTAGCCAGGGGTTGAAGACGGGGGTAGGATTGTAATTCCCTCGGGGGGGACTAGGGTTTTTGGGGGACGGGAAGATGACGAGGCGGGTCGACGTCGGCGATGGAGTCGGCGCCGGCGTCGATTCAAACCCGGGGAAGCGAACGGTGGCGATAGAGGGGAAAGGAGAGGAGAGGAGGGAATTTGGGTGGGGGATGGGACGGAGTGTTGGAGCGGGTGGGGGAGATGATAATGAGTAGCGGAGTGCCCACCTCGCACGTGCAGTACACCGTCGTGTCTTTTTTTTTTTTTTTCTTTTACCCGTATAAATTCCGTAGCGTAAACCCGGTGAGGTAACGGTAAAAAGTTCAGTCCCGGGCGTGCCTTTTCTTTCTCCCATCCCTGTGCGCCACCGCCGATCGGAATCCCGAATTCCCGCAGTCCCCCCCCCCCCCCCCCCGGCCTTCTTGTTTGGTTATTTTAGTCGCGCAAGAATCGTGGTTGCGAATCTGGTTTCACCGATGGCCTCGAAAGGTAAGAAGCCGATCGTTGTCGATCAGGACGTCGAGGAGCCACCACAAGAAGAGGAGGAGGAGGAGGAGGAGGTTTGTCCTTCCCATCGTCTCAATGCCTCTCTCTCTCTCTCTCTCTCTCTCTCAATTGCCCTGGGCGCGTTATTCCTCCGGATCTTGAATCCAGTCAAAGTTTCCTCGGACTAGCGCTTGTTGATTAGTTCAGGAATCCAGGGATCGGGAATGGATGATACTGGTCGCTTATTTTCTGCGCAGGTGGAAAGGTTCGATGATTTCACCGTTGCTTCGTCCTGGGAAAGGTAATGTCTGCTACTCCCTGTGGTGTTTGTTATCCCTTGGAGCTTATGTTGACTTTGGATGGATGGTTTCTCTTCCTAATGGATTTGAGTTTCTCTAGATTTATATCCGACATTGAGGCTGTTTGTCGACAATGGCTGGCGGATGGTCCGAAGAACTTACTGGTTTGTCTATTCGGGACAATGCCTCCTTATAAAGTGGTTTTATGCGACAAATATCTTTCTGACCTATAGATAAAAATGCATATCATCGGCTCTAGTTTGTTAGCGGATTTCATGTGGTTCCATTCCTACCAGGTTTTAATTGCTCTTTTGTGGGTAATTTGCTCTGAGGTGTGACGTTCACGATTCTTGTTCTTTCAGGAAAAAGGTGCCATACCCGTGGGATCAAGCACAAGTGTTTATAGAGTAAAGTTTGAGCTGAAGTACGCGATGAAAAGCTACTGCATGGAGTATTATTTTGGAGTCCGCAGTGATGGTAATTAAGAAAGCTTCTGACTGATTCTTGCAAACTAGCTTAAAGGATCAGTTGTTCAAGATTCTCGGGGTTTTAGGTAAAACTGCCGAATGGGATTCATCACTTCATGACTTGCAGCTTTGCTTTGGTGTCAGAGATTTTTTGGTATGTTACTAAGCATTATGCTCCTTATTTTTTAGTTATGCATTCTACCTTTTGCCTCTATCATTAGTTAAACTTTGTGGTCAGATGATTGCTCCCCAAAGTGCCAGCGGCGTGGTACTTGATTCTCCCGAGTCCAGTAAGCTTTTGAGTGCAGTGGCTATTGCTCTATCGAATTGCTCCAGGTAATAATCGGCAATTTCCTGTATATTTTCATTGTACTCTAAATTTCGATAGATTGACTGCAAAGCCGATTTGCGGTATGCATGCTAGTTGATGGATCTCATCACATTATCTGTTTGTTGTTCATTCTTAAAAATGTAGTTCACTCTCTTCATGCATTATATTTGTTTCTCAACTTTCATTGTACTCTTAAATATCAAGAGATTGATTATGACGACCTGATGTGGCATTTTCTAAGTTATTTGATGGATCTCATCTCATTTTCCGCAAAGTTGTTCATTCTTAAAAATCTAGTTCACTATCTTGATGCACTACATTTGTTTCTCAACTTTCATTTTCTTATTGGTATGATATCGATACTATGTTTAATCATTAAAACTGATTAGCATTTGTGGCGATAAGCACTTGGCCAGCCGAACTAGATTTTTAAGAATGAACAACTTTGCAGAAAATGCGATGAGATCCATCAACTAACTTATTGGTGTGATATCAATACTATGTCTAATCACTAAAACTGATTAGCATTTGTGGCAATAAGCACTTGGCCAGCCTTTGTGCCAGTGCATGATCCTTCCCGGAAAGCATACATTGGAATCCAAAGTATGGGTACTGTATTTACTCGAAGTTTCGAGGCGGACCATATTGGCAGCCAGGTTCCGATTAAACTCATGCACTTGGAAGGGCTTTACGAGCTATTTATATCGAAATTTGTGAGTTCTTGTTTATGTATTAATGTTATCTTGCAATTTATCTCCTTAGATTTGACCTTTTCTTTTCATAGAATATATTCTGAAATCCAGTTACGACACTTTGTTTTATTATATTGGTAGAAAATTTTACTCGCACTCCCATTTCTCTTTGGAATGATTTCCAAATGGATATACTGTTACCGGGTTGCGAGTGTTTCCATTATCCCGCAGTTGTTTTTAATACAAATTTCCTTTTGGCTGTGGTATCAAACAATGAGTTAATAAAAACCCAATTTTCTTAGAGAAGAATTGAGCTGCTGTTTGCCTTTTTATTCTGATGTCGCCATAAATTATTGGTACACTAATCGTTTTCCATTTGTTTTTGCTATCGCGTTGCTTGTAATGAGGAACTCCTGTATTTTCTGATAGCAAAGGCCTACTCTACATTGGACTTCTCTGAGCATGTCTTCCGAGTGCATTTTACGATGAGGCTAACTTATGAAACCTTTGCACACAACGACGACGATGTCGTTCAAGGGCGTGATATGGAGTCTTCAGAAATAGGTGGGAACCCTGGTCATGATTTACATAACAGAAGTCATTGGGATGATGATTGTCCTTGGAGCCGGTGGTATTCTGCAGAAGACCCCATGAAAGGTGTGCTTGAATAGTTGAATTTGTTGTTTCACTTTTTATCTTATTAAAGTGTACTGATGTTATTCGACCTGCATATTGCACAAAAGATGCCTCTAGAAATTGAGGGTTGACATTTCACAAACAGTCAATGCTGAGGGCTCTAAATTGAGGGTTATCTGGAATCGGACCACAGATATTGTGTTTTGCTTTTATGCATGATGTATTCAATATTTTTGCATATTCATTTATATTGTGCCTGAGAGAATCTTGAGTAATTTCTCCTATATAGAAACTCATAAATAAATATGACCATTATTCGATTTTCCTTTCACAATACATCGTCTTCAAAACCTAATGCTATAGCGATTTCACCAGGCGTGCAGCTATTGTAGTTATAGAAACTTTGCACGAGTATGAGCCATTGTGATTGATAAAACATGGTCTCATTCCGACCTATGGCAGGTAGGTAAAATCATGGATACAGATGATAGAAGAGGAAGGTGGTAAAATATGGTTCAATGAGCACCTGAATGAGAAAATTTATGTTTTCTGAGAAATATCCCTGGAGACTACAAATTGCGAGCCAAAGTTGGAGACTTTATGTTGCCCCATTGATAGTTGATGTGATTGCAGGAATATCTCTGGTTGCCATTTGGACTGACAAGGTCATTGATAGTTCTTCAGAAATGGCCGAGCTAGAGAATGCCACGCCTCTTGAGGCTGAAAAGTGGATACTCTCTCCTCAAATTTCTCCAGATGTGTAAGATGAAATATTTCCTATAATTGATTAAATAATGCTTGCTATTCTTGATTTTTATGGTATATATACTTAGATGATTCTTTATCGACATTTCATTATGGATGTTGCCTTTTCCGTCAGATTACATATTTTTGCTCTGTAATGTTTTATTTGACCTAGAAAGAGACCGAAAATTGTTCAAAAAATACCAGTAAGTTGTCAAAAAATAGTAAACCTCGTTTTATAGTTTGCATTGACATGCCATTTGCAACACATAACTGGCTGCTAGGTTTAGGAAATGTATCACTTAGAGATGAGCAATCACTTACTTTGAAGTAGGAGAAAGTGCCGTTTCAAAAATATTTTTTTCGAATTTTTACCAAAAAAAAAAAAAAAAATTTGATCACAATGCAGCCTTTGACAGTGCTAGTTTGAATAATGGGGCACTAACTGTCCACTGGCTAAGGGCCTGGGAGAGCAGTTTGAATATGTTTCAATATTTAGAACTTTTGGTATTCTTACTGTTGTTATATTTTCTCCGTTTATTTAATGGTGTGCTTAAATCGGAGGGTTCTAATCCTGGATGTGTACAACTCGATGATAATCAGGATAGATGCGTCCATGGAAAATAAAAGTGCTGGATTCGCTTCTCAGTTGTCTCTGCTGGTTGATGCGTTGGATATGTCCTTCCAGGCTCAGTTCATGGAGGACTTTGTCTCAGGTATGGGTGCTTCATGAATTACTTGCATCTTCATTGAGAGAATTTTGTGCACTGCAATTGCTTAACTGTTACAGAATCTCTTTAATAATGAATCCTCAAATTGTTTTCTTTGTGGCAGTTGAAAAGCCTGGAATGGAAGGATTAAAATCTTCATTGGTTATTCCTCCCATGTCCGTTGTGGATCGTATCCTGAAGGAACTATTTCAGAATGGTATTTCTCTATTTCTGTGATAATATAAAACGCTCCTGTTAGGTCGGGGATCATCATACAAAGAGTCAAAATGGGCTATAATTAATAGTGTGAAACCGAGACAACTCCTATTAGAAGAAACCAACATAAAATTTGATCACAGAAATCCCTGTACCGGTTGCCACAGGCAACTACATGCCACAGTTTCTTCTTGACACTGACTGGTCTTGAAGCATTTCGGAGGAACATAAATTCTGTGAAAAAATTAGGGAGTACTCCGTATATTAATTATGAAGATTGCCGACCAAAAGCCACTAATGGATCCACGATGAAGCAAAGATATTTCCTAGTTGGAATAGAAACATCAAAGAGCTGTGTCTATGAAATCCCTACATTATTATGTTGGTACTTTTGTCTTTTGTCCATATGTTTATGTTTACCGAGATGCGCTATGCAACAACAAGATACAGTAGACTTTTATCCAGGCTAGACTTTGCACTTGCTTCTTTGGAAAGCTTTCGGTCAAGCCCATCCCAGTAAGGACTGAACAATCATTAGAACCAAAGCAGAACACCTTTTGGTGGCTGCTATACATTTGGCTGCTTATAATATTAACTGAAACTAAAGAAAAGATTGCAATTAAAAAACAAATGTGCTCCATAACATTTTTATTCATTAAAACAAAGCATCGGCATTTTTTCTGAGGTCATCTGGGTGCTTTTTGCTGGGAACTCCTGTTGACAGCAATGTCTTTTAGACCTTATTGGAACTCTTATCTAAATCTAGTCAGTTCTCCTTAAATGTTTTTCCAGGTTCTATACGCTCAAATAGTGGCAAGGGTGAACCTAAGCTATCTCGGGTTATAAAGGGTGCTCCTGTCGAATCTCTCTTTGCCGAGTTCTGTTTGCATTCTCTCTGGTGTGGCAATTGCAATATCCGAGGTGCGAATTACTTTTTTTCATGTACATCACTTCCATAACTATTGGCATTAATGCCTTAATATTAACATCTCTTGTATGTTTTTGTACAGCAATCGCTTTTCTCTGGATTGAATTTGTACGTGAGGTTCGTTGGTGTTGGGAAGAGACACAACCGCTGCCTGGAGTACCAACCAGTGGTTCTATTGACTTATCGACATGCATAGTTAATCAGAAACTGCAAATGGTATTTACTTTTGTCCTTTGCTTTTGTTGGGTGTTGTGAGAAATTAATATCATCTCCCCTGTTTCAATGAATGATTGGCCAACCGGGTTCATTGCATTGGATGACGACTTTGAGAAATCAGAACAAGATTTGATGCATTAAGAACTCAGTACAGGTCGTTTGATCCCTGTTTCATATCATACATTCACGGAACACATCCTCATTAATGATGGGAGATTATTGCCCTCTTGCTTTGCGTGAGTTTCAAAATTGTTTGTCCCAAACTACTGGGCAAATGCCATAAGCATGTCCAGATGTGATAAAATTTATAATGTCCTCCTGCAAACTGAGTGAGGAATCTACCCTGCCTATTAGTGCCATTTTAGATGTACTTCCTCTGTACATTAATGCAATTCCTCATTGATGGAAAATATAAAAGTGTATGAGGCATAGACTATTATGCCTCAGCAACATTTTTACTAGTAAGCTTTCTCGTAAAATTTGGCATGTCTAAATTGTTTTATAGAAAAGTTCTCTTGTTGTATGTGATGTTCTGTTTCAGCTCTCAATATGCATAGAGAGAAAGCAGCAGCAGAATGAGGAATATCAAGATTGTGTTGGGAGCGAAGATGCTGACTCCATCATTATTGTGAGTCTCTCCTAATTTGTTTGGTAGACCCCTGAATTTCAGACTTGGCATCTGAAAATTTCTTTTTGAATGGACGAGCAGGAGCATGACGGTACTGCTGGCTATTCATCTGAGGAGGTGGAACCTGGGCGTAGTAGTGTTGGAGAATTTTACAGGCAAGCGAGAAATGGTTGCTGCCAGACATGATTCTTGAGTGCTCAATTTACTTCTGTTTGCCCTGTTTTACCCTGTGTTGGGAGGTGTAAAAAAAGGATCAGAAATAAGTAAACGATATGATTTAGTTAAGAAACTTTAAAGGACAAAGTCATGCGCGGTCAAGTATTTTCCAACCTAAACAAACAAATGTTAGTGTATACAACTTGCAAACTGTGTAAGATGCTAGCCCCATCTGTTACCATACATTTCAACTGCTGTAATGTTGGTCTTGGGGGTTCTTGTTGCACTTCTTGCTCTTTTTATATTTCTACTTTACTCCATTTCAAATTAATTGGCAGAAGATAAATCTTGTCTTCTAGTAAGTTTGGTCATCAGGGTTGCATATTGCCTCCATTTTCTAGTATCGGTTAGGGAGATCATCAGCCTCCCATTTTGTGAGGAAATCTACGTGGATCTCCAAATAGAAGGTCTTTTTAAAGCTACTAGAGATGAGATGAACTAAGTTACTGAATTGTTCATTCCTTGCATATTGTTCCTAACTCTCTCCGTACTGCAGCCCCTCAACTCCTAAGAAATTTGAAGAGTCTGGGAAAAGTTCTCCAAGATTTGCACTTTTCCCCCAAGAATCTCCTTCATCGATGAGTTTAAGGTCTTCAGATTGTTCAAGGAGAGGCTCAGCTGGGGTAGTGGGTTGTATGAAGCTGTTAAAGTCAAATCAGAGCCTACATGCCCCATTTACTCAGGTTTTCCAGTAGAAGTTTCTGCTTCTGAACCTCCTTTGTTTCTCAACCTTGAAAAGTTTATAATAGATATGCATGTCTAGGATGCCCCACTTATGACTGAAGATATGCATGAAGAACGGCTTCAGGCAGTTGATGCATTCAAGGAATCGTTTGTAAGTTTTTGCATATTTCATATGCATAAACTGCTTATGAGATGAATAATTCCTTTCTCCTGTGCTCCATTGATTTTCCATTGTTTTGTTCGTGTTTCCAAATGGAGCTCTGAAATTTGAGTTAGTCTGATCCACACTTTCATATGCTTGGAAGACCTCTAAAATTGTGGTATAGTGATGTTATCTTGCTATTTAGCCTCTCCTGTCATCTTTTGCGAATCTTCCTTTGTGCATGAGTCAGAGGTTTTGGCAATAAAGAGAAAAACACTTCTCAAATGGAAAGCTCATAAATGTATTGACCAGCTGCTTAAGTTATTCCTTTTGGGTAATTTTCTTGTATGGATGTGTGATTGAGCTCATATATGCTTTTATTCGTTATTACTTCTTAGACAGTGGACTGGGAACGATACCTACCTCGTACGGCAGTATCGAATTAAACTGTTTTTCTTTGTGCAGAATTTCTCAGCACAGTTGGAGAGAGAGATACTATCTTCTGGTATGTTATAATTTCATCCGCTAAAAGATTACTATTTTCTCATTATTTCCTCCTGGTTATCAAATCATTTGATTTTGGGATTTTGACCTTTGAGATTTTGTTAATTAGTTATGGAAATGATCATCATGTCCTTTAAATCACAGTGGGCCTTATTTTTCACTTTCCTTATTTTTTCTTAGAGTTCACTTTACCAGGTATAGGAATGATTCTTGGCACGGTGGGTGAGTTCTCTTGTAGTTTATTTTGTCAAATCTAAGGAAAGGGGAGACCGTATGCAGTCATATTGTTTGCTGGGCAATGTTAGGGTCTTTTACTGCTTAATTAAGATTTTAACGTAATGGATGTGTCACTTGTGGTGCTGCATTTAGGTTAGTGTTATCAGGCCAAGGTTTGTTTTTACAGTGGGCACACATCATGAGGGCCTTCTTTATGTTTCCTCTCTCATACATAATTTGCTTTGCTCTTCATATAATTAAAGGCATTGCCATTCTTCATGCAATCATGATTTTTTCTTCTAAAGAAAATAGCATCTTTTCGATGAAGCATTGTAAAACCACATTCTGGGTACTGATATAACCGTGATGATTATGTAGATATGTCGGCATTCAAAGCAGCAAATCCAGATGCGGTATTCGAGGATTTCATACGATGGCATTCACCCGGAGACTGGGAGACTGATGAGGATGAGAAGTGTGGGCCGTCGGTAAATGTTACTCCTGGTTCAAAAGATGAATGGCCTCCAAGGGGACGGCTTTCGCAGAGAATGTCTGATCATGGGAACTTATGGAGAAAGATATGGAATGATGCCCCTGCTCTGCCTGCTTCTGACCAGAAGCCACTTTTTGATCCAAACCGGGAAGGAGAGAAAGTAAAATAATGTCCTTCTTGGGTCAATTTACCTTTACTCAGTTTTAAGCTATTGAAGTTGATCTCACAGTGTGCTGGCTGGAGAGAAGTGTTTGGAGCATTTTATTTTATTTTCTTGTCTCATTGAACTCTGTACATCTTTTTTTTTTTTTTTGGTATAAAAGGGAGGTAGATAGATAGATCAGATCAAATCTTTAGGTACACGCCTTGCACATCCGATTCAATAACATGGAATGTCTCTATGTAGTAAGTCCAAAATGTAGTCCGGAGGGCAGTTCAAGGTGCTTGATGGCTCCTCCTGTAGTACTTAATTATGTTCCTTGGTACAACAATTTCCAACATGCTTCTTTACTCTTATTTTGATATTGGCTAATGACAATTTACTCTGATAGGTGCTTCATTATTTGGAAACTATCCAGCCGCACCAACTGCTGGAGCAAATGATTTGTACTTCTTTTAGAGCAGCTGCTGATACGATCTACAAGACAAATTTTGGTGATCTAAAGCAGATGACGAGCCGAATGGATCAATTGTATGCCACAATGGCATCCATGCTAAAACCTCTGCAAGGTTTATCATCCTGAATTTTCCATGTTCTTTTTTCCCCCAGTAGCTTTCTATCCTGACATTTCTGGAATGACTACTTTTGTCTTTATAAATTAATGACTACTTTGAATAATATATTAGTGACATTGCCCCTATAAAACTCATGAACGTCATATGTGTTGTGCTTTAGTTAGGACTTCTACTTACAGTTCTCATTTCTGCAGCAAAACGGTTAGCCGCTGGCAGTGAGACAATTGAGGATCTGAGGCGCCTGGCTCTTATTTTTGGTAACGTTGAGAGGTTGCTACATCTAGCTGCTTTTCTTCATCGAAAGTTTTTTCAGGCACGGTCACTGTCAGATGCAATTTTCAGTGGATTCTTCAGTCATTCAGCGAGAAGAATGGGCACAGGCCTCACGAAAGAAGTCGAGGAAGCAGTAATACTTCCTAAACTTGCATGAACTATACCTTTCACTGTGGTATATTGGTAGTATAGATGAAGTTTTTTAGTCAATCCTGGATTGAAATTAATAATCACGGACAGAAACTGAGTGAATTTCGTAATTGATAAAAACTTTCAATGAGTTGAAGGGTCTATTCTGATTCTTGTCCTTCTGACCTTTCAGGATTTTGACATGAAGATACCGGTGAAACATCACGAGAGACAAGTGATATCTGATGTGTTTGCACCACCAACTGTTAATCAGTCTTGGAGGAAAGTTCTGAGTATGGGTAATCTTCTTAATGGCCATGAACCGGTCTTGAGAGAGATAATATTTTCCAAACTTGATAGTGTGAGCAGTGGCAATCAGTATGCATCCGAAACTCCTAGAGGCCATCATCGCCAGATAGAAATGTACCGGATGTACATATCTGGAACTTCAAATGATCTACGTGTAGCCCTATCTGTTGCATCATGTGATTGACTTCAACAGGTATCGTTTCTAATTTGATAGTAGAGGACAACTTTCATTGTCGATGTACTTCTTTTTGTCCAGTTGCTTGGCTCTTAAACTTCCAAATCAGTCAGTATTTGTGGACCCATTGCAGAAGATTTTAGTATCTTCTTTTGGTGAACCACATGATTCTGTAGTATTACAGTGGTTAACTGCATAAAACTAGTCAATTCTGACTGTAGGTAACACTGTAAGGGGTCATATGAGGCGGTAACTAATAGAAGATGCTATATAACTTTATAAATGCATATTAACGGAAAAATTATCTTTGCCTGAGCAGGTTTCTACAACCTTGTGGGTTCATTGAGTTAGTATAGTCCTAGACATGACTAAATATGCTCAAAATCTAACTTTGTGGACTCTTTTTGAGGGCTGACAAGCAATGAGAATTGCTCAGTTTCTACTAACAATGCTGTACTGGATACATTTTGTGGGAAGCTTGAACAATGTGTGGATATCTCTGTAGTCTGCGTTAGTGATCATCCTTGATACTGGGTAGCTGTGCTCCACAATCTGAAAAGGTTTCTTGATTCCAGTTGAGGATTGTTAGAGAGGCAGACTAGACTGTAGTTTGCCTGCCTGTTTTATTTGGGACTTCGGTATCCAGGTACATGCATGTAGTCTCCAATTATGGGCGTTTTATGAAAATGTAATCTGATGGGTACATTTTAGACGGTACATTGACTCTGACTCGTTAATGAAGCACGTTGGAGTGGGAATCAGTTTCTCTAAAACTGACGGCTGTGTTGAATAAATAGCGCAATTTTCCATTAAAAGTTTGCGTAGATTTGATGGTACACATGTTTGTTGGCTAGTTCATTTCGGTTATTTAAAGTATGATCTGGTGCTTTTTAACTTTTTCCTTCTTTCTGTCCATTGAATTGTTTATGCTTGAATGTAGGGCATTGTTAAGTAATGATCCTGCAATGATCTTCTGGCGTTGGCGTTGCGAACTTTGTTTACTGGCATGGCAACTTCGATAGGACCATCTCTTTTATTTTTTATTTTTTTATAGAATGGCGTCCAAGATGGTGACGTTTTCCTGCCTTCCAAGTTGTCTGATGAAATTAGAGAAACATTTTACCGAAGAAGGTTCTGGTCGGACTCACAGACAAGATTAGTCGTGATCTGATCAATTCAAAAGACGATATATCTGAGCTGTGAAATCGTATTCTGGGTGGATTGGTAGATTGAAAGATTACCTCCTCTAGTTAAGAAGCATAGGAGGTTACAGTTTGCTGTTTGAAAGCGTAGAACACACCAACCGGTAATTATTAAGAGGCATATCGTTCCGACTTGCATATCTTGAGAATTAAATCCCTTCTACTGGGACTGAGGGACCCCCTTCCTCTTCTTAGTTTTATTTCGAGTATTTTTCCCATTCCATTTCGTCCTTATTTATTTATAGACAGAGATCAGAGGGACGGGTTTATTTTATTTGTATTTTGGATGTCGCATATGTCACACTCTCATAATATATTTGTAGTTGAGGAGGTCCTCCCTCTGCCTCAATTTCTTAGATTGGACCGAATTCACTTCACACTCTGTCGTCGTCACCCACGAGAGTATAGACTCGAACCCACTTTTGGTTGATGAATTCATCTTCTCCGCCTACTACGATGAAGGGCGCACCCGAGAGCACGCCCCTGGGGTCAGCCGATCATGTCGTAGTGGAAGGTTCAATGAAGGCACCGCCGAGCAGATACGAGTCTCAGAAACGCAGGGACTGGAAAACGTTCCTGCAGTACCTGAGGAACCACAAGCCTCCCCTGACCCTCGCAAGGTGCAGCGGAGCTCACGCGATAGAGTTCATGAGGTACCTGGACCAGTTCGGGAAGACCAAGGTCCACGTGCTCAGTTGTCCTTACTTCGGGCACCCTCACCCACCTAGCCCTTGTGCGTGCCCTCTGAAGCAGGCATGGGGCAGCCTCGACGCTCTTGTGGGTAGGCTGAGGGCCGCATACGAGGAGAACGGGGGGGAGCAGGATTCGAACCCGTTCGCGGCGAGAGCTGTAAGGATATACTTGAGAGATGTCAGGGAAGGACAGGCTAAAGCCCGAGGGATCCCGTACGAGAAGAAGCGCAAGCGAGGGAAGGATGTGCCTGCTGCCGGAAGTGATGTTTATGCAGGAGATGCTGGTAACTTTCAGGATGCATGAAAAGGTAGGTAGTGCTGATTTATAAACCCAGAAAAGCGAGGCGGTTCCATCTGGGTGCATCCCTCCCGATCGAGGAAGAGAGGAGTGGAGTCAATCAGGGCTGCGGGATCCTGTGAGGTTGCTATCAGAAGGCAAAGCCGACCAAGAAGCGGTCGCTTAGGACTAGGACATGGACATAAATAATAAATTAGTTTCCAGTGTTGGGAAGACGTGGGTTGTTTGTTTTTATGCAGGCTCGATGAGGGCCATGCAATTGGGGAATTGACCTCTCAACCAATCAATCACGCCCGAAGGATAAAATATATTTACAAGGGGGGAGAGGGAGGGGCGAAGGGGGTTCTTTCCCACGTTGGTTTGCAATTTGCATGGAGTGGCAATGGCATGTGTGCGTTTGTTCAAGGAATATCTACAGGCACTCAATCATTGATGTGATACGGCGGAGTTTGTTTCAAAATCACGTTCTTCTACAGGGGTGACTGCGTACGGTAGGTTTCGAACCCGAGATCTCCTTAAGCGAATCCAAGCTCGTCATTGACTCATCATCCTTTCATCATATATAAAAAACTATACCCTGAATACGCCCAAAGCAGAAGAGCACTCCTGACTCAATTATTCTCCATTCTTTGTAACGGTATTCCTGTCCGTTTCCTTAAATTTGATAATGAACACTGCCCGGCGGTGCGCTCCTCATTTCTACGTCGCTTCTATAGACAATTTGGCTACGATTCACATCACTCGAAATTAGGTGGGTCAGGGAAGGAGTTCGGGGAAGGTATTGCTGCATATTGTATTAGAACTGGTTTGCCAATATCAAGCACACTTGGCTTATTATTAACCTCCCCGAATCTAAACCGAAATAACCCCTTCATATCCAACCCATCTGGGCAGATTTTACTCGCGGCTATATTGCAGCTGTTGTCATAGTAGTCTCTGTGCGATGGCAAACCCTGCTAGCTTTCTTTGTGTTCATCATCAAACTTGTGGGATTCATGGAGGAGTTGCTGCATGCCTCTGGAAGGGAGGTGCCGGAGTAAGCCTTACAGACGTAGCTCACAAAGTTCTCGTAGTCCTGCAGAAAGAGAGAGTCCGCAGAAGTCAATGTTCATTCCTAATCTGTTAAGAAAAATGGTGATAAGAGACTCACATCGTAAAGCGGTTCCCCATTCACCACAACCCAAGGAACGTACTGATGAGGGGGCTGAAGGGCATTTGTCTCGGCAGCGTATCCCAGTTCTAGCTGTGAATTTACAGATGGGGCAATAACATCGGAATAAAAGATCAATTGATACACCGGTGCGTGGGGAGATAACCTCATGGTTGGTTCCACCAATATCTCAAATCATACTATACCATGTTTCCTAAGATGCTTTAAGGCAAGGTAATTGTAATTTGCCATCTCCTGTTACCCTAGCAGATAATTATGTGATACCATGGCCTTTTGATAATAGACTTTGGATTATAATAAAACAACACGAATACTCCCTATTGAACTATGGGAGCCACAGGAAAGATGACTGACCTCCTTCCCACGACCACCGGTGTAGCAATCAGAAACGGCCGTCGCATCCAGTCCCAATTTGTCGAAGCATGATTCCCACTGGGTGTAGTTGCGTTCGTGCACCAGCTCCTCAATGCAATAGATAAGTGGGAAGTGGTCGTTCTGCAACAGAGAAAAAACCCCGAGACTATTGTTATCGAAGGAGACGTCAAGCTTCCTCACAGTTAGAAGGTCGAAAATTCTAAGGGTTTGACGAACGAGGATCGACATCAACAGATCACCACGACAGCCTTCAATAACAAGAACAACTACTTCTTTCTTTTTTCTCAGGGAAGGAAAAAAAGGAAGCGATATAGCTAACCAAGTCGGGCCAGATATCGATGGCACAAGCTTCAACCGTGTTGAGCAAGCACTCGGAAGGGCCATGCTGCAATCGCCACAAACAGAGAAATTAGCCATGCACGGATACAAGAGAATACACCAACAACAACAGCTGCTGCTGCTAGTACTACAACAGATTTCTAATGGGGGTGGGGAGTAGAGGTAAGTGTTAGTTCTGTGTAGGTGGTGGTGTCGCTACTGAAGAAAGGACCTGGCAATCGAAGGTGTCGTTGGCCCTAATCTTGGCATTTCCCCAGGGGACAATATTCAGGTCGACAATCGACAAGAGATCCCCATGGAAGACGTCCCCCAGGTAATTCACTATGAAATTGGCGCTGTAAGGGCACAGCGATTCGTAGTAAAACCCAAGCGACACCAACTCCGATTCCGAACCGGCCGCGGAACAAGGATTCGCAAACGACGACGCTAACAGCAGGAAGAAGAAGGGAAGTCCCCTCATTTTGGGTGATGAATAGAGCGACGAGGGGAAGGACGTCATGTCTGCCTGCTGGGCCCAAAACGAACGAGATCCGACGACGGATAGACGGGGCGAGGGGAGGGGGAGGAGAAGGGGAGGAAATTGAGCTGACAGGTGGATTCAATTGGAGACCAAATTTGGGAGGGACGGAACCAAACCTGGCAGGTGATGGTGGCGTTGGGGCCGAGGCGGGCGTTGCCATAGGGGATGAGCTTAAGGTCGACTATGGAGATGAGGCCGTTGGTGAAGAGCTCGGTGTTGAGACCGTTGACGATGAAGTTGGAGCAATACGGGCAGAGGGTCTCGTAGTAGAACGCCACCTCCACCTTGCTGTCCGTGTTGTTCCCCTCGACCGCTGATATCGAAGCCAACCCGAGGAACAATACCAGCGATAGCAACGTGGAAGGGACGACGAATCTACGACCACGACTGCCGGAGACTGAAACTGTGGGTTCAGGACGAGCCATTTCCCTCCCTAAGTCAAGCCCCCTCCTCCGTTCCTGGGGGAGAAATTCTCCTCGTCCCTTTTTATACTCAGGCGGGTCCAAAAACTTTGGCTTCGGCAACCCCGCCGCGTCCTTTGCTACCGGCATAGGGGTCCGTCGACAATGATATCAATCACAAACATGTCTCACTACCATAATACTAATAGACACAAACCAGTCTTATTGTTGAGAATGGCTCCCGTCTTGAGAGTCCTTTCTTCATCTAGAGCCCAGAGAGATAAACGCCTGGCCTATAGTCAGGCTATTTGCTGGCATTTCAACGACAAAGAGCAAGCCATCGGAGCTGGAATAACCAGCTAGACGAATCCTTTAAACTCTTCATGGCGTCCTTGACGATTCGTTCCATTGGGATAAAGTCGAATCCCAGGTCTATCAACTTCTTGCCACCATACCTTGTTCTCAGCAACCCCAGTTGCGTGTCCCTTGGCAACCTGACCAAGACAGCTCATGTTATCTACCATAATAAACCCAAAGAAACAGAAGTTATAGGCAGCGAAACCGATGACTACCTTGGCATGTGACAATCAGGGCAAAGCTCAGCGACCTTGACTGCAAAGTCCCCATAATGCGACATGGCCTTGACACACAAGTGCCTTCCTTTGGCCGATGGATTTTCATAGACAAATATGTGTGCTAGTGTGATATCTCTGAAATGGACAGACCCCATGAAGAAATCCTGGTATATTTCTATGCAGCATGTCACAATGTTTGCGGTTGCTTGAGCTCAAGACCATGATGTGCACATACAACACACAACTCTATGATACTGACGCTCAAGTGATCCCCAACATAAGCTTATAGAAATGGGCCTCATTGGCATATATCCGCTCCGAATCTTTAAAACAGATAAGCAAAGAATTACGAAGAGCGAGCTCTAAAACAGGTCTTGACTTAGAGTTGATTACAGACGTTCATTACCCACCAACTCGCATGTATTCGAAGGTAAAAAGTATGGAAACAGATGCAAGCATCAGGCAAATTTTCTTTTGTTTTACTGATCCTGCAGGAGCTGGACAAGCACGGGCATGCTGGCATTGAGACCGGTTGGAATGACGGCCCCCATCACAGTCCCTGGGTTCACCACGACCAAATCCAGTTCTTTCTCATATGCTAATTCCCAAGAGGCCTTTTCAGCCAGCATCTTCGAGAGCGGATACCGCAGCTAGCCGTGATAGCACAAACAGTTCGATCAAGAACTGTACAACACTCCAAACCTTAATCAGAAGCTGAAATCACATGAGGGCCTCGCTCAACTCACCCCGTCCTGCTTGCAATAGTCATCATCAGTCCAACAGTCTTCAGCCTCGACTTGATCAGTGGGCCAAGATGGACTGGGGGCGATGGCGGAGATCGATGATGTCAGGACCAACCGCATGACCCACACTTCCTTGGCCGCCGTCAAGACATTGATCGTCCCTTTGATTGCCGGGTCCAGAAGCTCCTTCTACTAATCACACGAAGAACCAAACAGGAGAAACAACTCAAACGCCATCACAACGGGCGTCCCTCATTTCTGTCCATTTTCTGGGAGAAGAAACAGGAAACGGGCAGCTGATCTCGGGATCAAGGGCTTCGTCGAAAATGCAGGGAGACGCAACGTGAAAGACGGCATCGCAATTCCCGACGGCGGCCCTCACGGATTAATAATCGAGGAGGTCCATCTGGAAGAGACGGAGGCGGGAGACCGCTCCCTCCAAAGCCACCAGGTGCCTCGCCTCCGCTTCATCCTCTACAAAACCAAGGATGACAGAAAAACCAGCCAGATGGCATCAACCGCGTCGAATTGAAGCTCAATCAATGGCATCGCAGTGAGTTTCGCGAAGCTGGGGGAGTTATATGAAGAGAGCAACTGACTGTGGTTCTGGACGGTTGCATGGACGGTGTAGCCACGATCAAGGAGAAGACGAACAAGCCACGAGCCGATGCCTCCGGTCACGCACACCACCCGCACCCGCTCACCTCCACCGACCGCCGACGACGACATGCCGCCGCTTCAGCTCCCTCTTTTGCTTCAATCTCCCATCTCCTCAGCCGGACCAAACCATGTCTTATCGGGCTTCAGAGGGTAAAAGAGCCCAGCGACAGTCGCGGAAGAGCCCACAGTCAACCCTAATTTCAAAACCCAAATTGTAGCTGAAGTTTGTTTGGGAGATATCAATGACGACGGCCCATGGATAAGAAATGGGGTCATGCCCAGGAGGAGGTCGGTCATCGTCCTTGAGCTTGGATTCGCTTCTCGCTAGTCTTTCCCCAGGAAACCCTAGCTTTCTGGGGCTGAAATTCCGAGAGAAATGTCCGGCATGTACGGTCAAGGAGGCGATGGAGGTGGCTACGGTGGAGGCGGTGGATATGGCGGCGGTGGTGATGGGGGTTATGGTGGCGGGGTACGAGGAGGCGGGTCGGGTTCCTACGGCGGACGCGGTGGAGTTGTGGGCGGTCGAGGGGGTGGCGGAGGTTATGGCGGCAATCGAGGTACTATTTAACTACAGTTTGTTGGGGGATTGGTTGATCTCATCTCCCCTTTTTTCGTTCCACGCCTTGTCGTGGGGGTTTTCTTGTTTTTAGCTGGTTACTGGATCTTTTTTGGTTTTCCTCTAGGTGGTGATCGCGGAGGTGGAAGAGGCGGAGGCCGCGGTGGCGGTGGGCGAGAGGGAGATTGGCTGTGTCCTAATCCTGGGTATTCTTCTCCATTCTCTATGCCTTACTGAATTTCCATGTGGATTGTTTTTATCTGTTAGTTTCTTAGACTAGTTGTTGCAATGGCTGTACTGTTTTTGCCGGATCTTTTCCCTGGTATCGGTATGACTGCAACAAACATGGATGGTCTGTATCTTTGTAGCTGTGGGAATCTGAATTTTGCTAGAAGAGTTGAGTGCAACAAATGTGGAACACCTTCTCCCGCTGGTTCTGGTGAACGTGGAAATGGAAATGACCGTGGAGGTGGCGGTGGTTACAACAGGGGTGGAGGAGGTGGAGGATATGGTGGTGGGAACCGTGGGGACAAAGGTGGAAATTATGACAGTGGAAGAGGTTCTGGCTATGATGGAAGAGGCGGAGGTGGTAGTCGGGGTAGTTCTTATGGAGGTCCAGACAAAGATGATGGTGGGGGTTATGGCCAGTTTCCTCCCCCAGCACCCCCATCTTTTGGTGGCGCAGGAACAGATTATCCGGCTCCTGGCAATGTGTATGGTGGTAATGTGAACTATGGCAATGACGCTGTTCCTCCTCCATCTAGCTATGTTGGTGGTCCTACGTCTTATCCGCCAATGTATGGTGGCAATCCTGGGGGTTTTGGTGGTGATATGGCAGACACAAGGGGTGGAGGTCGGAGAGGCTCTAATACTGATTTTCGCGGTGGTTATGGAGGTGGTGCTTCAAGGAACCAAGGGGGCGGGTATGGTGGTGCTGCAGCCAGTGCTGTGGTTCCCCCTGCTAAAGTCAAGCAGTGCGATGAAAATTGTGGTGATAACTGTGACAATTCAAGAATATACATTTCTAATTTGCCCCCAGATGTGACCATTGATGAGCTGAAGGATCTCTTTGGAGGCATTGGCCAAGTAATGTTTAGCTTCATTTTCATTTGAGTTGGCCAAGTAATGTTTAGCTTCATGTTTAGCTTCATTCTTTTTCGTTAAGAATTTATTCCAGTTAAATAAGTAGTAATGCTTGTTTGGGATTTATGATCCCATCCAATGTTGGATATCCTGGTAGTGCCATCTGTGGAAAAAGTCAATGTTTCGTTTCTGTTGGTGGTTTGAGTGTGTGCTTTACTATTTGGTTAAATCAATGGAGTTTTTATGGGAAATAATCTTTCTTGTGTAGGTGGGAAGAATAAAACAGAAGCGGGGTTACAAGGATCAGTGGCCATGGAACATTAAGATTTACACTGATGAGAAGGGGAACAATAAAGGGGATGCAGTCTTGTCATATGAAGATCCATCCGCCGCACACTCTGCTGGTGGTTTCTTCAATAGTATGTGTTATGGTTTTCTGTTGTCAGTTTTTCTGTGAATTTTGTTTTTAAACTAAAAGCTTTTGCTTTTTGCAAGCTAACTCGGGGATTTGTGTTTTTCAAGATTATGATATGAGGGGTTACACTATAAATGTTACAATGGCAGAGAAGACAGCTTTAAAAGCTCCATCCTCTGATCACGGGTATGCCATACTGGTTCTTCTTTGGGTTTTGTCGATTAAATATAGGGAAAATTACTGCAAGTTTGATCATCAAAGGAGGCTGGCTAACATTTGGTACAGTTATCTCTTCTATGGTTTAAATGTGAACAAAGCTTTTAACAGCGTCACTCATGTGTGTGTTACTGGATTCTGTAGGGGCCGAGGCTATGGCGGAGGTGGTGGAGATAGAAGGAACAGAGACGGTGGAGGTTCCGGACCAGACAGACATTATTCTGGTGGAAACCGGTCTCGCCCCTACTGAAAGCCTTGTCAAGGAACATGTTGATGTGTACTAGTGTCATCTGGAGGTCTATTTGTACTTTGCATTCCTTGGATTGTCCTTTTGACTTGAGAATGAAAAGTAGGTCGTTTTGGTACCAATGAAGAGTTTGCTTGCAGGCAATGGATTGATACTCCAGTGAATTTTTTGCTTAGAGTCGAGGAATCTATCTAAATCGTTTGCAGCTAAGAAAATTGATTTATACCAGTGTAGAGATTTGTGCTAACAAGGAATCAGCAGATTCTGCCCGACTGTATGATTATCCGCTTCTGACCAATTTTAGGTTGATGGGATTTGAGAGACTCCATGAACTGATGCCATCACGGTTGGGGTTGTCGGTAATTGGCCTGAGACCCGGGTACAGGGGGTCCGTCCAGGTGAAGATGTTGGCGGCTCACATCCCTGTCTGAACTCCATTGCCAACTAAATATGGGAAAGGCGACAATCAGTTAAGCCCTAAAAGAACTTTGAAGTTCACCGTTACCAGAGCAGAACTAGCATGCTGCTACCTTATGCTACAATCCCAAGACGACTCCTCAAAGCCTTGACAAAGCAGCATAAAACAGCTGACAATCAGCTTTTAACACTAAACTCTGGGTCAGATCACATTATAGCTCTCTCTACAAATGAACCTTATATGGCGAGGTTAAAAAGGGCACGTACCTGATGCATCGTCACATATAAGGGCTTTCTCCGAACCTTGTGTGCGAAGAATCATAGGTTGCCCCAGCAGCAGCTTCTAGAATACCATCGGAGAAGTAACTTGAGTATCAATCTTCAGACAAGGAGACTGGACCAATCAAGGCTCCTCCAGGGAAGTATAGCCGTTAATGTTGGCGGTGGTTCCTCCAGCAGAAATGGTGAGAATGGAGTGAATTGTTCTGTTCCCTCGTCCGGCAGAGGAGATTCGACAATGTGACTCTTGGCTTCCTTCAAGCCTTGCTGGTGGTAAAAGACGTGAAATCGTCTTCCGAGATTTGATCGGGCTTGAGACTCTTCCTGGTAACCGTATCTCCTTTGATCTTTAGGAAGTTCGCAGATCAGAGCGTTGATAGAGTGCTTCTTGTGTTTGATTTCCTGGCTCTGTTCTCATTTAGGCCTGTGATGTTGCCTCGCAAGCCTTAGGATAACTGGAGTAAGCGACCAATGAGCCATTCCTATTCTGACCAGAGAGAACTCACAGACCACATCGAGAGACTAAGGACTATTGCTCTGTTGTCCACGAGTTCGCACTCTGGTGTGTGTGAGGATGCGTGCTAACGGTGTCCTTGAACTTGACCATCGAAATAGGTGAGTGACGGTTTTTTCTTATACTCCCTCCATTCAAACCGCTTGGCGATTCTCAGTCCATATTTTGGCGGCAGAATACCTAAAGAGGAAAAATGACGAGGAGAGCCAACAGTCGGCATTCTCCTCGGACCGACAATGCGCAAGTGCTCTGTCCAGGGAGAGTATCAAAAAGCGCCATGCTAGGGAGTTCTCTCAGTTGAGTCTCGCCCCCGAAAATTTGAGGTACATAGATTCGATTCCTCATGCCCACCTGCCATGAAGGTGTAAACCCCCATACAGAACATGTGGAAATCACCACTAGCCATAGAAAGATCGGTTTCCTCATCTCTTTTGTGGAGAAGTGATGAGGCAGTGATGGTGAGAGCCAACTGTCACTTTGCAAAAAGCGCAATAACGCCACTTGCACACCAAAACAAGAAACACATGGCCACTTTGCAGATGCAGAACCGCACTTGTTTCTCGTCCTTTTCCTAGTCGTAGCCATCGTATATCAGGTCACCGCTCTGCAGTTTCACCGTCGTCCGTTCGCGGTTGCCTCTGGTAAGAATAACTTGCCCTGCCGGACCACAAGGTGTGCGATGGATACTCCTACAAGCCATGCAGGAGCATTCCACATAGTCGCAGTCCCTTACCCTGGCCGTGGCCATGTCAACCCCATGATGAACCTCTGTAAGATCCTCGTTTCCAGAAGTCGGCATCTCCTCGTCACCTTCGTCGTCACCGAAGAGTGGCTCGGCATCATAGGCTCCGATCCGATGCCCGACAGCATACGCTTCGCCACGATTCCCAACGTGATTCCCTCCGAGAAGGGTAGAGCGGCCGATTTCCCAGGCTTCTATGAGGCCGTTATGACAAAGATGGAGGATCCATTCGAGCAGCTGCTCGATGGGCTCGATGGAGTTGATGTTCTCTTGGCGGACGTCGAGCTGCTTTGGGGAATCAACATCGGAAGGCGGAGGAATACCCCGGTCGCATTGCTATGGACTCTATCTGCCATGTTCTTTTCTGTATTCCTCCACTTTGACTTGTTAGAGCAGAACTATCGCTTCCCCATCGATTTATCAGGTAGCGTGCAAGGCGGTGCGTCGTTTCACTGCCTTATTTTGAAAGCTCTTTGCTGGCCAGTTTCCAGTTTGCCGGTTTTCATGAGAAATCACCGGAGAACTCGGCCGCAGGGCTGTTCTTATTCAATTATACGCCATGATTTTTAGAATCAGGTACTGATGATACATCCTCGTGTTTGTCTTACATGAATACCAAGAGCACGGGAACGATTGCATCACAAATATTCCGGGTATTGCTTCAGTATCCCCGGCAGAACTTCCTACAGAAACTGATCCCAACGTCCTGAGAAGAGCCGTTGAATGTGTCTCTCTGGCATCCAAGGCGCAATATCTACTGTTCACAAATGTTTACGAGCTTGAAGTTCCGGAGATGGAAGCGCTTAAATCCAAGTTCCGTTTCCCAGTCCTCTCTGTCGGCCCGGCCATCCCTTACTTAGACCTCAATGGGCATCACCAATCCAATCCTGAAAAAGGTGTGGACTATCTCACATGGCTAGATCAGCAGCCCAAGTTATCCGTCCTCTATGTTTCGCTAGGAAGCTTCTTGTCGGTTACACGGGAACAAATGGATGAAATAGCTGCGGGTTTGAATGATAGCAGGGCACGATACTTGCTCGTGGCTCGTGAGGAGACCGAGCGACTCGAGAAAAGTTGCAATGGAATGGGACTGGTGATTCCGTGGTGTGATCAGCTGAGGGTCCTGTGCCATCACTCGGTGGCGGGATTTTGGACACACTGCGGGTGGAATTCGACCCTGGAAGCCCTGTATGCAGCCGTCCCAATGCTGACCTTCCCGATATTCCTGGACCAGGCTGCGAACAGCAAGAAAATTGTCGACGAGTGGAAGACAGGGTGGAGGGTGAAGAGCCGTGGGGAAGAATTCGTCACGAGGGAGGCAGTACGCGAGCTGGTCCTGAGGTTCCTAGATACCGAAAGCTGCGAGGTGAAGGGAATGAGGAAGAGGGCTGAAAGAATGAAGGAGGCCTGCCAGCGGGCGATTTCAGATGGTGGATCGTCGGATAGGAACCTCAAGGTATTCCTAGGCCTTGTAACGCCAAAAACTGGCGCAACATCCTCGGAGTAGGTTGTAGCGATATCTCCTGGGACAACCCCGGTGCTGGTCGGTTGCGCCCACGATGTATGAATGATGTACGAAAGGGCAACGATCTCACCATGATCATCTACCTAAGAATTATGTGTTGCTGCATCACGCTATTTTCGAGCGGATAGCAGATGGGAGTGAGTAACATAATGCTTGAGTGGGATGATGCAGTCTCCATCCACCTCCTCCTCCATCTTTAATTTTTACTCCAGGACGGCTGATGGATGTTTCACGAAGAAACAGTTCAGTCCGCAACCCAGGTTCCAATCCCGTTTGCATTTTTCCCTGTTTTCTTCCATTTTTTGAATGACTGTACATCGTAGCAGCCCAAGTCACGACTCTTGTCCTCTCCTCTCCGACTTCCTCGGAGGAATTGGCCCAGACCGTGTCAGCGTTACGAAAATCATAACACGCGATCACGACCTAACGTTCAAGAAAAAAAAAAAAAAGACAAGAAGGAAATAAACAGACGAATTTCATTACAGAATAAAATTCTTTTAATATAATCTAATTTCTTTTATGATAAACTAGAGACAAAAATCGATATTTATTCTTCATGTCAAAATATTATCTTCAATCAACTTATTTTTCTTCCTTAATCGTTAACTTCATTATTCAGTCGGCCTAAAGAATTCCATATATTATCTACATTGATTATATTATATTCTGTAAAATTACATGACAAAAAATTTATCTTATCTAAACAAACAAACAAACAAAAAAAGGCGGTCGTTTTCCCTCACGGCGATTCCGCGTGGCCGACGCCGATCACGCTGGCAGATCTTAAACCTCGTCTCCTTCCTCCTCCCTTGTCGCAATTAGCGTACGTCTGGGGTTGGCTTCTTCCTTTCGGTTACGTCGTATTGAGTTGATTGATAGATCCACATAAGTTTTTTTTTTTGTTTGATCTCTGTCTCTCTGTGATTGCGGTGGATGCTAACAAAAGGAAGAGGAGAGGGGGAAGAAGAGTTAGTTCCCCACACCTCGTCCCCATCCATCGAAATATATCATGTCTCCTCCTCGGATGTGGACTTCTTTGGCCAACTCCGCGTATATTTGTGTAACATTTTTGCATAACAGTTAAGTGACCGACGTGAACTCAATATTATAAATGAGTAAAAAAAAACCCAAAACCCTCCTCCCCCGAAACTCTCAAGCTTTGGAACTTGTGTAAATCTGTACCCTATCAAATTAGCTGACGATACGAATATCATTTTCACTGGGAGGATGAGTCGGAGCGGCATGGGAATGTGTCCTTTTCCTTCGTTCTCCATCCTCCCCGGGAAAAAGATGCGTAGTCCCGAGGAAAAGTCGTGGCACTTTTTCCCTCTTCCTCCTCCCCCCTCGGAGACCGTGTACGAAGGAGGAGGAGCTGCAGGAGTGGGAACGTCTGGTCAAACGAAAGGCAGGATTGATATCTTATAAAAAATTAATAATATGACAGAGGCCAGCAGGCCATCTGCCTGCAAGCGGAAGTTGATAATTAGGAGCGAGCGGCTGATTGTTTTGACCGGGGGAGAGACTCTCAGAGAACATGCCGCTGGCAACTGTGTAGAAGAGTTTTTCACCTGCAGGAACGGAGGAGGAGTGATTGCAAGGGACGAGGCGTCTTGGCTTTCTCCCCAAGACGACTGACTTTTTTTCACGTGATCATTTCTTTCTTACGCTTGACCTGGTGGTGGTGGTTTCTTCATGCCTATTCCCCTAGACATCCTACATGCATGCACGGGTGGGGTGGCTTTCCCTTAATTGTCACTTAATTCCTTCCCCATCTCCGTAAGAGTCTCAACTGGTTATGTTTCTTTATTGGAACCGCTAATATTTTGAAAAACAGTACCCAATACTTCCGATTCGCTACTCACTGTTTTTTTTAACGACCTCATTTCGTTGAGCGATGCTTAATATTCAGCGGAAAGCTATAATCTTAATCAAACCAAGGTTTTAAAACTTACTACACTCCGGAGAAAGAAAGAAGTTTGCGTGATGCTCGACATATAAGGATCAATGACAATGGACTATGGGAGATGAAATCGGACGATATCTTCCCGTATATAGTACCCGAATTTATCCATGGACAAATGACCTAAAGCTTTTTCGTCCGAAATGCCTCCCAACATTTACAAATGATTATTGGTTACGTACCAACTTGTTTATAAAGAAATGATATCGGTGGGGAACTCCTCATGATTATTATCGCAGCTTCTTCACGTGGGGGAGGGTGGGATGAGAAAATTTTGTTACATATAGAAAAAAAGAAAAGTAGTCGTCCGGCAGAAGTGGGAAGAAAAAAATAGTATATTATATATTATATATTATATATTGTATATATGAAAGGACAGAGGAGGGTCCGTGGGGGGTTATTGGTATTGCCGACTTAGGGAGGGAGGGAGGGAATCACGTCGCCTAAATTCATGATTCCAGGCATTGAACACGTAATGTAATTGAAGAAGGTCAGGGAGTGGGCAGAGGATTGACTTCCTTCCGACAAAAAAACAAAAACACACACACGGACAAGCATTGGAAAAATGTTGGATTACGACCCTCCCCTCTCCGTGTGGGTGCGGAGACGGAAAAGCCGAATGGCATATTCATTCCATTCACTCATTCAAACACCCCCCACACACAAAAAAAACTTTCAGTCGAGTAAAAGCCGGCATTTATTCGGGGGTACCGTCAAAAAGAGTTGGCCTCTGAGTTGAGTTGAGTTGGTGTTGGTGTTGGTGGTGGTGGGTGTGGGTGGGGGGAGAGAATTGAGGACGGCCCTCCCCTTCCACCCCCGCCTCTTCTTTTTGACTCTTTTTGTTGTTCTAAGAAGCCATTCGGCAGATCCACCCACGACCTTGACCTTCACCTTGGGATGCTCTGATTGAACGTGACCACCCAGAACAATGTACTCCCCTCCCCAAGCGTCTGCATTATTAGCATTTGTAATGTCTTGGTCTTGTTGTTATATTGAACCAAAACACGAGGATATCTTTGAATGAAATTATCCTGATTAGCGTACAGGTTAAGAATATTTGACGAATAAATATGTGTTTTGTAATGTATTCATCGTATGAAAATAAACAAAAAAGCCGACTATGATGAACGATACTTACAAATGTCATTGAAGCGTTAGGAGAGTACACGAATCAGAAATGGGGAATAACAAATAGCGAGACAAACGAGAATCGTAAAAGACAAAGACTAACGCTAGTAACACAGTTTTGTGATTATGATATTTTTCCTATATTTTCTTAAGAAGCTCTATTTAGAATCTTAACTATTTTCTTAGAATATGAGAGCCGTCTTTATGTTGGTTCTTTTTCCATTTCTTCGTAGTTTTATAGCCCAACTACTTCTTTATTTTTGTGAGTCGTATTCTAAAATAGCATTCACGTCCTTCGCTCGAATAATTTGGAACTTGCTACTTTATATGCGATTGACGAAGTCCGAATGATGTTCAAAATCAAGCGAGTGATGAAGCCGACTCGTACTTCTAATAAAGCGGAGGTTGAAACTTGCTACCTTTTATGTGAACGCTGAATATCTTAATCGATCAGAGATTGAAATCGGACTATTTTTTTTATATTTTCACCATTCGAAAATGAGTTTATTCATAGGTTAACTCTCGATTAAAGAATTTATGGTAAAGTACCGAAGCTCCTCCGTCGGCAACACCAAACATTGGCGTATGTCCGTCCAACTTTTTCAATCACTCAAATGTAAAAGAAGAAAGAAAAGACTAACAATAATAACAATGCCATCCCATCAAAGGACTGCAGTAACACCCAACATGTGGAATTCTTCAATAAACCCTCTCGTAAAAGAAGAGATGGTAATAAAAATCAGGAAGGGGAGGAGGATGAGGGAAATGACCGTCCCTCCACTGGGAACAACACAACACATCACGTGCAATCCATTCCCCCTCCCCCTCCCTGCCCCCTTTTAATTATTTTTTTTATTATTAAATGAGGAAAGAAAGGTAAGGCCCAATCCCAATCCCAACCCATCCCTCCCCAACTATAAATGTCCCCCCACCTTCACCCTTTTACTTTCACCATCCCCCCCCCTCCCCCCTTCCCTTTCCTTTCTGCCCTTTTGCTTCACCATCCACGACATCCGAACTGGGGAAGGCCATCACCCCCACCCCAACCAAAAGCAGCAGCAGCATCGGTGGATCTGTAAAGCTCAGGAGGGATAGCGCCTCCCCCTCCTTTCCTTTGCCTTATAAACCGAGAGAGATCGGTCGGGCTAGGCTATCTGAGGGTTTGACCTCTAAGCCATGGGGGAAGGCGCTATCTATCCTGAGCTTGACGGATCCCTCCATGCTTATTCCAGTTCCTCCTCGCAGGGATCCCTCTCTCCCTCCGCCCTGTCTATTTTTCCTCTTTGATCCCTAAGTACACGAGTTGATATTTACCTTACTCTTGTTTTTTGTTTGTAAAACCTGGTTTTTTTTTTTATTACCTGTGGTTTCTGTTCCTTGGCTTTTAACCTCTTCAGGACAGCTATGCTCACACTAATATACTCGTTTGTTGGTGTTCCGAGTTCATTTCATCCTTCTGTTGGGAACCAAACCCCTGACCTAGTTTTACCATCCTTTTTGTTATTTCTTGCTGATTTGAAATGAAAAGCTAATGGAGTTTGACAGTGAACCTGACGGACGCGGGAGGGAGATAAATCTCTTGTTGAGGACAGCGAGGTGTCGAAGGTAGAAGCTCTTGGCAGGATTGCAGGAGGAAATACTACTCAGTGAGATCAGTGCATTCAATTTGCTGCTTTGTAGGTCCAACTTCATTGCTGTTCTCTTATTCAAATATATATAAAAAATACATATATATGAAAACCCCCCCCCCCCTGAGAGGATTGGCAGGCAGACAGGCTTCTGTAATGAATGAGTTTGTAGTAATTGATGAAGGGGGGATCTCTTACATATATTTGTGTATGAAAACTGTGACTGGTTGAGTACTACTGAGGGATCTCGCCCTTAGCTTCCCGATTACATATAATTATTATAATATTTTTATGTAAGTGTCGATTTTGTTCTTTCTTTATGCAGGAGTTGACATCCCCCTCCGTCGGCCTTCCCTTACCACCACCACCACCACCAACAGCAACAACAACATGGTACCCGAGTAACATGAATAAATGATGATATGTCAACAACAACCAAAAGAAGAGAGAACATTTATTCCCTGTACATCCTCTCTCATCCCCATATAATGATGATAATAATAAAAAAAAAAGTAGCAGAGTATTATATACAAGTGCCGTGTAAATCATTGCGGTTGGCCAATTCGGTCACTCCACCGGGGACCACTCACCGGTGGTGGTGGTGGAGGGTGTTTATGACCACATGAAAAAGAAGACGAATGTCATGTGTATTGGGTTGTAAGCTGACACTTCCATTCCAAAGCCGGTGTATTGTTGCACTGGCATGTAAGCTGATGCACTGGGTTGTTTCGTGGGGGGGTGGGGTTTAGGGTTATTAGGTTTTTGCAGGAGGGAGAAAGTGAAATGATGATGGGGGGTGGGGAGGGGAGGTGTGGTTTTCATGGTCCCACAATTAATTTGCATGGAGGGTGGCGGCGGGAAGTTAGCTGCCAAAAGGCAGATAGGGGGACGTGGGAGAGTGTTTGGACCACCCCCCCCCCCCCCCCCCCCCCCGAGTCATGCGAGTTAATGTTAGAAGCCGCCCCCCAAGGCCCAAAGTTAGTTGAGATAGTTTCAGGTGACAAACCCCCATTTCTCACTCCCAAACAATCCCCTTCCTCGACCGCCAACGTCGTCCTTCCTTGTCTTAAGAAATTCTCTTCAATCCTGCCGGCATGCATTGCTTCTGAATATCGTTTTCACGCCTTCTTGGGGAAGCATGGGTTGCTACGCCTTCTGATAGCTTTTCGTCTCCCTTTTTCCGCATAATTGCCATGTCCGGTGCACAAGCTAATGGTGACGGCTCGTCATCTTCGTCCCTCAAAACCGTCCGGGTTCCTCCTCAAGCCTTTCCATCAACCCAAAATCGTATTGGAGATAATCGCGAAGTCCCCCTTCCCCCCCTCGCCATTTTTCGTTTTCCGAGCTTTCTTTTGCTCCCAACTCCAACGGCTTCGTTTTGCTTGAGGGCGGACTGTTTGACCTCTATGACCGTGCAAATGTCGATCTCTCTGTTTGACTGGGATCGATTGATGATCCCTTGAAGAAATTTTTGGCTAATCTTTTCAGATTATAGGGAATCAATCTTTTACGATGCTGGCGACTGTGATATTGACGCCGCTTATAGGCGTCTTCCGTGTCCCACACGACCATACAGGATAAACACGAGGACAATCCGGCATGCTCCTCTAACTGCGGAGTTCCGGGTGGTGGTCTCCATACGTAGGCATGAGATCCCGGCCAGTTTCATCAAACTTGTTGAATTCTCAAATCCTGACTTGAGTTGTCCGTTCGCCATCTACTCGATTCATATGATTGAGCTGACAGGCCGTGAACTGCCTGCCTTCACATATTGCGACAAGCAAGATGAACATTCCAAGCAAAAATGTCCACGAAGCCGGCCATAATTTGTTGAAGATGTACCGGGAGACACAAAACGATTGCATGACACATGATGCCTTCACCATGGTCTCGCCCAAGAGATCGATGTATCGGGACATATGCCAGATCGCCCCAAAGAATAAGGCAGACTTTATTCTTGTGCCCCTCTGAGCTCCAACTTAATACGGAAGGCGAGACTGCAGTCCATCAACACGAACGTGTTGGAGAAACGCACCATGCTCAGTGGGCATCCTCTTGGACAAGGGTCCCCCAAAAGATTAATCCCTTTACCAAGGCCACAGAAAGTACACGATCATCACGTAGTCGTTCTATTCCTCGCAGGTGCGGATGCACGTGAGGCACACGCTTTCGCCGGTGGGACGGTGGGCTATGTTGCCAGGATACGGGGATACGGTGGTGCGTCTAAACTTCAAAAATTTAGGACGCCGATACTGATATTATAATACTAAGTGAAATAATTTATAAATGTAATGTAATTACAAGCGTTATTTGGTTAAACTGAATCAAACTTAGATTGTTTGTTTTATGTTTATCTTTGTAATTTTGGGATGAAAACCAAATCTAATATCCTTCCGTTTGAGTTTAGATTCAAGTCATACCAATCCAAATCGAACACTGAATTACTTGCAATTCCGGTTCCTCTCTCGTGACGGGATGGGGGTGGGGGGGGGGGATGATAGGAACGAGAAGAAGCTGCACGATGGGATGGCGCCTGGCGGGATGGTTCTACACGAGGAACAACTCGAACAGGCTGGTGGAATACAGGGAGGCTGAAGTGAAGGATGGGGTGGAGACAATGGTAGCGATTCAGGAGGCGAACCAAGAGGGTATGTCGACCTCTGGGTTGTGGGAAGGGGGTTGCAGGACAATCTGGTAACTTCAGAAGGGATGGAGGAATGGGATGAGGGATGGAGGGTGGGGAAGGTAGGGAGATTTCTTAACATCGGGAGACTATCAGAGCAACGGCTCTGTGCTGGTCGTGCAGCAGCAGATGTTGCGAGAATATAATCGGTGAGGCAAGACTCCTGAAATCTAGACATGTTAAAACGTAGCAGATGAGATGTCCTTTCCCCGTCGCTGCTCTTTGTTTTTCAGTTTGATTGAATTTCGCAGCGGAAGCAACAATATCCTCCATCACCAGCGGAACATCTGAGAGCAGGACGCCTGACGTTGAAGCAGAACACTGTACTCTCTCGAACGTTTATGGTCACGACTGCCTTCATTGAGTTTCTCAATGTTAAAGTCCTGCTTGTTTCTCTCAGTCTTTTTATTCCGAAGGCTGATCTCGGACGTTTACCGCCTTTACAATGCCCTCTTACCGGAGAGGGGACATCAGGTCTCGGAGCTCCACCTCTCAGCCCCACTTTTGCCTGGTTTTGGATTCACTGTGACCTTTTCTCCAGGATAAAGTTGGTCGTAGCGGCATACTACACTATTTGGACATGTACCAGTGATTCGAGAATTGTAAGAGGTCCAAACTTTTTGCGACTTGCTCAAATTGGCTCAATGGATTGAACAGGTAGTATGACATAGTTCCCATTCTGGTACACTGTGCTTTGAGAGTACATCACGAGAATGACACCTCTATGACTAAAGCTTATCGAGCGAAGCTCGCACCGGGAACGAGAAAATGACTTAAAGTGAGAACAAATCGGAAAGGCGCAAGGAATTGGCCTAAGAATCACAGTTCAATCGCAATAGCGTAACAAATGCAGAAAAGACAAATCTTTGAGCTGCCGATCCAAGCAGAGAGGTCTAGCAGCGGGGTAGATCTGCAGGGGGTGGTATTACGGACTGTGATGGTCCGACTCCGTTTTCAACTAAGAAAGACATGGCCAGGCCCCAGCCAAGGTGAGCATCGATATGACAATGCATCAACCACACTCCTGCACAGGAGAAATAACATGAAAAGCTTTAGATTTGAACCGATATTGACAAAAGAGGTTGGTAATGGACTGTTACCTGGATTGTTAGCAGTGAAGCGGATGGCCACCCAGCCACCGGGGGTTGTGCCGATGGTGTTTCTAAGGGGCGGGTCGAAGAGGTTGAATCTCGGAGTGTCCCTTTGCGCATTGAAGTTGCCAAAGCCCATCCCAACTACCGCGAAATTGTAACCATGGAGATGCATGGGGTGGTCCTCTGTGGTCACGATGCTCGTGTCCTGCAGCACAATTTGAACCCTCGCACCATATTTTAGTTTGTACACCTTGGTCCCTTTGACAGGTTGCCACAAACCCCGGCTGACGTTGCCCGTGTAGTCGAACTGAATAGGGGGCACTGGCGGAAAATCTGTGGTGAAAACCCCTGGAGTGCCTTGGTAATATGCCTGCATGATGGAGTTTGTGCGAGGGAGCACGAAAGAGACGTTGTTCATGCTCGCCGCGAAGCGGGTGTTGTTGGGTCCTTGACACCGCACGCTGGGCCGGGAGCAGTTGATAAGGCCCAGCCCTACCGTAAAGAACAGGTTCTCGTCGATCTGGGTGGGCACTCTGGTCTGAGAGGGATTCTTTACCCTCATGGTGAATCCCATGGCCGTGTTCGTGTCGTTGTAAGCTGGGAGCACCGGGAGGATCGGTCTGGAGGGTTGTGTTCCCCTGGAAAAAGGGGTTGTATATTGGAGGATAGCAGTTGTGGTAGTATTGTCGAAGGGTGCATTCTGGGCAGTGTTGTATGCTCTGGCCGCCATGTAGTAGCGGCCGGGAGCTTGGTTGGCAGTGAGGAGGACGTTAGTTGTCTGACCTGGTCCTACCATAATGACGTTGGTTGTAAAAGGCCTGATGTAGGAAGAATCAACGCCGACTACCGTCAATTGATGATTGGCAACTGAGAAGAAGAGCTCTTGATTGAGCGCCGAGTTGATGACCCGTAAGAGAACCGTCTCGCCCAAACTCACAGGGAAGACAGTCGTGCCTGCAATAATTTTAGATCCGCATAGTCGTGCATGTCGAAAAAAGAATGAAGGCTTTTGGACAAAAGGAAACGAAAGAGACATCGGCCAGACTCACCCCTGTTGGAGCACCTGTAGAGATCTCCTGGCTGGCCATTGATGGTGTATGCATCGGAGACATTCGGAGCAGCGCCTGTGAACTGCGACAGTCTAAGGACATCCATGGGGTTCCTGTCCCACCATTCTCCTGTTTGATAAGGATCGAGTGGCTCCGTTAGCATTCATTTTTATCGTGCCCTGAGAATTATCTGCCTTAAGCCTAAGCTTCTCACCGAGAAGGATCGGGAATTCACAGTTGGGTGTTGGGAACGGATACGAGGCACCCAATCTGGGTAAGATGATGAGTGCTCCATACACAGTGGCCCTCAGCCACCTGCTGTGAGCATGCCACCACAGGGTTCCCTCCTGGTTTTGCACGGTGAAGCGGTACGTGTAGGTTGCCCCCGGCTGGATAGGGCACTGGGTCACGTACTCCGGGCCATCTGCCCACGGGTTGCGAAGCTGGCGAATCCCATGCCTGACAGTTCACAAACAAAATATAGAATACTCCCATGTTCAAGGAACTTTTAAAAACAAACTCTTTCATGAAGGGCGAGGTGACGTTACTGAAAGGGCTGCGCATATGTTTATTACCAGTGCAGAGTGATATTGTATCTGGCGGCGTTTGTGGTCCTGATGACTAAAGTGTCCCCGTTCCTGATGATGAGAGTCGGGCCGGGGAACTGGCCGTTCACCGTGATGGTGTTGTGGGTTCTGCACAGCCTCTTCACTGGCCTCGCCTGGATCTAACATTCCAACAAAAGACCGTTAAAGAGATAGGCACGGTCCAGTCCGGTCGCGCTTAAAATGTAACGGGGAAGAGCCAAGAGTACCACAAAGTCATGGTAATGAGTCTCGGATCCGGCAGTGGAAGTGAAGGCGAAGGCGAAGACGACGACGAACGAGAGAAGCAAGATAAGCGAAAGCCCGCGCATGGTGTTGTTTTTTTTTTTTTAATCGTAGGGTCAGAGCGGGGAAACTCTGGGACATGGAAGTTGAGGGGGAATAAGTCGAAACCTTTTGATATTTATAAGGGATAGCGACGAATGACGATGGGGGTGGGGGTGGTGAGTCAAAGGCAGTAAGTGGGTACTTATTTTCTTGTAGACACTCCATAATTTTTATTTTAAGAGAGCAAGGACTCGGGGGGGGGGGGGGGGGGGGGTGGGACAGAGCAGGAGCACCGGCCAACCACACCGGAAACAAAAACAAAGGGGGAGGGGGGATTCGTTATACCCAACTTATGGTTGTTTGTGGGGGCCCACCTCCCTAGACTATACATTTGTTAGGATTTTATTGACGAAAATTCTAATCCTGAGAGTATTTTAACACGTACACGGTCCATTTTGACCAATGTGGGAGGAGCAGGTTTAGAGAGGTGGGTGGTGGGTAAAGGAAACGATTTGATCATTTCGAGAGTCCCCGTAATATGACCATTTCAATCCACCGCATTCTCAGTCTCTCTCTATTATCAATCATTATTTTGTTCACAATCGTTATCGTTCTTGGACTTTTTTTTTTTTGGGAAAATATATTATTTAACGGCCAGCCCAGAGAAGGGGGTCAGTACAAATATCGAGTTGTATAGTGTTAAGTCAGAAAAAAAATTATAAAATAAAATAAATAGTTTTAAAATTTAAAAAATAATACCTTAAATTCAAACTTTACAAATTCGACTTTCCTAATATAAAATTAAACTTCTTTCATGAACAAACTCAAACTTATAAAATTGGACTTAAAGCAAGCGCAGCAAATATCACAGTTTAAAAGTAGGGGAGGGTTAGTTGAAACCAAGTCGAGTCACCCCCGCCCCCAAGCATTTTCCTACTTACATTATCTCATCTTATTCTGCTGACGTCAAAACCTTAAGAAAATAGCACTCGCCACCAACCAACCAAACGAGAGAAGATCAAACGGATCCACTACCATGGTTCATAGGACCTTTCTCTGTTCGTGCCCGCCTCACCCTACTGCCGGGGCAGTTTAAAGGACATCAATCAAGGCCATGATTTAGCATTTGCTGTTGACAAAAAAGGGGGGCAGGGAGCAGGTTCCAAAGCAGGTCTACCACCAAATCAACGGCAGACAAGTTAGTGCATTAGCCCAACGCCCCTCCAGCGAAGGCATTTAAACCCCTCCATGACAAAAAGGGGCAACCCCTAACATCACAAAAGCTTCTACGATAACCGGGTGTCGCTCTCCTACCACCCCTCCCAATCAACACAATTGGATGGACCACGCTTGGTGAATTATCAAGTATCCAAATCAAAACCCAAGATCCATTACAACAGAGCATTTTCTCCAGTCATCATGATAAAAATCAGACCAGAAAGGAAAAAGAAATGGAGCACAACCTTTTCCTCTGCAGAAGGTATCGGAGAGCCACTAAGCAGCAGGCAAAACTGTGACCTCAGGGCTAAACATTATACAAGGAATGCCACCTCCGCAACAGTTGCAGGTTCACTCACTAATCCAACGGCAAGATGGAGGCGACAAAGCATATCAATTGTCCCACTGCTAAGATGAGAGATGATGAAAACGAAAATCTCCCTTGTCAATCCTAAACCGCAACCTCAAAACCCCTGCTGAGGCCCTTGCTATACTTGGCCTATCTGCTTATTTAACGCATTCAATGCCCCAATTCTTGATTCGCAAATTGAAAGTGTTTGCAGGAGCATAGCGCGCTGCTCAGCTACCACTCTAAGGACATGTTCTGAGGGATTCCAAGATTTCAGTGCTCCCATGATTCTATCACCAACTTCTGCACTGCTAGCAGAGGAGACTGTATCCTTTAATATCTTATATACCTTCTCAGGGCCTTCTGCTCCGCCTCGACTTGTCATAGACAGGAATTGCCTTTTTAAATTATCATCCTCTGACTTAACAACCCACTCTCTTAACCATTTCTGAAGTTCCTCCATAAAACCTATCAGAGATTGGACCGAATCACGGACTGCAGAAGCAAGTTTTGGGGACGAATGGTCCCCAGACCCTGTTTTCTTCTTCTTCTTCCCAGAGGGAACCAAGATCCGGATGCAGGACTGGAGAAAAAGACAATGCCAAGCCAACGGTTCTGTCATTAACTGCAATATCAGTGGAAGGTCGCTCATGATAGACGTGTCAGTGCTTATGGTTTCCAGTTTATGAACAAGACACTTCTTAAGCAGAGAATCCACGTCTTTCCAACAATGGAAATTGTATCCTTCTGCAACTTTTGCTTCCTCATGTGAACTGACTCTCCAGGCATTAAAGAACACTGCTAAGTTCACCCAGTCAATCAAGTCAGCACCAAATACCTGCCAGGACATGTTGGGAAAATAAATGTGAAATGAGAAGTGGAGTTATGATTATCATCAATAGACAAACCCAGAGAACCAATTTGATGCTTGAAGGGAAATGAACCAACAAGAGTAGTTATGGTCTATGGCGGCAGTAAAGCCTCATTTGGTTCAACAGTTGTCCAGAAGACAACAATTGTTTGATCTGGGCGCTAATTTAACAATACAGACTGTGGAACTGTGAGCTATTGCATTCAAACATAGCTCATTGGGATGTAATATAGTTTAACAGTCACAAAAGGCATAAAAGATTAAAGAATTTCACACATTGCTGATGCTGGACAAGTCCTACCCATACCTAATGTTCTGTTTAGTTTGCAAGGGAAAGGGAAGAAAACTTTTTCCACAGGAAAACACTTCCTGATCTCTCACAAAATTCAAAATTTTCCAATGAAATCATTCCGTTTCTGTTCTTTTCTAACCTTTTACAAATCACTCCAATCAAACGCAACATAAGCTGGCGTCACCGAGGTCATACACTATTCTTCCATTATAAGGAACAGATGACTAGACAACCAACGCTAGATTTAAATCTCATACCTCCACAGATTTTGAGCCTCTAGCAACGTCACCAATCACACTGAGAGCAACATTCAAAGGATGTCCCAGAAACTTTGCATAGCGCTCTAGAAGAGACATGAGCTCAGATAAGATGTTAGGATCAGGTACAGACCCATTGGCTTCAACACCATCCTTCAAGAGAAAAGCATTGTGGATAGACAGATAGATCATCCGTGGAAGTAGGCAACGTCGCTCAATGTATTTTGGTAGAAGTGCCTTCCTTTCTTTAACCTAGATCAGACAAAAGAACCTCTGATGAGAGGACATGCCACTGACAAGAATCAACATAATGCAGATATCTAAAAAAGGACTACCCCGATGCATAGATTGCTTCTTTTTTAATTAGCAAGGCCAAGGAAGGATGTACAACCTATTTTGACACAAATTTATGCTTTAAACTATTTACAAAGATGTTTCTATTCCTCGAAAATAGACAAAAAAAAATGAACATTGTCAATGCGCAAACCGCTGCTAAGGGCTCTTAGTAGAGAAATAAATACAATTATGTTCCTTACATGCAATTGTGAAGAATTTAAACTCTTATGTGAACAAGTATGTCCACGGAATTCAAAAAATAAGAAAGGTCCACAGACATGCATCACTACACCAAGGCGTTTTCAAGTTTAACTACCAAAATTATTGGAAATATTGAGAGCATTTACATGTACAATTAATATTTCATAAGCTCAAAACTCCACAATAGCAGGAGAGCAATTTACACGAAAGGAACTCTTTTAAATAAGGGATTTTTTTGTCACAAGGCCACTGGGAAATTAGCCATAAATCACCAGATGAGTTCTACAAAGAAGAAACTGGAAACTAACAGAAAGAGCACAAAATACTTAGAGGATTGTACCAATTCTTCCGTGGAAATATTTGATATATCCTCGTACGGACCTGAGGAAAAAGGTTATACATTAAATTAAGCTAAATATGTTTGTAAAGAAAATGTTGAGTAAAGATGAGCAGAACTTTTTTTAAGAAAACTTAAATGAGGAAACACCTGACAGATAATTTTTTGCTGGAATTGGAGTCCACCAAGGTCGGGTCTCTAAATCCTCATTAAATGTCAAGGACTTAGACCCCATCTCATTTAACAGCCCAATGAAGACAGCTCCACTCCTCGACTTCTCAAGAATACACTAGATGGTAAAATCTGAATTGTTAAACGACTATAAAGCAATAACTGAAAAACTATTTTCACCAGGTTCTAAGATAAGTATTCACCTTCACTTCATCAACGTTATGAGCATTCTGTTTTATCTGCAACAAAGGAAGTTCTACACGTACAAGAAAGTATTGATTGGAGCATTGTAATCTCTCTTTAAACTGGACGAACTCAATTACCTGCAATATAAAGCCACGTAAGAAATACTCCTCTTTAGGAGACACTTGTCCACTTATGCAGTAAGTAGAAAAGTGAATCGTTTGTCAGTCACGGATTGAGGCTCACATAAAGAAATCCCTTGAAATAATTGGGCATATAATTGATACTAATACTCCCAGTATAGTGTGTTCTCCACTACTGACCAAGGAACATTCATGCAGAGCAATCCAATGACAAGCAACATGCGGCTTTATACAGCATAAATGGACACGACTACTTGGAGGATGAAATAAGCTTGAGGAAACCTACCTCAAATCATAAAACTATAACACCACAAACAGAAAATAGAAAAAGAAAAATCTAGCGAATCAAAGTATAACAACAGTTGAACATACCTTAGAGTAATTCCTGTGACGATATGCAAGACATGTGAGATCTGCTGATTCTCTGAAGTGATCATCCATAAATTTGAGATAATCTTTCAGCAAATTACTAAGATCTGTCCAAAGCGGGGAAACCAATATCTGAGGGAGAATGTTGTGAGAAACTGATTCCAACAGGATGTTTTTAACCTCCAAAGCTTTGTACCTTCAATTAAAGAACAATGAATAGGATAGAGCAACTCAGCATTAAGATGGCATGTTTCAACCAAACCTCGCATAAACATCAGATTCTTACTTTTCATATGCCAAGGAAGAGGCACCCAAGAAAGAATATAAATGCAGTAGTGACATCTTGTATTGCCATATGTATCTGCAAAATACCCAATAATTATTTGCAAGAAGGTAGAAAAAATAATACAGGAATGCCTGTAAAGGACACCATACCTCAAAAACAAAAGTAACAAGTCAAGGAAAGAACAAACACTCTACCTTCTGATCGTCAAACCAAATTCCAAAACAATAACTGCCGCCATGATATAGCCAAGATTACGCGTGCGCCAAAACAACTACACCAGAGAAAACGAGTCATTTAGATGGTGCACACAAACAGAACACCTATAAGTTTCGGCTTAAGTTAAAAGTTTTTGTCACCAATGCTCTCCGAGTGCACATAAACCTATTTCTCATTGATGCCCTATTACCAAACGTAAACCGTTTATATAAATTTCTAACTGGATAATGCTTTTATCTAGAATGCATAGCTAAACCTGCTGAACGGTTACTTATTTAAATGACAATAACTAGTACCAGCAATATCAGCTACGTTGACCTTTCTACTTTAGAGGACCAGGAAAGAGTCTTCATATAACATAGACAAAATTCTAGTTAAAACAATCAAGTCTAATACAACCCACTTTTGAGTGAAGGGTGCAGTCTTGCTAGATAAGCGTAAAAGATGCAAGGAGCCTACCTGAACCAATGCATTGCATGCCATTGATAAAAGCTCTTCTCCATGCATACTCTCTTGCTGGTCCAGGTCCTTTGAGAGGGGAAGGTTATCACAGTACATCTGAACCATCTCCAGGGCAGAATCCTCAATATCTGAAAAAAATACAACATAAAAAAGTCAAGGCAGAGGTCAACCAATTACATAGTAAATTATTTCATTAACACTATAGACATGCATGATACACCATTGCAAAGTGGAAACAGGAGAATAAAATTTCCACATGCCTCTTAACATAATATTTTTTTCCTATCTAATTTTTTATTGCCTTAAATTGGGAAGCTTCAGAGGGGGCTTAAATCAATGAAGTCATCATGGGATCAGAGCACAGAAATCACACCATAATTTACTTCTCTTTCTAAGTTTGAGTCATTTGAGAAAGAAATATTTCATGCAAAAAGGTTCAATCCAACCATTGAAAAGATTAAGTGAAAATAAGAATTATATTTGAAAATAAAAAAATAGAGGGTTGAGGGGCTCAGACACAATTTTCTATCAATCGTATGATTTTCAAAATGATTTATTTATGGGGATATTCAAGCACAATTTTCTAATTATAAGTGATGGGGAAGCACCTAAGGTGCAAAAATATATAATAGAACGTGACAAAAAGAAAGAAATATGTCACATTCTAACCGTGATCTCTTAAAGTGCTTAATGCATGTCCAAATAATTATGAGTTTAAGCACGGAATAACAGCAGAAGAAACTCAAATATATGCAGAAGCTAACACCAAGCCATCAGAAAGTTGACACACCAGTAACAGGAATTTGGCCTGCGTTTCTCGTCATCTCTTGAAATTTAAAAACCGTGATAGATCGTCCAAGTTTTTTAACAGGCCCTAGAGAATCTGAGTCAGAAATTTTCAGCACTTTGTCTAACAGCTTCAACCTTTCATCTGGAGATAAGACTTGAAGGAACAATTCCACATCGGATGTGAAGCATGCTAAGTGGCCAAACCTGTGTCCAAGAACATACAAGAGCACAGAATCACTCATCATCACGGAAAACATTCTTTGCAAAGTAAAAACACAAACATCAACTGCCCCAGCCTCTTCAATGATATGTGAATTTATCAAATAATAATGTGACATCCAAAAGATGGGAAACATCAGATTCAGCAAACAGGGAAAAAAATAAACACATCTCTCTCACTGTGTCAAAGTAATCAGAGAATAATTTCATGCCTTGAAAAATATAGCACCAGGTACTCTATCAACTTATTAGAGTCGCCCTGTCCATGTAGAAGCTTCTTTCTTTCGATTTCCAAATCAGCTAGGAATGGGCATCTTATGAAATCACTTCCTGACTTCTCCTGCAGCTTTTGCACAAACCCCGTTGCCCTTGATATCCGAACGTCAAACTGCCAGACCATGGCACGATATAATTTCCCTTAAGCGCATGTACCACAAAATCAGTTCAAAATTAGCTAAAACTTCGAGAGTAATACCAAATCATCCGCAAAAAATGGAGTTTGGTCGTCTGAAATTTCCATTTTAAGAAGTTTATCTTGGATTGTTCGGTTTTCCCAGCGACTGCCATCCTCCAGCAAACAGCCTAGATAATGTTGGAAACATTCCCAATCATCAGGGCTGCCAGATTGAATAAACAGAATTAAACTACAAACAATCGGAAACACCATTGTCAAGGAGAACACAAACAAAATGTGAATGCAACAAGAACGTCTAATTGGTTGCTTCTCTAGGAGAAGGATCCACATATAGCTTATTTCTCTTTATTATTGAGCAAAAAACCATCAAATATTTACATAAACATCATCAGAACACAACTACATGTTTTCTTTTGTTATTGATTTTTTACATGGTGACATTCCACGTGACAAAGATCTAGGATGTTGAACTTGAAGATTCAAATTGCACTTATTATCTACACTCCCTTTCTACCCAAAAAAAAAAATTGCAGAAATAACTCTGTTAGAAGAAGCCAAGGGACTGGATTCATTTGATGCATCGCTACACAAGAAATGCTCAATCATTCGATATCAGGGATATGACTTCCAAATTCCAACGACAGATTTTTTTTTTTTTTTTTTTTGAAAAAAAAAAATGATAACAAATTCAAGATAAGTTTTGCCTGAGGCCACCTTAAACAAAGGAAAAAATTAAAATAGTTGGAAAAGTAAGACATTTATTTGAAAGGAAAGGTGAATATGCGGAAGACCAAGTTATGGTAAATCTCCCCTAACATATAAGAATAACTGTAGCCATGATTGACTCAAAGACAATACATAGTCTGGGCTTGCACATAAACTCCTGTTATTTTAAAGCATCAAATCAACACATCATTCGAATATTCCTAGACTAAGATCGTAAACACAATAGGACTTGATGAGATACAATTGCAATAAAAATATTCCTTCGAGCATCAAGTCAACCAATAGTATCGCCCAATAGTTATCAAATTCCTAGACAAAGATAGAGATCACAATATGAATTGATAAGATACAATAGTCACTGTAACAAAAAATATCCCCCGTTGGGATGATCAATTAAGCCTTGTCAATTACCTGTTATTAGAGAATTCACTTTAGTTGTTATTCTAAATAAATTTAAAAAGAACTTCTCTTCTAGTAAAAGAACATGGAACAACTAATCCATAACACAATTTCCATACCATATCTCTAAGATCTTCTCAAAAACTTCAGCAGCAGCATAATATTCACCTTTACAAGCAAGAAGTCTCCCCTGTCAACTTAAAAAAAATAGCAAATGGTGATAAGAAAAAGGGTAACATTACGACTGTGTGGTAATGAATGTTGGTTAAACCCAGAATGCATCTTGCTCAAGAGTATACACAGATTATTTGAAACAGAATAGACCAACAAAGAAGAAATGTTGAAAAAAATTTAAAGAAAAAAGGCCATATTCATGTAAGAATTTATTAAAAGAAAGAATGCCTATTCACAATGCTTGGCCAATTATTCAACTATTGTTCTGTATCATAGCCACTAAACATAAAATCAACTCAAACAGGATAAGGATTAGACACATTTTATAATCCCTACCTTTTCTGTTTTAAAATTAATGACGACAAGATTCAAAAGTCTCAAGAAACCGGTTTTCATCTTATAGATATTATATTAAGAAAAAAAATAGAAGATGTCCACGGTTTAAACATTCACATCCCCCGGCCCCAACAGAGAACGGGATTTGCTAGTAAATGCAGTGGAAAGCAACTACTTACCTCACAACAAAGGCTTACAAAATAAAGCATCGAAATGATAAATCCAAATAGACCCAGCAAAATGACCATAGCGACCAGCATCTCACCTTTCCATAAAATATTTTTATGCACGTAATTTCACCAAGTTCACCATAGAACCAAGCAGTAACCCACAAAATAGGCAATACCTGTATCTGTAGCTTGTCAACTTCAACTGGTAAAAGTGATCCAAGATTTCCACATAGAATCTCCAAAGCATCAGCATACTTCTCTTGTTGTTCCAGCAATGCAATATAGACAGCAAGAGCTGACATAAATAAGTCATAACTATCAAATAACTGAAAAAAAAGAGGAAAAGAACTAGGAAACAATCTTTGTCGTCTTATCCACATGATACATTCTCATGGTAGCACCTTCTGGTTCATGCAAGCTATGAGTAGAAATATGCTTCTTCAGCAAACCCTCTGCTAGCAGCAGCAACTTCTCCCCGCCACTGCCACACAGCACCTACCAGACAAAACCCCACGAATATACAAGGAAAACTCAAAAAGTTAATAGTAGCCGATATGGAAGGAAGCAAGCATTCATTTCTGTTCTAGGCATGTTCGGAAGTTTATTTACAGGTTTCCATGATTCAACAAGCAGAACGACATCACCCCTTAAAGTTTCAACTACAACACAGGGCAATCATTCTGATATGTCAGTCGATACCTGCAACTGGATGCTACATACTGCCCAGAGCAAAAACCGTTCTTCCCCAGCGACCTTGTACATTTTAATAGCAGTCTGGCACAATGAATACGGAGTTGAAAAGGATTAGAGGAAGAACTCTGGCTCTATTAAACCGACGGGGGAAGTGAGCAAGGGAAACCTGCTGCTGCTTGACAAAGGCGGATTCGCGAACGTAGCAGTTGAAGAGTCCCATCAGCAAGTCCAAGTTGCTGGGGTACTTGGCACAGGCGTGTTCGTAACAGCTGGTGGCCAAGTCAACTGAAGGAATTTGTACGTCAGAGAATAGAAAACAAAGCTCGCAAGGGATCAAAAGAGATGGCGAGAGAGGCACAGACAGTGGTCGAGGCGATGGAGGACGATCTGGAGGGTGCTGAGAGTGAGGTCATCGGTTAGGGCGGAATCGTTGGAGAATAGGAGCTCCTTGGCTTTCAGGCAGATGGAGAGAGCCTCGTCGGGCTTCCCGGTTCTCTCCAGGATCAAAGCCTTCAAGGAGAGGGCGTAGGGGGAATTCGGGTGCTTGGTGAGCAACGCGGATACGAGCTTGAGGGCATTCTTGAACTGCCGAGAGTCGATGGCGTCCCATATCGGACGGACGCGCCGCTCCGGCAAACCCCCGGCCACCGCCCCGGCCCCAGCCCCCGCCAACGCTCCCAACATGGAAGTCATTCCCGACCCCGACCAGACCGAAGGAGTGGACAGGGAGAGTGGGTCCTGTTGGATGCTTGCTAGGTTTAGGGTTTATTTGGATTGAAGACGCGGTGAGTTGGGGGGGTGGGGGAGATTCGAGGTGAGCTCGGCCCAACAACATCCATATCCAAGTCCAAATCCAACTTATTTTCCTCTTTTCTCCTTCTGGGCCGCGAGGAGATCTGGCTTATTCCCTCCGACGTCCTCCTCCGTCCGGCAGCCGGAGACTGGGGAGAAGCGCTCCCTGCAGGTAGAGTTGTGTCGGCCAGTCTCCGATGCTCCAGTGAGGGAGAGTGCCTCTTGAGTTGAAGGTTCTTCTGTCACCATGATGGGTTCTGCGAATGATGGATTCGAGGAGGCCCCTCTCCACTCCCCCAGGGAGAAGTCGGAGCTCCACCACGACTTCAACTCCGTCGATCGCCACCCCCTCTCCGATCCCCTCCTCTCCCCCACTAGCCCTAACTCTAATACCCACCACCCTCACGACATCGATCCCCCCGCCTACGCCGATGTCATCTTTACCCCCTTCGATTCCTCCGACATCAATGGCAGCGGCAGCCCCCTCGACACTTCCTCCTCCTCTTCTCCCTCCCACGTCTTCTCCCCCTCCAACTCCTCCGACTACATCAAGATCACCGTCTCCAACCCCCAGAAAGAGCAGGAGCCCTCCAATTCCTTGGTTCCCGGCTCCAACACCTTTGTCACCTACCTCGTCACCACCCGCACCAACATCCCCGACTTTGGTGGATCCGAGTTCAGCGTCCGCCGGCGATTCCGCGACATCATCACCCTCTCCGGCCGCCTCTCCGAGTCCTACCGGGGTTTCTTCATCCCGCCACGCCCAGATAAGAGCGTCGTGGAGTCCCAGGTGATGCAGAAGCAGGAGTTCGTGGAGCAGCGGAGGGTCGCACTTGAGAAGTACCTGAGGAGGCTGGCCGCCCACCCGGTCATCAGGAAGAGCGAGGAGCTCAAGATGTTCTTGCAGGTGCAGGGGAAGCTTCCTCTTCTGCCGACAACGGATGTGGCTTCAAGGATGCTGGACGGGGCCGTCAAGATCCCGAAGCAGCTGCTTGGGGATGGCCCGGCGTTGGCACCCCACGAGGCAGCACAGCCTGCAAAAGCAGGGAGAGATTTGTTGAGATTGTTCAAGGAGTTGAAGCAGTCTGTTGCCAACGACTGGGGTAGCGCCAAACCACCTGTGGTCGAAGAGGACAAGGAGTTTCTGGAGAAGAAGGACCGCATGCAGGAACTGGAGCTTCAGCTCAGCAATGCTTCTCAGCAGGTTATTCGCCTCATGAATTGACTGTTAGGCCTAGCTACTGACTTTGCATGCTTTCCTTCCGTTGCTTGTCACGGTCTGGGGATATATTTTTTAGAAGAGGGTGATTTGATAATGGCAGGCCGAAGCTTTGGTTAAAGCTCAGCAAGACATGGGTGAAACAATGGGAGAGTTAGGGTTGGCGTTTATAAAATTGACCAAGTTTGAGAACGAGGAGGCCATGTTCAATGCTCAAAGAGTTAGGGCTGCCGATATGAAGAATCTGGCGACTGCCACTGTTAAGGCTAGCAGATTTTATCGGGAACTGAACTTGCATACAGTGAAGCATTTAGTAAGTTCTTGTTTTCGCTTTCTTTTAATTCTTCTATCAATTCACAGGACCCTTTATAGCTTAGTGGAGCCTCTTGTCCAGGAAAATGTGATTTAGAGGGCCTTTTCTTCCCTAAGCGGAAGTCATCGGTAATGACTTATTTTAGTGCAATTGCATGTTTGATCAGTAGTTTGAACAGTTATCAATTGGTGTCCAGGCAATTCTTTTAGAAGTTTCTGATAGGTTTTCAGTCGATGATCTGAATCATTTCCGGGAGATGAGTTGCTTGCCTTACAAAATCCCTTTTATCCCCCAAGCAACTTGATTGGCGGGATCTGGGACTGTGCTTATGGACAGAATTATCAATTGCATGATGTTCATAAACCCCATATATATGTTGCAGGACACACTACATGAATATCTAGGTCTCATGATGTCTGTCCACGGCGCACTTGCGGACCGCTCGAGTGCTTTATTGACCGTTCAGACTCTTTTATCAGAATTATCCTCATTGCAATCTAGATCTGAAAAATTTGAAGCTGCAACGTCCAAAATATTTGGTGGTGACAAGACAAGAATCAGAAAACTAGAGGAGCTACAGGAAACCATAAAGGCTACTGAGGATGCAAAGAATGTTGCAATTAGACAATATGAGTGGATTAAGGTAAATGTTTATTTGTTGAATGTGGCCATGTCCGATGTGGCTATATGCATGATTTAACGGGCTTGCTAACTACAAAATGACATTGACACATATACTTCGGGTTTGTAAGTACCGAAGATTTTATGATGAGTTGAATAATTGTCTTATTCTTCTATGTGTCTTGTGCAACGTAGAAATGTCTTCTCTCAGAGCCTTCTTGTTAGTCCTTCTTGTCCACTTCAGTGCTTTACTTTCCTTTCTGTATCGAACAACCTGAAAATGAGGAAGGTTAATTAGTATCATTCCTTTTGATCAGTTATCCTTGCTTGGGTGAAATTTATTGTTAATGCCCATTAAAGCATGGTATTTATTCAATACGGAAACCTACCAGTCATCCACATCTTCTATTTTCCATATCCAATGTTCTATTCCCCCATGATTTATTGAGCTAAAAGCTGTCTGCGTTGTTGTGGAGTTCTCTGTTTCTGCTTTTCCTTTTATCTAACTTAGGTTAAATGGCAGGAGAACAACAGAAATGAACTTGAACGGCTTGATACGGAAAGACAAGCAGACTTCTTGGACATGCTGAAGGGATTTGTGGTTAATCAGGTAAAATATCTACCTGGTGGGGTTGTCTGTGGTACAAACTTTTTGTTTCATTATCATCATCAACGTCATGCCTCCATTACATAGACCGCTCCCGACTAGCGTTGATAGGGGAGATTGGGTATTTTCATACCCCATATCCATACCTCATTTTCGGTTGTTGGGAATTAGTCTTTTGTGTTTTTACTGTGGACTGTACTAATCTCATCTGGATTGAATGGTTAATTGTCATTAAGATCAGGGGCTATTTAGGCATGTCTTAAATGTGTTGTAGGGAACATAAGTAATTGTTATAGAATAGTACCTCAACACGATTTTAGGTTCTAGATTTGTAATCGTTTGTGGAAAAAGTGGAGAGGTGTTTCGTCATAAGCAAATCTGCAGTCAAGGAGCTCCGGAGATGACAGAACATCCTTGTCCGTCCTCTCGTTAGGTAACCTAATGACACAACTTAAGGTTGCATGCTGGGGAAGGGTAACAAGGTAAAGAGAAGTTTTTTTTTTTTTTATAAGTAGGTAAAGAGAAGTTGAACTGGCTTAGGATCTAATAGTGAATCAATCTACAATTTCCACCCAACCTCTTCAAGGGAAAAATAAATTTATGACCTGACGTAAAGATGGCTAGCCCAGTATTGCCAATTGTTGTTTTTGGGGCATGGCGATGCTTGAAAGTTGTTATCTAGGTCTGTCCTTGTCGTGTCAACTGATTAGCGAATCGTGCTGGTGGGATGCCTTGATGTTTCCATTCGGTGGAAGAACCTGCAGTTATCTTTTATTTTTGCCGACATAGTTATGTGGCAATATCACTGGGGCGGCCAACTTATCTGTATTCTCGATATTTTAGGTTGGATATGCAGAGAAGATCGCGAATGTTTGGGGGAAGGTGGCGGAGGAGACAAGCAATTATGCGAGAGAGAACAGTTGAAAGACGACTCTGTAAATCCGGGTGTTTAGAGGTTTCCTTAACACTTGCTAGTTTTGTATTTTGATTATGGATATGTAGGCGACTCTTTTTTTTTTTTAACTTTATCCGGGCTTCATTTTTCCTATTGGATTAGCAAATAACAAGTCATGCCTACAGCCGAGGAATGACGATGTAGGTGAAGTTGTATCTGCCATGGAATTTTTTTGGAACTCAGGCAGCCACAGGTGTTGTATATTCATACCTCTCTTTTTATCTGTTGTTATATTGGGGTCGGTGCTTCTTGGAGTTTTGTTCGTTAATGACGTCATTTGGCGAAATATTTCGTCAAATGACGCACTAACGAAAATAATTCGCGAACTAACCCACCAAAGTCGGTCTTACAAAGGCCGACTGTGGTCCTCAAGGAAGTCGGCCTTTGTAAGGCCGACTTCGGTTTTGGCGAAGAGAAGTCGGCCTTACAAAGGCCGACTTTATCACACTTAGAAAAAATTTTAGCAAACGAAGTCTGGGACGCTGAATGAAGGAAGTCGGATTTTGTAAGGCCGACTTCGATTTTGGGGAATGAAAGTCGGCCGACCGACTTCCTCAATTTTTTTTTTCCCCTTTTGAATTAAAAAAAAAATAAAGGCGGACTTCCCTTTAGGTTTATTTCTTTTTTTTTTCTTTTTTTTAATTCAAAATTAAAAAGAAAAAAAAAAATTGGGGAAGTCGGCCTTACAGGAAAGTCGGCCTTTGTAAGGCCGACTTTGGTGGGTTAGTTGGCGAAATATTTGAAATATTTCGTCAAATGACGTCATTATGGAACAAAACTCTAGACTCGTGCTTCTTGTGTGTGAATGCGGTTGCAATATCACTTGCCTTTCAGTTTTGGGCATGGGTTTTTTTCTTATAAGCCGTACAATAAAAGAGGATGGAAGGTACCAGGGACTTGGTTGGGGGGTGATGATTGATAATTAAGGATGGAGTTGGAGGGGAGCAACAAACCAGCTAGGCTAGGCTAGGCTGGGCACATTGGTTAACTTCCCCCATGTGCAAGTTTTTTTGTTTGGTTATGGAATGATATGTCTGATATATTTTATAATGAGATCAGCTACCTAGACATGGTTTAATTATTACTTATATATATTATAAGTTCTGATAAATCTGGGTCTGCTCCTTGGGATCCTCGATTTGTGTTAGATTTATCGTTTGTCTGGTAAAAAAATACGACCGTGTCTGCGAAATTCCTAATTTATAAACTTTCATAAATTTTCCAAAATTTTGATTTATAATCGCGATTTTTTTTTAAAAAATCGTGATAATTAAAAGGGTTGTTTAGGAGTTGAATACTGATAATTTCTGAAACTGCGAGCAAGCAAATCGTGATAATTAAAAGGGTTGTTTAGGAGTTGAAGACTGATAATTTCTGAAACTGCGAGCAAGCATTGACTTAATCAAAGTATCTACGGGCATTGCTAAGATAATCTACCCGTGTGGATGTGGGTGTGCGTGTGCGTTTTGGTTATGTCCGTCCTCCTCTAACAAACACAGAGACGCTGCTGGCGTGTGTTAAAACAGGGGGGGGGGGGGGTGGGAATGAAGTTGTAAAACGAATAATGCACCGCTGGATTCCCACACACACACACCAACTTAATCATTGGTTCATTTTTTATAATCCAGAAAAGAGGAGGGAGGAGGAGGAGGAGGAGGAGTTGGGGGGGGTGGGGTTGGCTCCGGCGGTGCCCTTTTAGCATCTGTCCTGTCCTGTTCTGGTTGGTATATAAGAAGAACTTCAGCTAACTACCAAGCTTTCTTCAACCCCCCCACCACCATTTCCAATCCAATCCCACGTTTTCTTTTGCCTTTCCTTCCCTAAGAAACACAGAAAGGGAGGATGGGGAACAGCCTCAGGTGCTGCTTGGCCTGCATGCTCCCCTGCGGCGCCCTCGACGTCATCCGCGTCGTCCACCTCAACGGTCACGTCCAGGAGATCTCCCACCCCGTGACGGCCCACGAGGTCCTCCTCTCCTACCCCGGTCATGTCCTAACCAATCCTTGCTCCGAAAACGAGGGCCTCCCCCCACGCGTCCTGGTCCTGTCCCCCGATGCGGTGCTCAGGAAAGGCGTCATCTACTTTCTCATCCCGGACGGAGGTGACCCGAGCTCGTCAAAGTCCGACATCCGTAGCTCTAAATCCAGGCGACGGGTCAACGGGAAGCCATCGTCGACGACCAACGATGAACGTCGGATGACGGGACAGCACGTTAGGAAGAGGAGGAAGGAGAGGAGGAGGTCGGGGACGACGGAGGCCCTATGGAGGCCTCACCTGGAAAGCATATCCGAGGACTGATGATCACGGCCGCCTTCCTTCGTTGTTCCTTGGATTTGTTTTTGTTGGTTGGTTAGTTTTAGTTTGAGATGATCTTTTGGAGACGTAGATGAAGAAAGATTATTTCTGCTTCTGCTTCTTGTTCCCCTCTTCTTTTCTTTTCCTTTTTTGTTTCCTCGTCTGGTGTAATAAACGGACCGCTGGCGAGGAAATTACAGACAAACACCATATGATTGATTGATGGTGTCTTTAAATTCAATGGAAACGAGTTTGACATTCAAACTTTTACTTCTGTTATGAGCGATCCTTTAAAAATATTGAGATATTATTTAAATATATACTGTCTCGGCTGGAATGTCAGCCCCATCTTTTTATATTAAGATTAGTTGATTGTGCGGTTGGGGTCATTTAATACATTGGAAGTAAAATAATTCGTGAAATAAATCGGTTAAATTTAAAATTTGTGTCAATAATTCAAAATTATTAGTTCCAATTTTAATATAAAATTTTGGTTGAACTCGAACTTAGTAACTCTAAATTATTTACGACGAATTTTAGATTTTACATACCTGTATAAATTATTTTGCGAACTAGCTTTTATGAACAAATCTCATTTAATTCACACTAATTATCGTGATTCAAGTTCCTACAAAGAATAGGGAGGGAAGGATCGAAGAACAAGAAGGTGATGATGAGGGTGAGGACGACGACGCGTATTGACTAACGTGATGCTGGATTCTTTTGCTGCTGTATCACCAGGATGTTGGCCTTGGTGTCGATGTCCGACGAGGCCAGTAAGTCCCCCAGGATTCCCAGCTCCGGCAGCTCTGCCCATGCCGAAAGCCCCTTCGTCTCCCCGCTCTCCACCCCGTACCTCCTCCCCACCACCACCGTGTCGAACTTGTATGAGATCGACCTTATCACCCTTGCGGTCTCCGGACCTTCCTCCACCACCCGCAGCGTGTAGGTGACGTTTCCCCACGTCTTCCCGTCCTTTATGTCCTTGAGGGCCTCCAGGTCCAGTATCCCTTCCCAGGAGATGTTACTTCCCTTGTTGTCCGCGTCCCTCAGGCGGAAGTGGATCACCCGCAGGTGGACGTTTGGGTTCTTCGCCATACGTTTGGCAAGGGCGAGCGCCTCCCTGTCATCGTTGCCCCCGAGGAAGAACATACCCACTGTTAGAGTTGCGTCGTCTCCTCTGCTCTGTCGACGGCCTCTGTCAATTAGGATTGCCACGGAGCACGGGCCCCTCTCCAGGACGTTGCAGTTGAGGCTCCTGAGCTGAGCGTCCTCCTGCTCAACGTATCCGTCCACCTTAGACCACTTCTTGTGGAAGGGAAGTATTATCAAGGAAGTAATCTTGTCGAGTGCGAGGTAGCTTACGTCCTCTTGCATGAGCTTTGGGGGAGAGACTGCGGTGAAGATGCTCGCCTGCATGACCCCTGAGCTGCTTCTCATGTAGTTCGTGAAGGCCACGATGACATTGTCAGAGTAGGCCTTGTTGCCCATGACTTTCCTCTGTTTCTGGTGGGATATAAACAGGGGTGTCGATTGGCCGATCAGCTTGATGAGGCGAAGCACGTGAATCTCTACCGGAGACTCTATCCTCGGGTTAAAGCTGTCGATGAGGTTTATCGTGGCCTCGATGTCGCTCGGCCTGTAAATACAGGTAAGAATGGGGAGCACTGCATTGGCTTTTAGGCTCATGACGTCCCTTCTCTGATAGCCTCCGAGCTTCTTCGACCTACTCATGAGATGTCTCACCAGGAGGGGCACGAACAATGCATTCAGCAGCACGGAAGTGACCGCCAGATCAAGTTTTTGCTTGCTGAGATCCTGCACAGTCGGCAGCGTTACCCAGTTAGATTCACAAAACGTCACTAACAACTAAGAACGAATTCATAAGAAAGCGCTCTCGAGTCAGAAGCTAAAAAAGAGGAGTACATGCTTTTCGGACATAAATCTGAAATAGCTCAGCTCCACCACACCCTTGGAGCACAATATCAGTGCAAGCACGACGGCATCATTGACAGGAATTTTGCAGAACAATGGGAGCGCCACCGATGCGGACATTTTCACCAGGAAAATCACATTGATGGCGAGAAGTTCAGGCTTCATTTTGCGTAAAGCTGGAAAAAGTTCTTTCAAATCCACCTTAATCGAAGTCATGGTGATGTAGATTGGTAAGAGGAGATTGACAAAGAAGCAATCCAGCTTCTTGGAGATGACAGATCCTAGAGGAGGACCATCTGGTACGGCCAGACCAAAAAAGAAGGGTCCGAAGAGAACGGATTGCCCGAACTGATTGGATGCCAGTGAAGACAACAAGACCCCGAAAACGACAACATTGAGGTAGAGGTCTCTGACAGGCCTACCCTCTGGTGTCTGGGCTATCATCCATTGCATGGCTGGCCGTAGCACGAAGCTGATGACTAGAAAGAAGGCGATGGTCAGACCGACATTCTGGATGGCCTGTAACGGTGTCATGTCAAGAAATGAGGCGAGGAAGGTCGTTGATATGCCGGCCAGGTTACTCACAAGAGCAGACGACAGCGCCAGCCGCCCGAGCTCTGTGTTCAAGGCTTGGAGGTCTTCGAGCAGGCAGAATATGACGGGAAAAGACGTGATCGATTGGATTCCAGCCAGACTCAACAATTGCATGAGATCAAGGGAGGAGAGCCCCCGTCGATCAGCGAGTAGCATTACTGCAGGACAACCCACGAAGAGTGGCACAAATGTGGTTGCGATTCCGATCGCCCACGACTTCTTCCTGACTTTCCAAATCATGCTCATGTCCATCTTAACCCCTGTTACAAAAAGGAAAAATGTATAACCGAAAACTCCAAGAGCGTTGATAATGCTGTTCGTCTTCCATTTATTCGGTAAAACATAGCTCTGCACGACCTCGCTGCTCCCCAAGAACGCAGGGCTTAATAATATCCCGACCTGGATCATGTGAATGGCCGCTGTTAGAAAATATGCAGGCCGAGGAAACAGAGAGGGGGGATTTCGGTTATTTTCTGTTATTTCATTTTGGGGAGGTGGCTTACGAGAAGCTGGGAGACAATGAGGGCGACGCCAAATCGTTTGAGGTATGAGTGGAGGAGCTGCGTGAGGAACAAGATGAGGATAATCTGGATCTCGAGCTGGGGCAGCGAATACTGAAGGACACCATTGGTGAGGAATTCGGGAGAAGAAAGGCCAGGGGAATTGACTTTTGGCGGGAGGTCCAAGCAGCGATCGTCGTCAAAGGCGGGGGCGTTCATCCCTCGGTTGTCTCTCCCTCTCGAGTACGTTCATCCCTTGGTCATACAGGACGAAGCAACGGGTGGAGGGACCTGATCATAAGCTCGGACGAGGATCACCGCGAGGCAATGTTGTGGATCCAGGTAGGAGGTAAGAGAGCTGGCAATAACCCTACAGTTGCTAACTGAATAACTGCTCTGTCCCATTTCTCGTTTCCAAATGAAGAATAGAAGGCGGGGCGGAATTTGTCGGTTTTCTCCAGTTTTATGGACGCAATCGAAATAAGAAACCTGTGCGGTTTATTGTTTTGGAAAACGATAAAACGATGGCTTAGTTACGACGGGATGATGAACAATTTACATAAAGACTGATTGTTACATCCTTATCAGGTGAGTAACACGAAACCTCTCTTCCCGTCTCGTGGATATTTCGATGTCGTGGAGAGCAGAGACGGTGAAACAAAGGAGAAAAGAACGGCGCAGTCAAAATTTTTTTTAGAAGAAAATGAAGAAAAATGTCCAAAAGAGTTCGACCTCATATTGAATCGTCTCATCCGCATAAAGTCGAACTCATAGAGTTCGAGTTCGCCTTACATGACCTGAATTTGAACTCTTAAAGTTCGAATTCTTTGTATATTGAAGTAAACTCTAAGAGTTCGACTTCGGAACCGTAAATCAAGAATTCTGAAAGTTTTGACCGTAAATCCGAAAATATTTTTCGGACCAAGAACAAAGCTCTAACCTCTTCCTCTTGCTCCAATCAATAAGAAAGGTGACGGAGCAAGGACCCTTCAGCAGGACATTCTTGTTTAGCTGCTGCCGAACAGGATTGCTTGTCTCCACCCTCCCCCCAATGACCGTACTGCTTGTGGAAAGATACCGTGACAAGGGCGATCCCCTTCTCCAGCGCGAGGAAGCAAACGCCGTTGTGCATTGTCGCATAAGGCGGCCCTCCTTGGTAGCAATGCAGCACAACCAAAACTGCAACGGGAGGGTGTTTACGGGCGAAACACATCGCGATATATCGGGGACTCTAAATGTTGAATGTAAATATGGTCGCCAATAAAGTAAATGAACAAAAGAACAATCAGAAATTCACTAAGTGTAAAAAGAAGAACTTATAGCCATTGCACAATACTTAAAACGATTACGAATAATTAGGTTGACAATCAAGCAGCCATTCGGGGTCATAGAATGATTGTCTGGTGTGTCTTATTACAAGTCAGAAGCACTATTTATAGAAATCCTAAAACAAAACGTGCTGCAATTAGAATCAACCGTTTCATCTTATCCATTTGCAATCGCCACTTCATCTTTTATTGTCGTGAACACTACTTCAGCCCTCATCGTCGACGTCGCTCTAGCCTTCATCGACGCTGCTTCAGCCTTCATCGTCGACGCTGTTCCAGCCTTCATCGACGTTGCTTCAGCCTTTACCGCCGACGGAGCTGCTTCTACGCCGACGGAGCAGCTTTTTCGCCAGCCGTCGATGGAGCTGCTTCTACGCCAGCCGTCGATGGTGCAGCTTCTACGCCAGCCGTCCATGGAGTAGCTTCTACGCCAGCCGTAAATGCTGTTTAGGATGTCCATCGACGAACCATGGAGTTCTTCATCATCGATGGCGTTTCTCTCTAAGCTTGCCATTACACATGGTTTCGTCGATGTTAGGCATCGACCTTGCCCAAAATATCGTTTTACCTTGTAAACATTTTGCTTACTTCCAAACCAAAGATAAGCTGTGTTTGGCGGTCCATAACCACTACCTTTCAAGGAGAGAGCCTCGGTATTAGAGGGCGGCCCCACCCTTGGGATGAGAATGGTCACCGTCGCTCCTTCGACGTGGTGAAGAGGCTGGTCGATGTTACTCGGGTCGATGTTACAATTAACCATCAAGTGGGGATCAGTGTCAATCGTGGGGAGACCTTCGACGTTTGAGGGCTGCCTTTCCCGAGGGGCGAGGGCACCCCATTTGGTCCCTTCGACTTGGCGATGTGGAAGCTCGTCGATGGTGCATTGGTCGACGTCTCGATCAACCATCAAGTGGTAATCAGGTTCGATCAGGGGGTAACATTCAAACCCAAAGAGCAGACCCTCATAGGGGGCGAGGGCAGCCCCCTCTACATCGACTCTCTTTCGAGGCGAGGGAAGTTCCCATTACAGCCACACCCCTTTGGACCGAGGACGTTCCATTGGATCACCCTCAACGATTATCTGTTCGTTTTCCGTAAGAATATGTGTCGGATTGAGAATCAACAAATGGAAAGTTTTCATTTCCCGACACATATTTTCTAATCGCTCAGTTATACTACGTAAGGCATTTCTTATAGATATTCGCGCATCCGACTCTTGGAGGACAATTTTCAAAGCCTCATCCGAATGTTCATCGGGCGATCGAACAAACCCTTCGTCGTAGAAGGGATCATCGTCCTATGCACCGCACCAAAAACGTGTTGACATTTTGCATATTCATAAGAAACTCATTTCCGACTCCTACTGTGGTCGCCAAAAACGTATTTGCGGGCGAAACACGTCGCGATATATCGATTACTCTAATATTGAATGTAAATGTGGTCGCCAATAAAGTAAATGAACAAAAGAACAATTAGAAATTCATTAAGTGTAAAAAAGAAGAACTTACAGCCACTGCACAACACTTAAAACGATTACGGATAGTTAGGTTAACAATCAAGCTGCCCTTTTGGGTCATAGAATGATTGTCTGGTGTGTCTTATTACAAGCCAGAAGTAACTATTTATAGAAATCCTAAAACAAAACGTGCTGCAATTGGAATCAACCGTTTCATCTTATCCATTTGCAATCGCCACTTCATCTTCTATTGTCGTGAACACTGCTTCAGCCCTCATCGTCGACGTTGCTCCAGCCTTCTTCGACGCTGCTTCTGCCTTCATCGTCGACGCTGCTCCAACCTTCATCGACGTTGCTTCAGCCTTCACCGTCGACGTTACTTCTACGCCAGCCGTCGATGGAGCAACTTCTACGTTTGCCGTTGATGGAGCAGCTTCTACGCCAGCAGTAGATGGTGCAGCTTCTACCCTAGCCGTAGATGCTGTCGAGAATATCCATCAACGAACTATATAGTTCTTCATCATTGATGACGTTTCTCTCTAGACTTGCCATTATATATAGTCTCGTCGATGTTAGATATCGACTTTGTCCAAAATATCGTTTTACCTTGTAAAGAAAGGGGTGAGATGGTGGGAGCGAGCGAGCGTCGGCAGAAACGCTCTTTTGCATGGCGAGGCTACACGTGGCATCACAGCATTTACCCATACGTCCCGACTCGACCCCAAAAATGACTTGCAAAACCATGGCAGCAGGGAATGCAATGCAATGCATGGCACCTTCTTTTTGACTCGTTCAAACGAAGACTTCCCCCAGCCCCTCCCATCCAATCTTAACGTCCTTTCCAGGCCAAGAAAGTGTCCCATACGCAATACGCGTTTTCCTCAAAGTCAAAATTCAGACGATTTCTTTGACAAAATATATTTTGTTTTCTTTTGAGATTGAGAGACCCACCTACCAATCCGTTTTTAGAATAACATAATAAACAAAGAAATGGTTTGGTTGATCTCACACAGTTCTTGGTTTCATGTTTCTGAATGACAAAGAACAGATGTTATCCAATGTAATCATCCTACATATGTGTTTATCTTACATTGAACCAATAATACAAACAGCTGCTGCTGCTACTACTACAAGACAAAGTAAACCAAAAGAAGTCGACTCTTATTACCAACCTTAGCTTATCCCCTAACTTTATGATTATTGAGAAAAAAAAAAGCAAAGAATCGTAATTGAAATGGGAGGGGAGGGGAGGGATGGAGGGTCACGGTGCAGTGTGGAATCATAGTCAGCAGAGAAAGGAGTCCAGGAACATGTCCTCCCTCAAGCTTCCGTGTCTCCCCAGCCCCATCATCATCTCCGTCCCTTCTTCTCCATCCTCTTGGTACCCCGACACGGATCGCTTCCCCTGGAACGGTGGCCTGCTGTATTGGCTGCTGTCTGCCTGAGGGACTGGCCTATTCAAGGAATGAGACCCGCTTCCTCTCGCCGCTGGGACATCGTGATTATGCTTCCCCTCGTACGTCGTGATCACCGACCTCAGATCTTGACAGGCCCGCTCGACGTGCTTCCTCACCGGACATCCCGGACTCGTGCACTTGTAGTAGCTCCTATGAACAATAGGTGCTCGAGATTAGACGGACACAGAACTGGATTCATCGTTGGATGATCTGGTGGGAAAGAGGTTCGTACCTGGGATTGGGGTTCCCCTTCACGACCTTCTGTCCGTACTTCCTCCATCTGTACCCATCGTCGAGAATGTCTATGCTGCTCGTGGTTTGTACTACCACCCTGGGTTCTCTCACTGTCCTATTCCCGGGTGCTGAAATCCCCATGTTGTCGACCTCGCTTTTCCTGAATGAATATAATCAGCGCAATGAGTTATTGCAAATAACAGTATCATTGAGACAGAACACTCAGACAAACTCAAAGATAATCTGGCCGTTTACCATCGCTTGGCATCTGGCTCTTCATCATCGAAATCGTCCCCTCCCCCGGACTTGCTCCTCTGAGAAGAGTGATCGCATTCGTCATAACCGATAGATATGCAGGAATTGTCAGGCGTGCCAGAGTCCATTTGTGCCGAGAAGGAAGGCTCAGACCCAATTTCAGGAATGACATGATTGTACTGTTGGACAGCAGGAGGAGGAGGAGCGGTGGCGGCAGTAGATGAAGCTTTCCTGGTAGACTGAGGCTTCGGATGGTTGTGGCTGCCCTTGTACACGATCTCGGTTATCTGGCCATCGAGCGACCTCTCCACCTTCTTCTTGGTGGGGCAGCCAGGGAAGGTGCACTTGTAGTAACTCCTGGGGTTCTCGCTACCTTTCACCTGCTTTTGCCCGTACTTTCGCCAGTTATAGCCATCGTCAGACTTCCTGGACAGGGCTTGCTTGCTCCCGTAGTCCGGCTGGTACGTCCTGTTAACGGACTGAGCGGTCGGGAATTCAGGGGAGAAGCTCTGCAACTTGTTGGGTTCATTCCTCAAAGCTGTGACCTTGTCCAAAGCCGAATCATCCTCCAGTTTCATGAGATCACGGAAATTAGACCACCCCTGGCGCTGCTCCTGATAACAACAACAAAAGCATGCACGATTAAGAAAAACCAAAACCAAGCTCGATCAAACAGAGACGAAGAAAGTTGCATGACGAGCATTTTTTCGCATACGCTGGTTTGGTTGGACGTCCATGCCGGCGGGTGAGCGGGAGGGTCCGCGTGAGTCTGGAAGGTGAAATCGGAGGCAGCACGGTCATCCTCGAGTTTAACAGCATGGCGGTGGGAGTTGAAGGAGGGGATGGCTCCGGTGGTGGGAGACGGCAGAACCTGAAGGCAGGAGCGAGGGGGTCAAAACAAGCGTTGTTAATAATATAAGAAAAAGAAAGTAAGAGAGGAGGAGGAGGAGGAGGAGGAGGAGGGGGGGGATTACAGTGGAAGAGGAGCAGAGGAGGACGGGGGAGTCGAGGAGCTCGGCGGGGCTGAGGCCAGGAGGGATGGAGAAGAAGGAAGAGGGAGAGAGGAGGGAGGAGGGGGGAGAGATGGGGAGGGAGGGAGGGGGGATGGACTTGAACTTGGGGCGGGAAAGGGGGTTGCTGAGACCTCTGGAAGAAGGCGGTGGTTGTAGGAGGGGTGGTAGTGGTGGAGGTGGGGAAGGGAAGGGGTCGTCGTTGAGGAGGGCGGCGAAGGAAGGGGAGAGAAGGGAGGAGAAGGAGAAAGGGGGTGGGGAGCGGGAGGCCATCTTTGGGGCTTCTCTGCCAGTCGGCTGTCGCGAAAAATGAAGGCGACAGGATGATCTTGCCTTTCTTTTGTTCTTGGGTGTTGGCCCCACCTGATGAGCTTCCAGAAAATCTTTTTAAGTCTGTCTTTCGAGGGGTTGGGGGGATTTTTGGTCAAACCTAGGATATTTTGACTGAACGGCGGCTGTAATAAAAAGAAAAATTTCCTTTTCTTTTAATTAACGTGTCCTATTTGCCCAACGCTTACGCGGAATTATGTGAACTGTAAGGCAGACGGGAGAGAGATAAAATGACAAGCTCATGGCGACTTCCTTCTTTGCATGAACCCATATGCGATCATATATTCTTACAATTTTGTTGTCTGAAGTGTCTGGGTGCGCCCGGGGCGATCAAACCAGGAGACTCTCTGTAATGGTTTACAGGGGGGGGGGGGGGGGGGCCCTTTGGTTCTTGCTATGAATATTCCGATCCAAACCCATGTCAGCTCTAATAAACAAAATCTAATCTAATCTCCCACTCGCCCTTAATAGCAGTCAGTATCTTCTTAACCAAACATTTCCCCCCCACCCCACTCCTACGCTTCTCGCCCCACTACTTCTAGAATCGGGGCCCCATCCAATGTTTTAAGTTCGGTCCCAAATGCTGTTCAATTCAACAGGAAACAACGCCAACCTCTTCTGTTGTTCCGTATCGGAAGACAGCTAACAACGATCATGACGCGTCCCAAACACCTAGCACTACAAAATAGACATACCAGCCCGACGTCTCAATCGGACAGTTTACCCCGAGCTCCCGCTCAATCATCTTGTACAAGGAGGTTTCACACCAAAATTATCCGCTGTTACATCATCTCCCACCTCTTTTCAACGGAGGGGATTATACGCGCCCCACCCCCCCCACACCGCGAGAATTTTTTAGGGGCTTACTTCTTTGCGTAACTGATGGCCATGGGATTTTGAGCAGTAATCTTGAAGCCCTGAAGGTGCTGCATGGCCATCCCAGCCTGTACCTCGTCTTCATACTCAACAAAGGCAATACCGGGCTTTGATTCAATCATCCGGACTTCCTTAAATCCAGGATACTGCACAAACAGCAGCTGCAACATCTGACTCGTGGTTTCAAATGGCAAGTTCTGGACAAACAATATGTTATTTGGAGCAGATTCTTGAGCCCCGACGTTCCCCGGGCGAAAGGAGACCTGTTAATTAAAGCGATACGTTGATTAGAACCGGTGATTCAGCCAAGGTAACACTGGTTATAACACATTTTTAAAAGTCTATCCACAATACAAAAATATAATAAATTAAAACAATAACTAAAGCAAATATGGTTGAATGCAGGAGTTCCACCCTAGCCATTGCCAAACCATGCATCTAACCATCAAAAATTAATAGTACAGCTCTATCCATGATTTACATCAATTCATTTACTCTAAAAAAGGATTCAGAAAGAACAAATGCAAGCTAAAGGATTTGTTGTTACTCAATGCAGGTCTACACTGGGAAACAAAGAGTTAAAAAACAAACAAGAAAACTGCCCCAGGGGAAGCAGACAAGCACTGAACCAAATAACCAGCACACTTGGGATTCCTTTATGGATAAAATCACATGGAGTAAACAGTTCCAAAATGATTCCAAGTACGCAACGGAACCACTATAAATTTTGAACTTTTCTCAATCACATATCAACTAGTCTTAACTTTGAAAGAGGACGCAGATATAATAAGCATTTCCCCAGGAGGAGACATATAATTCAACAGGTAAAATGCAAACTCTTGATAAGCAACAAAAGCAACTCACCGCAGGGCCCCCATTAGTTTCAACAGCAGAACCATTAGCCACGTGTGTTTCTTCCCCACGCCTCTTTTTCTCAGCTGGAAAAATGAAAAGTAAAGTCACAAAGCAGGCAAAATATGCAAGAGAACACCATATAAACATCACTGAATCAATTATGTACGGGATGTTGCCAGAACTTAGTCTCAAAGAAGAAGATGTATTTCAGTTCCACAACATCTTAATGATGCTATTTTAACTAGATCATTCATTGATAAAAAGCCCCACTTAATATTCCCCTCGAAGACAGAAGGACATGTCACCTTTTTCTTCTTGCTTCTTCCTCTTTTCTCTTACAACATAGGTGCCATCGGCTTTGGCAATGCAATCTGACTTTTCCTTGGCATATTGAATTCGCTGAAACCCAGAAATTCTTAAGAATTTAGTGACAGAATACATCAGAAGATCAAATGAATCCCTCACTTGGAACTGTCATTTCACAGCAGGCCAAGAATCATGCTACAAGATTAACTCTTTCGAATATGTTCAGTCACAGGACCAATGCAGAGCATAACAGAGTCGGAAGCACACAGAGCTTTCCGAGGAGGACGGTGGCGGCCGCATACCATGGGTTTGTCATAGAAGGGGAAGTTCTGCATCTGGCGGACCGCATTGCTGGCCGCAGTGACCTCGCTGAAAACAACCCAAGCCTGCCCGCGGAGCTTGGGGGTCTTCAACGCCACGACATCGAGGATCCTCCCATATTGCGAGAAAAGGCAGTACAACGACCTCTTCAGATCTTGAAAGATACAAAGCTCCGGAGTCAAAATCATATCCTACATACTACTAGTCCGCGGCAGCAGAAGGGCAGCCAAGTAAATTCGAAAGAGAAGTTACCTTCCTTCTTGATTTTCTCGTTGAGGTTCTTGACGTAGATCGTCTGGCTTGGAGGAATATCTCCCGACAGCATCCTTGCTATTATCCTTTCCACCCCAGCCGAGACCCGGCAGCGCGCGAGAGTCCGGAAGTGGAAAATGAGAGGGAGACGGGGGAGAATTGGGAGTCACTCTGTCTGGCAAGGATGCCCTAATTCAATCTTGTCTGGGCTTTGGGTCGGGCCGAGCTTTACACAGCCTTGCCCAGGCCACAAGGCCCCCCTGACCAGACTGCCCACTAAATCGGTACAATCGCCGCCCTACCAGCTCGTGTTTCAGCTTCCGCCGGCGGGGGGTTTTTGAAGATGCTTCGGCTGCGGTCCGTCGTCCTCGGGCTCCGCAATGGCGGCTGCTCCAACTACTCCTCGTCGAAGAACAGCAAATCAGTTGTTCCCAAAGCTAGCAAGAAGTCCAAGTCCAAGTCCGGCGAGGAGGCCTCCCTCGCCTTCGCCGTCGACCACGACGCCTCCTCAGGTGACGGAGCAAGGGCAAGTCGCCTCGCCGCCGATGAGAGCAACCCTTCCCTGAACGTGGGCCCCAACGGGTCGCCCCTCTTCACCTCGACCCCGACGCTCTCTCTCCTCTCACGCAAGGACGTCAACTCCTACTTCCAGTTCAGGAGGGAGGAGCTCGCGCGGGTTCTTCCCGAGGGCTTACCCTCCGGCCTCGAGGAGGAGTTCCAGGAGTCCCTTAGAAGCGCTGTTCTAGTCAGGCAGGGGTTCCTCGACCTTCGGGACAACTTCAGACGGATCGTTGATCCTCCTCTCTACCCTAGCCCTAAAGGTCCGCTTTCTTCTCTCCGTTAGCTGCCTAGTCGTTTTCCATTGGGTTCTGGTATGGCGTTGAATGGCTGTTAGGTTTTCCCCTCGTTTAGGACCCAAGGTTAGAAAGCAGATAGTGTTGGACGGTCCACGATCCTGCGGCAAGAGCATTGCTCTTGCCATGCTCGTCCACTGGGCTCGTGATGAAGGGTGGCTGGTCCTTTATGCCCCAAGAGGTCGCGAATGGGCTCGCGGAGGCTTCTTCTACAAAAATCCCGATACTGGCTTGTTTGATACCCCTCTTCATGCCGAAAACACTCTCAAGGCACGTCTCATCCTTTACAATTTATCATCTTCAGTTTCTGATGTCCTTTGTCATTCCCTTTTCACGGCATATTACTCTGTCTTGTCTTATTACTTCCTCTTGTCCTTACCAAACCTGTGGTTTGTGGTTCAATGCTTACAGGACTTCTGGAAGTGGAATGAATCAAAACTAAAGCAACTGGCTTGCCAGATACCTGATCCCATACCATTGGGAGAAGGAGCAGGTGTTGGGCTGATGAAAGGGGTTGATTCAATGACCATGCCTGAAGGCTCGACATTGGATGATCTGGTCAAAACTGGAATTGACCACACACAAGCTGCTGTTGGAGTGCTCGTTCGATTGAGGAAAGAGTTATCTCTTGTCAAAGATATACCTGTTCTTATCGCCATTGATCAGGTGAGTCATGTCCCTTGCTTGGCTGTGGGGGTATCGCTTTGCTCGGGCAGTTCTCCATTACTGACTTCGTTGCATTTGTCCCACAGTATAATAGCTGGTTTACTTTCAGCGAATATGAAGAGCCAGTCACCCTTCGATCCTGTAGACCTATACATGCTCGAGAACTAGCAACAGTAAGTATATCTGAAATGACCTGTTTGTATGTATATCAAATTTAGTGCATGCCAAAAGCAAGATCAGCTCAGGTCCTATTTTCTTATAGTTTTCTCTTTCCAAAATATTTTTCAATTGCGAATGCATAATAGAAGTTCAGCACATACCTTCTTATGCATGTTTCAATCCTGTTGTTGATTTCTCTTCACATATTTCATGCTTAGACCAAAAAGAAATAGGAAGGGGTTTGAATAGGAAAGAGTGTCATTTAGGAGGTTATGGATGTGGTCTTGGTATATTTGTTAAACTTATTTTTATAGCTGTGGTTTTATTATTGGAAAACCATTGTTTGCAGGTAAGTGCTTTTCGAGGCATGATGCATGATGATATGATGGTTGGTGCTTTCTCACATTCGACAGCCGTGGGTAAACTGCGTAAAGACCTGCCAGATGTACCAGTAGATGCTCGCGTTATGTTTCCTCGATATAGTTTAGGTGAAGCTGCAGCTGTCTCCCACTACTACCTAAGGTATGCTGGTTTGATTTATTTAATAAACTACGAGATACCCTTGTGAAAAGAAAACTGCTAATTCGTTGTGTATCATGACTCATGTTTCGTTATAGCTTGGAGCTGGCTGGCTGCAAATTAGGTTGTCCTTTGAATTTAAGAGACATCCTCATATTTCTTAACTGATATATTTCATGCAAATGAGCCGCTATAGGTCTAGCTTGTTTCAGATGCGGAGAAACAAGAAAATCTTAGGCGTCACTGTTTGCTCAACATCTTTGGCAGTAGGTTCATATTGAAGGAGTAAAAATGCCGATAATCAGAAAACATCTGCCTGGATGTCACCTTGTCTCAGTGCATTTAGTTCTTTGGTCTTCCCTTGCTGTGAATATAGATGGTGGTGGTATCTAGAAGTAACGGTAGTCAAATCGGTCACGCCCCATAGTTTTAACTCTTGACATGTTTAACATGCTGTGGGGTACCTCTTCGTGGCAGACAAAGGCTGGTAAGCCGGGAAGCATTCTCGGAGGAAAACTGGAAGAAGGTATATTATTTGGCGAACGGGAATGGAGCGGAGATGAGATCGCTGGTGCCCTTGATGCGGTGATTCGATCGGGAGGCTGGCGATGCACGCACCGGGGTTAACTGAGTTCACCTACCATTTTCACCTCCTTGTGTCACAGAAGTTGTGGTGTAGTAATTGGGGGTGGGGACAAAGAGAGATATGGTTTCAGTGTTAAGTTTTGTGATATTTATGTACGATGGCTTTGCAGGTAGTGGTGGGGAGAGGGAGAATAATAAATTGATTGTCCAACAGCTGGGGGCATTACAAGGGAAGCACGGGTTGGGGTAAGCCAATTACAATAATTTATTAAAATGGTGTTAGTCAATTGGGTCGGTGGGGGGGTTCGTCCATGTGATTGCCGTGGCGTGTCGGCAGCGAGAGACGTAGAAGTTTGGAAGAAAGAAATATTTGAAACGTGTGGGCGGGGGGGTTCTGACACTTAAGACAGAGGGGCGGGGGGCCCACCCTTACCAAGAGCTCTTGGGATTTGGTCGGAGGAATTAGCGGGCCGGGGGGGATGGTCTCTGCCCTTCTCCTTTCTTTTGTGTCCTGATTCTTTGTTTTTTTTTTCTGTTTTCCTTCCCTCTTTTTCTTTTTTTTGGGGGGAGGGGGGGGGGGGGTTTGATTTCTCCTGAATCGACCGTCGCCTTCCGAGGGCTCGGTCTCAGGCGTGCGATCGACATGCCGGAGGTCGAACCGGGAAGGAGGGGGGGATCATCCCTCTTCGGGAAGTATGAGATCGGGAGAGTTCTGGGCTGCGGTGCCTTCGCCAAAGTCTACCATGCCCGCAACCTCCACACCGGCCAGAGCGTCGCCCTCAAGGTCATCCAAAAGAAGAGGCTCGCCTCCTCCTCCGCTCTCCTCTCCAACGTCAAGCGTGAGATCTCCATCCTCCGCCTCCTCGACCACCCCCACATCGTCCGCCTCCACGAGGTCCTCGCCACCCGCACTAAGATCTACTTCGTCATGGAGCTCGTCAAGGGCGGCGAGCTCTTTGCCCGTGTCGCCAAGGGCCGTCTATCCGAGGACGTCAGTCGCGGTCTCTTCCGCCAGCTCATCTCTGCCGTAGGTTACTGCCACTCCCGTGGGATCTTCCATCGTGACCTCAAGCCAGAGAACCTACTTGTGGACGATTCCGGCAACCTCAAGGTTACGGACTTCGGCCTCAGCGCACTCGGGGCTCAGGTCAGGTCCGACGGCCTCCTCCACACGCTTTGCGGGACTCCAGCTTATGTAGCCCCCGAGATCCTTGCCAAGAGAGGATACGACGGCGCCAAGGTCGACCTGTGGTCGTGCGGGGTTATCCTCTTCGTCCTCAACGCCGGGTACCTGCCGTTCAACGACCCCAACCTCATGGCCTTGTACAGGAAGATCTATAATGGGGAGTTCCGGTGCCCCAAGTGGATGTCCCCGGAACTCAAGCGTCTGATTAACCGTCTCCTGGATACGAACCCTGACACCAGGATTACAGTCCACGAGATCTACAGGGACCCCTGGTTCAACAAGGGCCACACCAAGAGGCCGGAGGATGCCAGCACCTCTGGTGTGGGCATCAGGTCTTCCCTGAAGCACGAGGAGGGGGAGGAGACCGGCATCTTGAATGCGTTCAACATCATATCTTTCTCCAGGGGGCTGAGCCTGACGGGCTTGCTCGATGAGACTTATGACGTGGCGGAGGACGAGGAGAGGTTCATATGTAGGGAGTCTCCAGAGAGGGTAATGGAGGCATTGGAGGAATTGGGGAAGGGGGAAGGCCTGAAGGTGACGAGGATGAAGAAAGAATGGGGAGCAGAGGTGGAAGGACGCAACAGCGACCTGAGGATGGAGGTGGTGGTGAATCGGCTGACGGACACCATTGGAATCGTTGAGGCACGAAGAGTCGGAGGGGATGCGGCGACTTACAGGGAATTCTGGAAGAATAAGCTGCGACCTCGCCTTAGGCAGGTTAGATGAGCCAATTGACAAAAACTCCCTTATTGCCAAGTAGCAAAAATCATCATGCGAGAAAATAATTTGGTCGAACTAGTAGGTTCTTTCATTGGAGCCCCTCCACCAGGGTATGTATGTATGTATCACTTGGGTTGTAATCCCAGGATAAAGAATGACTGGGTTCGGTTAATACCAGTTCTCAGGATGTCCAGACGTAGCTCGCAACTTCTGGTTTTATTGCCTGGAGGAGGGGGTCTCTTTTTGTCTGTAAGGCATTGTTACCTCGATATCTATGCTTTGCTTTTGCTTCACCACATTCTGATGAAATACATTGTTTCGATATTGTTTCTTATGGTAAGAAGAATAGATGAACCGACGATTCCGGAAAAATTTAAAATGTAAAAGAGAGGGGAGTTTAGCAGGATTTTAAGGTTTGAAAGGAAAGGGAGGAGGGACTCTGTCAGAAAGGGATGTGGGGGAGTGGGACGAACGAGGCCGTGTGGGAAGGGGGGAGGGAGGGGTTTGATGACGCGTGCTACGGGAACAGAGCAGAGGGGTGGAGGGTGGCGAGGTCCTGGATGGTCAGGTTGACGGAGTCGTCGGGGTAGGTCAGCCTGCCTTGGCCAGGGTAGCAGCGGGGACTCCCCCGCTTTCCTTTTTCTTCAAGTTAATGATGGGCCTATTACTAATATTTATTCTTGATTAGAAACATTCAAATCTTAAAAATTCGACTTTATTACTGTGGAGTTTGTCTTTAACGGAATATGAATACTCGAAAATAATTCGACTTTTATAAATTTTTAAAGTTTTTGACCGGGATTGACTACGAGAATTCCAAGTTCCAATACAAATTTAATTTATAAAAGTCGATCCTTAAATACGAACTTAATTGAATTTATTACATTTTATTTGTAAAATTCTATAAATAATATCTTAAAAAGTGAAATATTTTTTGTATCAGTAATAAAGATGGAAAATCCCATCCAAAGTGACAGCTGCTTTCCAGGAGGGATAGTGAGTCCATAAAGTATGATGTGAATTGTTTAATAAAACTTTAACCAACTCCAATTGAATGGGCTGGTAATGAGATAATTGGGGAGAAGGAAGCAGGTGGTAAGAGGGAGGAAACTACCGAGTAAATCGCAACAAGAGGAGGAGTTTCTTTGTTCAGGTTAGGGGGTTGGGACTTTGACTACCTTTTTGTCTTTTTTACAACTTCATTCTTTTCTTTTATACCAAAAAACACGCTTTCTTATTATGTGTGTGTGTGGACGTAAATACCCTTGAGGTATAAAAGATTTTTTCATATCTTCTATCTTTAATTAATTAAAATAACAAAAAGTAACATAATAATGGGGGAAGCGTTTGTGATTGACCCTCGAAAGGAAAATGACTCATTTTGGAGGGAGGGAGGGAGGGAGGGTGGATCCCCCCCCCCCCCCCCCACAAAAGGAAAGGGGAAGGGAGGGGAAATAAATAGATGTTTGTCGTCGTCTTCACTCTCGCCTTCAGCAGATTTGATGGTAGTGGTGATGGTGGTGGTGGGGGTTTCCTTGCCAGCGGAGTAAGAGCTGGTCTTTGTTCCTCATCCTCATCATCTTCTTGTCCAAAATCACCTCCCTCCCCCCGTTTCTTCCTCAAGGTGACGCGATTTCCCAATCCCAATTCGTATTTGAATCTGGCAACCCCCCCAAATCCAGATCTTCTTTCTGGGATTTCTCTGTCTAACCCTTTATTGGACTGGAATCCCCCTCTCCTTTCCTTTTGCTCAGATCGGTGGCCATGGCCGGCTACTTTTTGTTTGATATGTAGAAAGAAAATAAAAGGAGAGTAATTTGTTTTTCCCCCAGGTTACCCCCCCAAGTAATCTAAAATGAAGAGGGCTGAATCGAGAAAATCCCATTCCTGGTGGCGGGATAGTCACATTGGTCCCAGGAACTCTAAGTGGATTGCCGACAATCTCGAAGGTATGTTCAATTTTGGGGAGTTCCCCTGTCCATTTGTCCTCGTCTCCCCCCATCATATCCCTTTGGTTCCCTCGCCCTTGTTAAGTTAGGTTCTTCGACCTCTGATTTGGACCTATCTTGATTGGCTGTTACTGGACTGTGCTGACCACACCCCGTGATTTTCAAATTACCGATCGGTTTACCCCCTCCACCACAACTCTCCGGTATATAAAAAGATTGTCGTGGATGAGTCAGTCAAACCATGGTGTGATTGGGTGGACCAAGATGTTGAATTCGAGGGTGCTCTGTTCTTTAAGTGATGAGTTTTACAGGAAAGTGTAGGGCTAGTGATGAAGACGGCATTTGTTTCACCTTGTGTTGCTTAGTTAGAGATTCCTTCTGTGCTGCATCCTGATTCGCCTATCGATCAGGCATTGACTGAACAACTGACACGATGTGGATGGCTTTAGATATGGACCAGACCGTGAAGAGGATGATGAAATTGATGGATGAAGATGGAGACTCATTTGCTAAAAAGGTCGACATGTATTACAAGAGGAGGCCGGATTTAATATCCCACATCGAAGAGTTCTATCGTATGTATAGGTCTCTGGCTGAGCGCTACGATCATCTCGCTGGGGAGTTGCGGAGGAACGTTCCCTTTGACCTCCATTCACAGAGCTCGGGTATCTCTGATAGCACCTCCGACATGCTTCCCAAGGAAGGATATGAATCGTCTTCCCTGACAGATTCTGAGCCAGAGTGCGACTCGTCTTCAGTTAATAATTACTCTGGCTACTTAAGCAGCGGCACTGAAAGAGGGCTGCAGGAAAAAGTGCTTCACCTGGAAAATGAGCTTCGGCTTGCGAAGGGGAAGCTTCGATCGGAAATCCTCGATAATGCTGATGTCTCTTTCAGAGAGCCTATTGACGATAGTCTTGAAGATGCTAAATTGACTCTTGCAAATTATGAGAGAGAACTTGCAGCTGCTACTGAACGGACACACCTTTTGAAAGGAAAAATTGTGACATTGAATACCCATCTTCAAAAAAGTGGGTCTGATGCATTTCTTCATGCCTCAGATGATGGAGGTGGCTTGACACAAGCAGAAGTATATCACCGAGATATTCAGCTTGAATTGACTCAGGGGGAAGTGTCCCCGCTGCAGGACAATTTGGAAACAGATGATAGGTCAGATTATCTGGCAGAACAGCTCAAAGCACTGAAAGAGAAGCTTCAGGGGTTGGAAACTGAAAACCATGGCCTGAGAACAGAACTTCAGCACATCAAATCTGCGGCGAAGCATCAACTCCTTGTGCAGGAGCAGGTTGAGTCGGCTCAAAAGGATGCCGGTGTATGGAAAACAAAGTATAATGCTGAAAGGAAAGAAATCTCAAAGCTTCAAGAGAGAATGGCGAGGTTGAAAACTAGTCTATCGGACAGGGATCGGGAAGTTAGGGAGCTAAAGATAGCAGTATCTGATGCCGAGCAGAAGATCTTCCCTGAGAAACACCAGATTAAGGCAGAAATGTCTAAGATCCTTGAAGAACGAACACTTATGGAGGAGCAGCTCCGTGAGCAAGAATCACGAGGTCGCTTGCTGGAAGAAGAGATTAGGCAGATGAATTGCCAAATTGCTGATACGGAGGATAGATTCAATCGGTTGGTAAGCCAGCTAAGGACGGAGATCGCAGAAAGAGCGGAGGAACACGAGAATTTGAAGAACATTTACAACCTGCTGCTATCAGAAAGGAATGCCCTGCACACTCAAGTGTCGCAGCTCGAAGCCGAGAACCTTTCCAAGAGCGAGCAAATTAATGAAAGGGAGAAGCAGTTAGAGCAGATGTGGCTGGAGTTGGTGGAGAGGGCCATTGCTTCTGAAGCGCTGCAGGAGCTGGTGCAGGAGCTGAGAGCGAGAGCCAGGCAACTAGAGGAAGACTTGGACCGGCACGGTCTTATAATCTTAGAAGGTGCCGAAAACAAAAGGGAGGCCATCAGACAACTGTGCTTCTCACTGGAGCATTACAGGAACCATTATCACAGTCTGCAGCAGGCTTTCCTGAGGTATAAGCGACATAAGAGAGCCCCATAGGATTTGCCAAACATGTCTGGAACTTTGAACAGGTTGGTCGAAGCCAGGCTCGTTGCCCTGCATTTTTCTGCTCCACTCTCCATCCTTCCTGGCTGGAACTGGTTGGAACAACTTCTTTGTTTGTAAGGAACATATTGGGTTTTGGATTCTGTTTCACTTTCATCCCAGTCAAGCTATACTCATATTTTTTTGTGTCTACATGTTCAGATACTGACGGGTCGTGTGTTTACCTTACGGGTTGTACACAACAATTCGCCCTTATGGGGTGTTTGGTTTTCAAAGAAAGAAATGGAATGGATTGTCATTTTATCTCGAGGAAAACATCAGTTGCATGTCTCACGAAGATTTTGTATTGTTATGGCATGAAAAATATTCCATAGTTTCGTATGTTCAAACATGAAAAATGGAGTTCGAAGGAGATGCTCTTACTTCAGTTCGGCTTTACTTAGCATACTCAAACTTTTCTGGATGGCACAACGATGGAAAACTTAAACCACGTTCCACAAAAGGGCAATCAGCATCACCCTTAACTTTCCATTCCTTTATGTTCATGAGTATATCTCTCTAACCTTCCCAACATGTCCTGACAACTAAATTATGTCACCGTTCATAAGAATATGTTGTTCTCTTTTTGCATTGAATGTTACAAAGGACACAGCAAAAATTTTCCTTTAACCACTTGGGAAACAAACAAGCCACCAAAAGAAATTGGCGCGAGCAAGCTTTTTATCTGTACGAAACCCTACTTGTCAGTCACATCGACGGAATCCGCTGTCTTGTTTTGCTGAGTCCATAGTTGTGCATATCTTCCTGCTTTTGACAGCAAAATTTCATGGGATCCCTGCTCCACGACTTTCCCATTTTCCAAAACCACTATCTGAAACCATACAATAGATTATTAGTTAGAGAGAAGTTGGACCTTGAAAAGTCATGTCGCTCCATGATTTCCAGGGGGACCTTGGGATATCATGGATAATCAACAAGGTGATCAAACAAGCATATGCTTGAATAAGGAATTCCAAAGGAAACTGGATTTTCGGCAACATGATATTGTAGTGGTAATCAAGAAAAAGGCACAACCTCTAGAAGTTGTAAATATCCTTTTGTTTTTATTTTTCATAGAGTACCAATGGACTAATATCAATTTGACATTCGAATACTCTAGGTCTTCCGCATCTAGGGAGTTTCTGTTATGCGGATACGACGTCGGGGCCTTTGCACAACGGCAAGTTGCTATAATCATGAATAGAGAATTAACATTTTTTATATGACAAAGGCAAGGTTGCGTACAATATACGCTGACCCTCCTTACTCCCACTTGGTTTGGGAGCATTTTGCACAGTAGAACCCAAGATTGCTTGCGCTCTTATTACTTGGTAATAGAAGGAAACAGTCTTTACCTCATCACACTGCATTGCAGTTGTAAGCCTGTGAGCAACAAATATGGAAGTCCTATTGCTAGCAAGTGACTTCAGGGAGGCTAGTATTTCTGCTTCCGTGGTGCTGTCGAGTGCACTAGTTGCTTCATCACACAACCTGATAAGCACAACATCACAAGAGCACCATCTCAATCACTCATTAGAACTTTCAGATCCACAAAGCCCACACGAATGTTTTGAAAGTTTCAGATGAAATTAAAGTTTAAACCACCGGATCACATTTGCATGGATTATAACCGTTAATTAACATTTACATTTATAGTTTAACAAACAGCAACACATCCACTCATAAATAAATAATGAAATGAAACCATGAATGGATTTGCTTGGACAGCTGTAAAAGCTAAGAATTAACAAACAACGTGTGGCTTTAGCTTTACAAAAATACAGTGCTTAAGCCTACAACTAGCCAATGACCTGCCCAGTTACAAAGAAGTAATCTTTCATATGGATTTCCCCTAAGGGAGATTGCCAGATTACTCACAATATCGTTGGTCTCTTTAAGAAAGCGCGAGCTAGTGCCACTCGTTGTTTCTCCCCACCACTCAGCTGCAGGGTAAAACACACAATATATTCAAGTCTATTGAACACAATTATGATTGTTCCTTCCAAAAACTATCCAAACATTGTTTTATAGTTCATACTAAGAAAAAATTGGGCCGGGAAGGAAGGATGGACCGACTTCCCCAGAAACAGTAATTTAGAGACACATTGCCTCATTTTCTTTCTGGCATCCAAACACATCTGCTGCATTGAAACATTGAGTTTTAGACCAATCAGAGGGGATGGAATCAAGGGATCCTCACCTTCAGGCCCCGTTCTCCTACCACGGTTGAATACTTTTCTGGGAATTGCATGATTGTATCATGAATAGCTGCTTGGCGAGCAGCATCATACACCTAATAAGGTTTCGTCTAAGGTAACAAATGAGCAAAACTAGAAAAGCGGTGATTAATCAAAACATGCCAAACGGATAGTGTACCTCCCCTTCAGTTGCTGAAAGACGACCATAATGGATGTTGTGATATATTGTATCATTGAAAAGTACCTGAACCGCAGTAAGTAGTGAGAGATTTTGATGATTCACGAGCTACTTTGATAAAAAGGAAAACTTCTCATCAAACTCACAGTATCTTGTGGAACCACACCGAGCGACTTTCTAAGACTTTCTAGTGTCACATTCCTGATGTCTTGTCCATCAATTTGTACCTGTAGAAGAAAGATTAAATTACTTATTTGAAGTCCCCTTACAATACAATTTCATTTTTTTTTAATCAATGGACAAAGCTCTGTCCTGCGAGATAGCTTTTCAGAGTCCAAGAATAAAGTTCAAGCCCTAATAATGGCAATATATTTTTCCCAAGTAAATTGCACTGTCCCCATGCTCATTTGTATAATAAATCATTCCATTATATCCATTTACATACCTAACCTCCGAATAATGCAGTGGCTTGCAAATAGAAATCCATGCGTGCACTTATTAGCTAAATTAAACCAATGCCAAAAGTGATAATGTAGTGGTAGTAACTTGAAAGAGATGAGTTTAGAGTACATCACTTCTTAATAAGATTGCTGACAATCTTTTAGGCTGACAATCAAAAGGCTTTATTCCTTGAAACAGTAATTAAATGGAAGGAGCAATATGGGTGGCTGATGTCAAATATTTATCACTACAAGCTTGCTATGGCAGTTTTGAGCAGGTTTAGAAGATCCTATATATTCCACACAAGAAGAAGAGGCAATTGACCCGTGGATATGTGGGCTAGATGGGAATGTTCTGATTCTCTGTTTTTATACTAGATTGTGCAATTTAAGTACTTCAACAGTGTATCCTGCCAGTAGGAGATGATGCAGTATGTTTCATACTACATGGATTCTGCTGAGACTTTACATTTAATGAATTTCCATATTTCTACTTAAGAAAAGTAATAGAGCAGTGAACTTCTTACATTTCCAGAATGTGTATCGAAAAATCTGAAGAGCAGTCTAAGTATAGTAGATTTACCTGCAAAAGGTTCATGGTTAATGGTTAGTAGTATATCATAGAGTCACCCCAGAAGCAGCCACTTGAAGAAAGAAAGCCACGAAGTCCTAATCTATATACAGGACAAAGCATGAAGAAATATCTCATCAAGGAGGCAGTGACATGAAATTACAGAAAAAACTCACCACTACCACTCGTTCCAACTACAGCTATGCTCTTTCCAGCAGGAACAACGAAGGATATTCCATCGAGAATTTTTCTATCCGGCAAGTAACTACAGTAAATTCAAATGATGTCACAACCAAAAACCAGGAACACAAATAGCCAAAATAAACTGTGTGGCAATTTTCAATAGTCAATTAGTCATATGGACGGCCATTTTATTGCTGCCCCGTTTAGAAAAAAGTAGGGACATGAAGAAACTACGACAAGGACATAATTCATGAACACCACATGCAAAGCCTACTGCTCCTCCCAGAAATTTTAACTAGTCTCTCAACGACATGTATAGCTTCAACTATTGTCGAGCATTGCATGTGGCTATGATGTAGCTTCCAAACAGTGACTATCAAACATGTATGGAGAGAAGGGAAAAAGGTGGCTGACAAGCTAGAAAAGAAGGCCGTAGATCATGTGGAGGATTTTATTTATTTAGCTCACCAGATCCTAATTTGACTTTTTGCACAGGGATATCCCACTGGCCAAAGAGTTTCAGTTTTGTAACAGAACTATTTGACTTCTCGACAGATAAAAAGAACTATTTAACTTCCAGGCATTAATCCACATTAGTTTTGAGACATATCACCCTATCTCGCTAATTTTTTATAGCAAGGACATGTGGACTTCTTTTTTACATAGGACAGTCAGCTGCATCCTTGGGAACCACATACTGTCCAAGGTAGTCTGCATCTGGGAATTACCATCTTTCATGGTTAACCGCAGGTTACTGGAGAGTGAATTAGCTAATGATTATGACAACAGGGAACAATAAGATTGCATGAGTTGGACTTCTACGAGCAAAGCGCTCCTCAGCTAAATAGTAGAAGATCAAGCCTGGACGCATCTAAATGCAACCTTAGTCCAAGAGATTCCATCTATCACCTAAAAATGCTATATGGCCAAATTTATAAATCATTTGTCTACTTTCTCATCTAACTAAAACAATAAGTAATTAAATACATAGATATAACTAGAGCACCAATTCAAAAATGCATGGCAGTATAAATTTTTATTGACCTGAAATGAACATTATTGAACTGAATCTTGCCCCCATTTAGTTTCAAAGGCTTAGCTCCGCCATGATCCCTTATATCAGCCTTCTCCTGTGATGGAGAAGATTTAAACAAGATACACTTAAGAAAATAGTATACCAGTATTGAAAAAGACAGTAAGAATGTGTTTTCCAGGAATTTTCCAGTATAACGGGCTGCCATCCCAAGATGGAAATAAACAGAGAATAGATACTGTAGCATTTTAGTAATAGTTGGAATAAGAAAACCAATCATCCCAGCACACAATAGAATCTCTTAATCCAACTACATGCATATAATATAAAATCAAAAGTATAGTATCCTACCTCCAACAACTGAAACATGGACTTCATATCTACAAGACTTTGTATGGTTTCACGATACACACTACCAAGGAAATTGAGTGGGAGAGAGAGTTGGAATAAGAGCCCATTAACCATGACCTGAGCATACAATTACAAGAAAAATGTCATGACCGTGCTCCGCCATAAGATCAACTGTCATACATATTAATGATGAAGATTACCAGATCCCCAACTGTCATGTTTCCACCAATTATGCCATGCGAGCACAACACCATTGCGGTTGAAAGAGCTGTACTGAAGATTAGATTCTGCCCAAAGTTCAGAGAAGCAAGGCTGCGTTGAGTATTCAAAGCAGCATCCTCGTACCCTAATGTAAGCATAATAAAAAGGAAAATCAATTATAATGGAGACCATGGTTGATATTGTGCTGAAATTGGTATGCTATAATACAACTTTCATAAAGCATGTGGCCCTGACTGTAGTTTCCCATAGATTCTCTCAATTAATATTCCATTTGGAGGTTTGGATAAAAGGGGTAAGTCGAAGCACAAAAAGCAATATTAAACATAATACTACACATTCTCTATCCAACAACTTAAATATTCAAACAGTTGGATTCACATAACTTTCTTCACTCAATTTCTAAAGTTTTTAATTTCAATAGCTGGACATTCCTCCAGTATTCCAATTAAGTTCCACACAGTACAGTAATAAGCCTTGGAAACCATCGTAAGTCACTGTCTATGCATTCTTTTCAAAGTTAAAAAGAAATGGTAAAGGCCCAAAAAGGTTGATAATAACTTACGCCTTAAGAACTCATCGTACTTCTGAGCTTCAAAAGTTTCATTATTGAAGTACTTCACAGTCTGTAGAACAGTAAAGAAAAAGTTTTAGGACTAGTATTCCTCCAAATTGAACTAGGACAATAATATCCTTCACAGCATAATATCAACCAAGAGGACAGCCAAATATAATTGGAAAATATTAAAAATATGTCGAACTACACAAGGACATACCTCATAATTAATAAGAGAATCGACTACTCTGGTACTTGCATCGTTGTCTGCCTTATTCATTGCTTTTCGAAACTTTGTCCTCCACTAAAGTAAAAGGAAAAAGGAAATGGACATAACGATTTTGTTAGTAGAGAATGAAGCAACAACTACAACAGCCTGCATTACAACACTCCACATAATTGGAAAAACAATTAAATTCATACACCTAAGCATAAAATAAACAATGTGGTCCAAAATTTCTCATCCTAGAAAGGAAAAATGGAAATGCATAGGGGTCGCAATTGAACAGATCGAGCAAGTTCAAATTGATATATAAAATCTGCGAATTAGATTCCGTAGATACTCGTACAACATCTCCTATTCATAATTCTCTATCACCAAAAGAAAATGACTAGAAAAAGAAAGCATGTATATATTGCATTGTTGAACAGTGGCATGGTGTTTCCCAGGTAGTGTGGGGTTAGGAGATGATCACCAAATACTACCTTGTAGGCAGTCTCTCTAGAGAAAAAAATAGTCTACTGGTGGAGGTGGACATGGGTTAGGTCAAACCGCTTGTCAAGACAACAATCCCATGCTTTGCCTACTTGGATGACTCTGTCCCACTTATGTCCTTTGATAAGCTATGTTAACGACCCATCTACATGATTCCAGTCCAACAAATGACTCAACTTCAGAGATAAGCAATAACAAAAACCTGTGTCACTGTAAGAGTGAAGGCAACATATGCCGCAACCGAGAGGGAGGTAATCCATGCAAAAGGTGCCCCAAATTTATACGCCAGAATACCAGCCACCATAGATATCTGGAGATCCAGTCAAAGTAGAGTAACATCGTATTAGTACAGAGAGCGATTAGTTTAAAATCATACGTGAGTAGGTGCTATTCTGAGAAGCTGCATGTAATCAGAAGAGTAGCATAAACAGGAATGAAAATTTTCACGTGGTACCTCTAAAATGGTGGGCACAACGTTGAATACCATGGATGAAAGAATAAAATTTATAGCCCTACTTCCGCGGTCAATGGTCCGACTTAATGCACCTGTTTCTCGACTGTAAAGGATGATAATTCAGAATATAAGCCCGATAACTTTGAAGATTGCTTGACAGAAATTCTACAAGACAGACAGACAAACCAAGCCCCCTTCTCCCAGATTATGCAACTTTACCCCCATTGATATTTGCGGAGTGGTTATTTTCATTCCTCAAATACCTAGCTAGCGTGCTACAAAAGAAGCAACTTTGCCAGCATGCCAAGGCTCGCAATCATATCTACTATTTTCATGGATATAAAATATATGCATGGTTAAAGAGTGTTGTTCATGTGGGTCAACATGTATTCAAAGCTAAACTTAAAAACCACAACTGACAGCAATTTACATGTAGAGTACACCCACGCATTCTGAAAAAAAAAAAAAACTTGCTCAAGACCTAGAAGTAGTACCTTAGATGATATCGGAGATCCAGGTCATGTAGATGTGAAAACACCTGCATCGCAATGCCATGGTCAGGCTAGGGGAGGATAAAAGTTCAAAAGATGCGACATGAGCAAGCTTCAAGTTGTTCGAGGAAGTAGACTTTATAAAAATGAAACCAAACAGAAGAGTTACCGACCATGAAAATAATTGACACTGAAACCAACCATCTTTAAGAATGAGAATAAGGACGTTATCAGGCAAGCATATACCTTCCTAGAAACAGATCGTATTGTTCTCAAGGCAACTTTGGAAAAGACAGCTGTACGCAACTCTGAGAAACAATAAGGTGGCAGGAAAATGCATTAGTTTACACTTCAAACCTGAAATGCATATGAGCAGGGGATTCAGGTTACCATTAAAAGCAGAAGCCCCACAGCGTGCCATTCCATAGCCAATCAACACAGATGTTGGTGTGGCAAAAAGTGCTAACATGGTTGGATTGGCAGCCATAAAAGAAGCAAAAGCAGACGAATTGCCCGCAGCAGAGACTGTAGTCAACCAATCAACGGCAATCTTGAAAAGGAAGGGCACTTGAACGTTGAGAACCTATCACAGAAAGAGAAATGAGAGAATCAAAGAGATCCACATTTTCAAAATTGGGGTAAAAAAAAAAAAAAGTACAAAAGGCAACTAACCTTGGCGCCTACTAACAAGCCAATTGCTGCAACAACCCTCAATCGAAATTCGGAGTTGTCTTTCATCCATAGATAACTTGCAAGAGAGCGAATGATGTTCACATCAGCAACTTGGGTTTCCTTTTTATGCGTCGACAGCTTCTCCCCCGCCGTTGTTGATGTTGAATATGGAGCACGACCATTAAGCACATAGTGCTGCCCAAAAGAATATGGCGATGTCTAAGCTTCGGTTGCCCACAAACAAAAGTAAATAAAAGAATGCTGTAAAAAGTAGATAAAATCAGAGAAATATGACCCAAAAGAAGAAGAAACTCACAGATTGTTGAGGGGTAAAGTTACTAGCCGAAGAAGGGAGATATGCCGTAACTCCTCTCCAGACATTCCGTCGAAGGACACGACTATGTAAACGATGAGTTAAAATGTTGGCAGGAAGGTGAAGGCGACTACTATGTAGATGACAGGTAGACAAATGAAGACGCCAATCAGAGACCCTGTTTTGTAGAAGATGGGCTTCTATTGCAGTTAGACATTTCAATGTTTTGGCCCGCATCATCTCTTCCGAGCTTTCACCTTAGCATTGAAGTGCTCTCGAAATATGCATCATCTCTTGATACTCCCGTGGAGAGGTCTGTCCGGTCCAGCGGATGCCAACAGTAATAGAGGCCTCTACAAACAAAGCTATACTAACGTGTTAGAGAAAGGCATGAATGCAGCAACAGCGGATAATCAATTGCGACGACGGCAGCGACTACAAAAAAAGGAGGCGGCTCAGTGGTTCCACAGGGGCAAAGCAAACGAAACCCAGATGACGTGAAGGCACGATCCCATCTAATTAACTCGACAAGTCCAGAAAATCGATACATTACCAATGCGGGAACAAATGGATGCAGGCCCTGAGGTCTAACGAACTCTAACGGGTGGGGAATAACACAGGGGACGCGACGGAGAAAATTGGGGAAGCCCCTGACTAATTTCATGGATCCATCCATGACGGAGACATCGTCTATCAAGTAACTTGCTAAGGGAAAGGGCAGAGTGCGATTGAAGAGGTGGGGCATACCTCCCGCCACTTCCTTTATTCACCGGACAAAAAGGGAAGGTGATTTCGCTCCTCAAGGCTATGTGACTTGGCGAAGGAGGAGACCGGTGGCTGAGAATCAGCAGCTGGAGGCTCCCCACTTCCCTACGAACTCGGGAACAACAAATACAGTGGTAGTACGAGGGTCCGCCACTAATTAGAAACGCCCCCACCCCCGGCAACCCAAATCCAACCCCATTTGAGGTTTCGTTCGAATTTTGAGGTTGGTCTGAAAAACACTTTACGAGGTAAATCGCCCAGTGAAATATGTTACCATTAGGACCAGGAATTTCCAAAGTTAAAAGGAAATTATTATTTTTTAAAAAATTAAGATAGTTCTAATAAGCGATTTAGTTGATTTTTTTTTGCCATGTTCTGTTCGATCAATTGTAAATCCCAAGGAATGGAAAAAATTAGCTATTTGTGGCTGGCTGGCATGCCATCAAAATATTTTGCTCGGGGTAAAACTACCAAACTTGCTAAGGTTTTCCCTGGAAACAAGAATTGGAAATTTTATTAATTCCCCGGGAATAATAAATTTGATAACATTATATATATAGAAGAAAAGGAAAAAAGGAAAACTGCAGATTTTCATTTACGCCAAAAACATTCCCACCGCAACTGCTCAAAATAATCACAAAAAGAAAAGAATTAAATTAAAAAAAGGACGTGTAAGAAGACTACATCGCTGCTTAGTGACAAAAACCTAATTTCACATATTTTTATGGTCGGATGGAAGTCGGGGGTTCCCCCTGATATGCAATTTCTAGGAAAAGTAGAGCCCCCGCACTTCGAGCTGCTTCTGCCTTTTCTTGGCCGTCCAATCTTCGACGACTCACTTTATGCGTGTAGGTCCTTATTCGAGTCCCAAACGGGCCCCCTTGCAACAGCTCCATCGCTCAACAAGCTCGTGCCATTCTCCACGCCAATCAAAGGGTCTGCTTCGCCTTCCTTGCTCTACAGAACAGGATGCATATCAGACACAAATAGGTACGTTCGGTGCCATCAGCATCTGCCAGGCCACGGTACCTGGATTGATGGTATTGATGCCTCGGCGGTCTTCTGCTGACTCTCAATGGTGCAATAGTAAGAGTAAAGAACCATCCCTACAACGGCAATTAGGATGCCCAGAATATTGCGCCAACTAAATGGATCACGAAGCAAAACATAGCCAAAGGCCAGCACGAGGCAAGTCTTCAGATGTCCGAGGACTTGATATGTGACAGGAGAAGTCTTCCCAATGACCAAAAATGTGCTGAAGTTCACGGAGACAGATATCAAGCAGGATAGGACAATGAAGAACTGCAGTCAACATCGCTAACTCCATCAATGCCAATATAATATACAGGACAAAAAAGGAGAGTGTAAGCTTCTAGACTAAACTAATTGAGTTCGTCAGACTCTCACCAGCACTTGAGGAGTGTATTTAAAAGCAAAAACATTGAGATTGGTCAGAAGGCCATCCATGAAAGGTCCAATAATGAATAGTGTCATGGCCTGGTAAGGGCATGACTGGTACAGAAGTTGAGTTGAAGATACTTTGAACTTCTTCTGAATCGTGTTTGTCATCTAAGAAGTTTGATTAAGGTCTCAATGACAACCAAAAGTTAATTAAATTAAAGATTGAAACAAATAAGGCAAGAATTGCTGCATAGGCATGTTAAACACTGCCTGCTCCACACAGTTTTGCATAAGGATAAATTTAACCACTAAGGCTGCAATAGTATGAGCGCTCCAAAAGGATACAATTTGTGCAACACAAGTGGTAAGTACGGCGAGCAGTGACAGCACGGAGCCCAAGACATTAAGCTGCAAATCGGTGACAGTTGCGATTCCGACGCCAACAAGGAGTATGATGAGAGAAAACTGGATGCTACTACTGTTATGACCAAAAAGAAAAACAATTTAAAAGTATTACCAGGTAAAATCCCCAGAGATATTAAACTTACTGCATCCAAAGTAGCCACGAAACATAAGAATAGAAAAGGAGCAATCTTATCGGATGTCTCCGAAGAGACATCCAGAACTGCGTTAGATGACCAGCAACTGACAATAAATGAAGCAAAGACTTTAGAAGTAGTTGACGCCACCTGAATTGTTTTCTAAAGAAAAGTGTCTCCAAAAGAACAGTGCAAGGGATGATGGCCAATTTCGTCATCTGAGTAATGGAAGTTTAGCTGTCAATATATTTGTAGAAAACATAGATGATTGATACAAATATAACAGAAATGAACCAAAAAAGGCTCTCCAATGCTGTATCAAAGAGAAAGCAAAGTTGTTAATGGCACAACAAAAAGGACAACATATCGTCTTTCCTTCTTCCACAATACAGGCCTTACTATCCAAACCTATCGCAACCTGATGACCTGATAAAAGCAAAACTTTATGTTGGGAGGAAGGTGTTACCTGATAAAAGCCGACTGAATTGAAACCCAAGCTGAGATTGAGGAGACCAATAGAGATACCATTGAGAATTCCAAATCCCATAACAGCCCGAGCGTCAAAAGGCTTATGCTCAAACATCTTCATCCATAATGCCACATGAAGTGAACAAAATGTAACCAACAGATGCCAGCTGGTCAAAGTTGTAGCTGCAGAGAGTAAAAACAGAGCATCAGTCACTGAAGGCTTAACTCCCCCCTCAGATCATGAAAATGTGCTATGTAAACAATTCAGGCTGACGGTTCAGTAACACAGGTTGCAGCACAAAACAGTTGCAGAAAAGAAAATCGACCAAAAAGTCGGCACGAGTAAAAATAGATGAAAAGAGGAAAGCTCTCCCAGCTCAAAAATAAGAAATACAGGATTCTAGTACATATCTCAAAACCATGAGAGACTTGAGCATCAGCAGAGGGAGCAGATTCAGAAGAGATCCATCCAAGGGACACGCAACGGCTCCTAAATAATTTTTCAGGGAAAGGATAATACGGTGGGAGGGCAAGAGGAATCCAAAAAAAAGTTAGGGTAGCAGAGACCAAAGGTGAAGCCGAGGGTGCTGATGAGGGCCTTGTTGCAGATGACGATGGAAACGGAAGAGACGACGGACAGACTCAAGGCCCCAACGGTGCCCAGCTGGAATCCAGCCTTTCCCTCGCTCATCCTCCTTCTCCTCCTCTGTTCCCGATCTGCACATCATATTTCCTCACCATCAGCATCCGCCAGGACGATTCACATTCATCTAACGTACGGAAACGCTACAGCATCACATTCCCCACCACGAATCAGATGCAGAGAGATCACCAGGACGACCGGCAGACAACGAACTACCAGGCGGCGGACGGAGCAGCCGACGACACTGTGCGCCCGCAACCAAATAATAAAGAAAAAGAAAAGAAGAGGAGAATAAAAACGAATCAAATCAATCGGCCGGGACAAATCAGCGCTAGATCTGCAGGAGTGTCGATTACCAAATCAACGGGGAAAGTGGGGAGGAAGAACGAGATCGATGGATTCAGCCCCAGGTAAAAGGACGATACAGAGAAAGAGAGAGAGAGGTCAAGCGATCCAATGGGACAAGGGAGAGAGGAGACCCACAAATGCACAGAGAGACAGAGACGCGAGAGTCGAGACCGAGCCCACCTCCTCGGGCTTTTTTGACACCCACCTCTCCTGCATTTATATAATTTTTTTTTATCAAATCAAATAAACAACAAGAAGAGCAGTAGAGGAAAAGGCTTTACCTTTCCTACTCCGCCTTTCCTTGCCCCCACCGTGCGCGGGAGCCCACCTTTCACTTCGGCCCAATTTTATTTATTACTGTATAATAATTATTATTATGGAACAAAATCTTTCCACACAGATTCGATCCGAGGTCCGCCCCCCCGGGGGCCACGGATGAAATTAATATCACATTAGTGCTTAACTATAGCAATTTCACCCATATAAGAAGCATCGACTATAAACTCCTAAAACTACTTTGCTTGCCACTGCGAATTATTGCTCAGCAGAGGCTTGGGTAGTAGTCGGCCGACAACTTGAATTCTTCCACGTCTCCGATGGCCTTCATAGATTCTGGCCGATGCAACATAGCCTCATTCAAGTCGGCGTTGCAACCCCACACTTGCACAGCGAGTCTACGGCAACTAGGCGATGACGGGTGCAAGTATGTCCTGTACCAGGTGACGACGTCCGTCTTTTGGGTGCCCCCGAGTGCCTCTGCTTCCTTCTCCGAGAAGTCGAACATGTACCTTTTTAAAGTATTACAGGGATCGTGTCCAGAATCGTTAAACGCCATGCGCTTCTTTCTACAAACGGTCAGACCCATCGGCCTGCTCGCAAGAAATGCCAGGGAAGGCTGTACTGTACCTTTTATCGATGATCTGACCCCAAAACCGATTGGTTTCATATGCAAGTGACGGATCCTTCTCCAGCAACTTGCATATCAGCCCACTTCTGTAGCTATTGAAGGTGTCATCATTGAGGCCATCCTACAATAAGAAAATAACTTCATAACATACACATCTATCGAAGTATGGAGTGAATGACGTAGTTTATAATATATAATCCAGAAAAGCACGAAGCTAAAATGAAAGGGGTGTTGTCTGCAGGATCAGGACCGCTGTGGGCATGAAAATTACCATGTTTTGTTGCAGTTAAACTTATTATAAATGGATACGAGCTATTTCTAACTTAAAAGGCTACGGCTACTTACCAGGATTTCTTCCACCGAATCTATGAACTTGTCAATCCTTCCAAGCAGATAAACCGGATCATATTTAGACGATTGAACACAGAAACAATATCCATAAGTACGGTAAGTTGTTCTTGGACTACTCTCCACAACATAACCGAGTTGCTCCTTGGTCCTACACCAATGTAACATTAAAAGGGCGAGGTGTATCAGAGAAAAAGAAAGAAGTTTGAGACATTAGTCAAAAACCGACCTCACCCACTATCCCCCCACCCCCCCCCCCCCCCACCCCCAAAAACCCCCGGGAAAAACCCCGCATTAAAGAAAAGAATTCCATTTGAGATAATGAAACATGAAGTTTGCCTACCTATTTTTCTAATGAATCAACCTGTTACATGGTAACATACCATGTATGTATGAATCTTGATCATGTAACAGGAAAAATTATTTCTATTTTCTAATGCTTCCAACACAAAAAAAAAAACAAGTATTGCTCAAAAAGTTGCTGGCCATATTAAGATCACAAAGAACAAATCTGAGACGCACTGCTACCAAAAAATAGATAGCAGAATGGCAGAACACAACGGTTTTCTGTGTGGTCCATGCCTCTCTAACTGCATAAAATGTATTCCGGGATAAGGAATTTGAGAACCTTAGCTGATTGAATAGTGGTTCTTCTACAATTTCATAGAAGAGATCCATCAAGGCCTTCTGCTTGATTAATTCAACCCCCACCTCTGGTTCGATTTGATAATAGAGCTGCAGTAGTTGTGTAACCGGATTAATTGCGTAGATTAGAAATTTCTGATAAGTCGGGATATTGGACATCAGGTACCTCAACAACAGAGTTCCTTTCCGATTTGTTTTTCACTTTGACATCTCTCACGAGGTTCGAAAAAGAAGGGAGACGGATAATCTGCTCGTGATGCCTCTTCTCAATAGGAAGTGCTGATCCAGGTAAGTTGATTCTAAATGCATCCACCAGAGAAAAAGCTTCTTTTTCCAGCATATTTCCATGACACAGGCCCTCGATGTAAAGCTGTACAAATCAAAACAGGGAACAGATACTGGATATTAGACAATGTGACTCATGTTAACACTTAAATAGCAATCCAATGAATCTTGAAAAGGTCATATAACTTCACCTACCGAAAGGATCATGGTCTCCAGGAATTAAAATTTATGAAAAGAAGGGGTACTAACTTCCTAAAGGAGATTCTTAGCTATTAATAGTACCCCACACAAGACCAGTACTTCTCTGGCTCTTCAACTACAGTTTTTAGCAACTGACAAAATGACTGAGTCACCCCCATCCCAGAATTATGCTTCAAAACATGAATCAGTAAAATCTAAAAGATTCAAACTCACTTAGATAAACAGAGAAATATGTAAGGGAATATTTCGAGATTTGAAGAATCGCAATGCACTAGACATAAATGCTAGAGTATGCAGCTTCAGTTTTGTGCGTCTGCCAAAAATCACCTTAGACCGAAGTTTGAATATGAATGCTTTAAGATCATCAAGACACAGCTCTCCTAGGCAACGCAGCTTCTCATCTACATCATAGAAGCTCTTGCACAATACTTGCAATCTCAAGTATGACGAGTGACTCAAAGGCTTCATGTTGGTGTTCCTCAGAGTTCTCTCAAAATCCTCTCTTACAACCTGGCAGAATACGCAACATCACATACTGCATTGTAAACAGAGGAATAACTTCACTGCTGGTCAAATCTTACTTAGAGAGGAATCATCTACTTGCTAAAGGTGATATAACTTGTTTACATCAATGCACCACAATTTCAACCATCAACATCATACTAGTTACAAAATGAAGAGTCTAGGGAATACCACCGGCTAATGTCTAATTATCACGCTGCAAACAACTTGTGAAAAAAATAGCTCATACAACTTGTTAAAGGACAAGCAACCTGCACTGGCAATATCGACATCTAAATATACAAGCTTCATACCTTAAACCGATCACCAGTAGGTAAAAAAGAATTCGTTATTGCCAGAACTTTTGACAGAAGAATGGGAAGCTTCTCATTAAAGCCATAAAATTTCAACTCTAACTTGTCACCGGAGCATGACACCGATGTTTCCAACTTGGCAACACTTGCCTGCAAGATAAAAGGACCCTACTTTAGTAATAATACAACAGCAATATAACACCCAGAGCATGACCGACGTTTCCAACTTGGCAACACTTGCCTGCAGTGGAAAAGCACCCTACTTTAGCAATAATACCACACCGATGAAACACTCAGACCATTCATGGAATTACTTAGACTAAATAAATATTAATAATGGCGATAAAATACTCTAATCAAGTAAAGAACAAACATAAATTGGATAAAAGAAATGCCCGTGTCTATCTTTAGCAATAAGAAAGCTGGATATAAAAAACAGTGCTCTGTAACATACTAATTGCAGAGGTTTTTAGGCTTGAGAGCAGCTAGTGGAGCATCATATGTATGAAAACAAGAACCATAAGATTACGTTTCAATAACTAATACACACCAGCAGTTCTATTAAAAACTTCCAATTAACTAGCAAGATATATTTGTACGTCCCACACAGCCCATCTAATCTATTCATTATTATAATTATTTTCTTTTTTGATGAAGTCCCATTCATTATTTGAACAGGTGTAACAATGCAACCGACCTGGTAAATGATCTCATTCAGCTCGTCCTTCAGCAAGAGAACAAAAAGCTCAGTCATCATACATGTTTTCGCATTGTCATATGCTCCATTCAAATTTATGCGGAAGAATGCATTTGCACGTGGAACTCTAAATGTAATATCCAGCTTGTACCACAGCTTCATCTCGGCATCATCCAAAATATATCTTGGAGATGATAAGCACAAAATATCATTTTCCAGCTGATTAGCACGAAGGGAGAAGTCACACGGAATAAATTCATTTCGCATTGGCAGATGCAATGACGCATCAACTTCAGGAGGATCCCTCCAGAGTTTTAGCAAAGAGGGAGGAACATCATCCTCCACATATGACGACTCAAACCAGGGCTCTTGCAGGAACTCTGAAGCAGTAGCAGAAAAAGGATGGTTGAATCAAACTTCAATTTGTTTGCCGTCCAATCGAGTGAAATTTATTGGAAAGTAAAATACCACTCTTGCTTAGAAACATTTTAGAGGGATAAATTTACCTTTTGAACTATCAATTGATTTTGAAACAATATCAATCCTCATGTTCTCTGGATAAAAGAATGTCAAGAGATGTCTAACCATATCTTCATCCCAGAGCGTATATGCATAATCACCATAAATAACATGCTCCGCAGGATAAATTAGCAAATTTTCTACATATGAAAATAAGATCACATTAATATATGGCCGACAGGTAGCAACAAAAAATAAAATTGATCATTCAAAAACGTATTATACAGCTGCTGATAATTCTCTTGGTTGGAACGCCCTTGAAGAAATTTCTAAAACGATAGCAACTACAGTTGATGCAAGAGAAAAACACAATGGTTAGATGTGTTTCAATGCATGACAACCTTTTACTGTATAGAATTATGGCAGCAACTATTTATTGCATTCACAGGAAGGCAACTTTTACAACATGAAGTTTTGGGCAGATGCTACAGAAGCTTTAATAATTAAACTGCAATCATCGGACACTGCAACACCAGACATCACTGTAAACAAATTAAAGTATTCTGCAAACTTTTCTTACAAGAACCGAAAAATGAAAACGTAGCAAAGGCAAGTTATGTACAAATAACCTGCAAGCTCAGCAGCATAATCATCTTGAGGTTGTTCTTCAGCAAACCTAAATTCCATATTTCCAATGTCCTGCAACTCCTTAAAAATCCATTCTTGAGGAGCAATTTCACGTAGTAACTTGAAGTATTGGTAAATATAACCAATTATCAAAAATATCTGCAGAAAGACAAATAGTTAAGGAATAATAAAAATAGATAAATTTGAGAGGATGGCACAACACAAGCACCGATGTAATGGGTATAAACTTAGGCATTTGATTACATTTCATATTATCAAAGAAAGTCAACAATAAAATCAGCTCTTCCACAATACTTTTCCCCTTATTCTTGAAATTCAAGCTATTATGGTACATAACTCGCTAATTCTGGACATACTTGCTTAAGGCCAGAATCTGTGAGATGTATGGACATTCCAAAGATATAGGCCACCGAAGATCGATGAGTTCCTTCATCTCCAACACCGGCTGATAGAGATGTTGCCCAACCCTTGGATTTGAAAAATGAATGCAGGCTCCCTCTGCCCTCTGAAGACCACAACATTATAATCATATCATAACAAGACCCCAAAAAGATAAAAGCTACACATCATCAGATAATGGGCACGCGTCAACAGCAGACTACATTCAGTAAATATAAACAATAAATTTTAAAAGAAAAAATATTGCATACCAATACACCTACATATCATTCGGATAACTTACCAATCATTCTGCAACAATTGATTATCCAGTTTAGAGTAAAAGATAATCAAACAGTGTGACGAATAAAGGAGATGAAAATAGCCAAAGGAAAAGGAATCCCAGAAGTTACCAGTAGAAAGCAATTGCTCTAGTAAGGATAACAGTAACCAAAAGAGGAAAATGCCTGTTACAGAGATCATTACCATGACCAAGAACATGTGCCAAATAGTCTTCTGCTTTCTTCAAATAATTTTGACGAAGGCATGGCAAGGCCCACGTTAATTCAAGAATATGGACATCTTTCACCGCCTCTAACCAATAAATTTTACCGGCCTTCCAAATAGGCATTTCCTTAGTAGTTGTAAATTGCACTTGAGAACCTTCTTTGATCCTACCAAACAACTCCACGACCCAACTCTCAAGCAGATCCAGAGGCTCTGCGACAGCAGAGTACATGAAAGCATGAGAACACCTTATAGTCCATCAACAATGACTCCATGCACTTGATGCAGTGGTTGCCCCAAATCATACAAGAAATATACTCATCATTCAATAAGATTTATTCACACTCTTGATGAAATGTCGAAACAATTTGAGCAATGTGTCCAGTGTAAAACAAAAGCCCCTTTTGTGTTGGAAGCATTTTCAACAGTAAAAAGCATTCAATACGGTTAGGAGAGAGGACATTGAAATAACTACCATCATTTTCAAATGAATTTCCAAATAAAGAAAGAGGATTTCAAGGCAAAGGAAGGATTAAAGTCCACAAGGAGATGACTATCTATGTTGACCGCACTTGAAGAAGGGCAATCGATAGGTTTTTTTGGATAATCCAAGCAATAGGTGTTGTCAATATGAAATTAATCAATAGCAAGACTCAATACTCAACTGGCACAATAATTCGAGATATATCCCCATTGAATTTCTTTATTTTGCCACAAGTAGTACAAAGGTTTGATTTTGTAGTTTAAAAAAATCATAAGTAGCTCTCAAAAGAAGGGAATGAGATCCACCATAAAGTAGAAGATCGTCTCACCTCCACCAATCACGACCAATTTCATCACACCGCCGTGATATTGATCCTGGAAAATTTTCAACAAACATTCCCGCAAATCGACCCCCTTTTCAATTGCATCAGCCAAGCTTCTCTTGTTTCCTTTGCAAGACAAATAAAATTCAGGCAGATAAAATGGTAAGAACTCTATGACCAAATAATCAGTATATGCCAATCTAGCTCACCCCAAAAGAATCTATTAAATGGATGTCCAGCCAGTGAAGTATGAAATTGAAGTTGTTGAAGCCGGCATGCATCATTTTGTAAGACCTGGTTGAATTCTGTAGGCAGAAACCGCTGCATTAATACACAGTTTCAATAATTGAGATTTGTGCACATAACTACTCTTGTTTCCCGCATGCAATCTCAATGAAGAGATGCATACCTGAATCTACAGCAAGTACCTCCCTTTCCATCGCTTCCATCTTCACTAATGGAGAAATAAAGAATTGAGAAAACCTGAGCATGAAAAGGTGACATAGCTAATCAGGAAGAATTCCTATAAACAATCACACATTGATGAGAGTTGCACCCTCGAAACGGACGGCCATAAGCGCAATTTGTAACAAACAGTTGAGGAAGTAGAATCAGCATCTTCACCTTTGAAGAGCACCCTTCAAAAATTCCCTCTTGACTTCAAAGTGGTAGCAGGTATGCTCTGCTTCAGTGTAAGCATTTGAGGATCCTCCATGCTTGGATAAGTAACTATCATACTAGGACAGATACAAGTCAAAACAATTAACAAGGTATGTTTTAAATCTACCCAATAATGCTAGCACAAGGAAGCCATCTTTCTGAGTAAACTAATGTAATAACGAAAATGCGCCGTGTCACGGAGAATATCATTCTCGACGGAGCTAAACTGAAGAATGACTAAATCAAAATACACATTTTAACACAGGAGGGCGAACAAGAGCTTTTTCAAGATAAAGTGGTGGAGTAAACTGAAAGATCAGAAGGGTAATGTTCAATAGGCAGTCACCTCATTTTCATCTGGGAATTCCCCGCTCCCCATGAATAACATATGTTCTGTAAGGTAGGAATGTGCAGAGATGAACATTAAATAAGAAATTGAAGACGGAGCAGGAGTTCGACAGGGAGAATGACAAGACAACTCCCGGGGGGGGGGGGGGGGGGGGGTAACTTTTCACCTAGAAAATGAGCAAGACCCTGAGCTTCGGGAGGATCGGAGAAGCTTCCCATTCCCACGCACATTGCTGCAGCAGCCTGACATCAAGGACGGGACAGGTTACAATTATCACCAAACATTCTCAAAACAACCACAACAGAAATAGCAAAAACAATCGGCGGACCTTCTTAGTCTGAGACGGGGCAGAGGAGGGATCGCGTCCTTGTTTCTCCTCCTCTTCCTCCTCCTCCTCCTCCTCTTCATCCTCTTCGAGATCGTCTTCCTCCTCCTCTTCATCGTCATCATCTTCATCTTCAACTTCCTCGCTTTCGCCGCGACCTCCACCACCGCCAGGTGTATCGGGATAAATCTCGGGGTCGTGGATGAGGAGGGAGGAGAGGCCGTTGTGAAGACGGAGGAGCCTGTAGAGGCGCTTGTCGTGGGGAGACTTCACCACGGTATCATCCGACTTGAAGGTTACGACGGGGTCCGTCGGTGGGGCACCCATAGTCGTTCCAGCAAATACCGTCCTCCGGAATCGCAAGAAATAGTTACACCCCCAGTCCACAACAAGCAGGAACGGAAGACCCCGGTGGCTGGCCGTTCGATGCGTCTGTTCTGACGGCGCCGGCTTCTGGACTGAGGGCTGGCTGCCTCGGCTTGCCTTTCTCCGCCTGCACTTCCCTGCTGGGGGGAGTGGCGCTCGTTCTTGTAGATTTCCAACAGAGTCACTTCAGAGGCCCTTCGGGCTTTCCATGTTTCAGAATCGGACGAGACCAGCAGAAAGGCCCAAAATCTCAACGTGCAATCCAAAAGCCCCAAATCAAGCAACAACTTAATTTAGGGTTTGGGATTTCACCATTTGTGAGGATGTCTAGGGTTTTCAACATGTTCCGGTTCGCTTGTTATGTGTTTGGTTTCGTGATTAGGGAATGGAATGTAACAGCGATTCATTCCGGCCGTTTCAAACTAGTAAAATGACGCTGCAATGGAATAATGAAAACCATCATTTTCGGAGGAACGGCATTTAGGGACATTCCATTCTGTTCCCCTTGCTAATCCGCGTACCAAACACCCCCTCAGGGCTTATGGCTCTCCGAAGTGTACATCTGGCAGGAGCTGAAGTACCGAAAAGCCGACAAAAAAATTAGCCAAAGTCGAAGTTGGCGAAATTTGTAAATACTGTGTAAACACTGTCCAAAATCACGATGCTTCTTTGGATGTCAAAGACGCAATTCTCATCGGCGATGTTTCTTTGAGTTAGTATCGTGGTCAAAAACCGCATTTTCAAACCATGACTGGTACCGAGACAGTTTTGCAAACTGAAATCGTATTTCGCGATTTCTTTTTTTGAACCAACGCTAACATCCGAAAGCATCCCCTTGAAAGCAAATACAAATAACGTACGGATCTAACCAACAAGACGGCATTCTATAACACTCCTCAGAGGATTTGGCCGCAGTCAATTAAACTTTTCCTCTTAATCTAAAACCGCTGCTCATGATTAGCAGTGGAATAACAAGGTCACGGCAAATTTCACGAGCAACAAGAAAACAGAGATAGGCACCCTTATTCATCAAGGGAACCTTTTCAAAATGATATCATATTGCGGCAGATCAACTACTGGATCCACTAGCATTGCAAGAACCAGAGGAATACTCCAGCCAAGCTTGTCCATCATAGCATATTCGATCCTCAATCTCCCTAATTTCCATCATTCAGCTGGAAACTTGCATCAGAAGGGGTCGCTTCCCATCCTGATCGTGATAAAAAGTTTATAGCAAGGTCACAGGGCAGCAGACCTTACTACAAGGAACAAGCAGCAAGGGGGGGCATCAGAAGATTGCACTCATGGTGCCCGACTCCAACGATCTCCTACTGGCGAGGCAGCTTAGCTCCTCCGCCTTCAGTTTCTTCCATCTTTGTGCGAATGATTTCCTCTGCGTCTCTGCCATCGACTTAACCACCGCCCCCGCCAACTCTGGGCTCCACCCAGTATTTCCCATCATCAGATTAACACTCTTATCGTCCCATTCAAGCCCATCATCATCCACCCCTTCACCATTCCCACACTTCTCAACAGCTTCTGCCTCCGCCTCCTCCTTATCGTATATATTGCTCTTCCCCTTGTTGCCTCTGCTGTTCTCCGGGGCCACGCTCTTCTGCCCCGTGCCCCAAACTTTCCTCGATAACTCGAACACTTCGGCATCATAGGCTTTCGAGAATACCCTGTCCTTCTTCTGATTGTTCATGTACTTCTCCTTAACCATCCGAATCTTACGCATCAGCTGCAACTCCGTGACAGGAAAACTCAGCTCCTTGCGTATGAACAACCAGAAGCCTTCGATATTGGCGACAGGATCTTTACCCTGCGTGGCAATGTAATCGACCATCCCCTTCACGAGGGCCATTTGATCCTCGTTGCTCCAGATTCTCTGAATCGATTTCTTTGCAGTCGTAGCGTCGTCTTTCCCGGACGGTTTTCCAGTAACGGCAGCACGAGGGGCAGGAGGATCTAGCACCGGTCGGCCCTCTTCGGTTTCCGAATCATCTCCTCCGTCGTCACTCTCCTCGGCAGACGGCGGAGGCGGCGGTGGCGGTGGAGGAGGAGAGGGTTGGCTCTTACGAGGAGCGCGACGCTTCGCTGCCATCGAAGCCGGCGGGAGGAGTTGAGGAGTTCGGCCGTCGTCGGGGTTAGAGAACGGCTAGGGTTTTGACTAAGGTCTCTACCAAGTCCGGCCCGATCCGACCGATATGGATTCGCCAATCGAATGTTACAAGCATCTGATATTTGGGGGAACAATTCTTCCAGATGTCTTTGTCGTCTTGTGTCTTTCTTGCACGTGAAAGATGGAAAAGGCAAGATTGAGGATGAAACGACCCCCAAAGGAAAAGAACCATCGGCTTCGGATCACCAACTTGCATTTCAGCTCATGTTTCCTTTCCGCAAACCTAACAGACAAACAACATGACGAGGGGTAACGAAAAACTATCGTCACCACCGATATCATAGCTGTCGTGTATGATGTTCCTATCCCAGGGTACAAGACCAGGACCACGATAAACCATTGTCCAGAAAAATCGCATCCGAAGAATTGGATTTGCGCACCTTCAATGCTGTTGATCGCGCTGACGCATATGCTGCTATGAAGGATGCTGGAAAGGTATGAAACTTGCATCATCATAACACTCAATACTTCATTTCCAGGTTTTAGTTCCGAATTCGGTGTGTGGTTTTGATCACATCAAACTCTTCAAGAAGGCATCAAAGGAAAGATCATGTGCATTATGTTAATGCTAATAATGCAGCTTGTCTTTTTGCCAGATTTGCTATGTATTATACCCGGGGATGAGTCCATCGAAGGAAAGATGCTCAGATTAAAGCAGTATTACACTTTGTGCTCCTCCGCATCTCTCCAAGACATAATCGCTCGTTTTGTAAGAAGACCGGGGGAGCCCATCAACTGGGACATGTTGCCCCAGAAGGTAGCTGTTCAGGTGGATGGCACTCACCCTACCCTCTACATACCAGAATTGATAAGAATATTGATAGATGTGAATGGTCTGACCTGGGAAGAAGCATGGAAAATCACCCAAAGGTAGTCGAACATTTCATTCCAGTAGTCAGTCGATGCATTGGGGTTGATCGATCGGTTATCGTCTTTAGGGAGTTGAAAGTTTATCTCAGGGTGCTTTCCTCCAAATGATAATGCAAATATATCTAGTGATGTGCCTGATGATCTTTAGTCCAGGACTGTTATATACACAAATCATACTGTGGTCCCTGAGGCTCTGGATCATAAGAAACATCGGTGAGGAGATACTAGAGATATAGTGGCAATGAAATTATCAACCAATCCTTCATTCTGCTCTGACACATTCCTCTTCCTTGGGCGGCTATGGGGATTCATTGACGCAGCTGATAATTGGTTGATGAACACGGCACAGAGGATCTGGCTGGACTTGCTACAGCAAAAGCTCAAGCAAATGAGGATTTTAGATAATGTTGAACAACCAGGTCCGATTTCAGAATTGTACGTTAAACCAGAAGATGATTCCATCAAGGAGGAGTCCATTGAAGAATTAGGTAGATCTCTGTTAGTGTTTTGGGTGATGATTCCGAGAAGCAGTTAGATCTCTTAGTGTTTTGGGTGATTATTCCGAGAAGCAGTTAGATCTCTTAGTGTTTTGGGTGATGATCATAAGAGACACACATGAAAACTGTTGACAGAACAAATAAGCTAATCTCGCTTGTTGCTAACAATGAGGATTTCCAAGCTGAAAGGTGGAAATCTAAAAGAAGGAACAAGATGAAGGTTGCAGCTTTTCTGAGGGAGAAAACTAGATATGTGGTCAGCCCAGATGCAATGTTCGATGAGCAGGTTGTTTCTTCCATGTTCCCTGATTATGAAATCCGCTACTCGAGTTATGTTGAGGTGGGTTGATTGTTCTTTTCAGGTGAAACGCATTCATGAGTACAAACGAGATTGCTGAATATCCTGGGAATCATCTATCGCCATAAGAAGATGAAGGAGATGAGCCCGGAAGAGAGAGCGAAGAGCTTCGTTCCACGGGTCTGTATATTTGGTGGCAAAGCATTCGCCACTTATATTCAAGCTAAGAGAATCGTCAAGTTCATCACAGATGTGGGGGCAACCATCGATAAAGACCTGGACATCAGTGACCTTCTGAAGGTATCCAACTCATTTTTTTTCTTGGAGATCCATTGTTCCTGAGATTGCTCGTGAACTGATGGCGGCTTTTTGGATAGGTCTTTTTGTATCGGACCACAACGTCGGCGTAGCCAAAGTGCTCATTCCTGGAAGTGAGCAATCACAGCACATCAGGTACCCTTTATTTTGTTTGGATTGCATCTGTTCAGTTATTTGCAGACCATCCTATGCATCATTTGACTGTTTCCTCCACACCTCGGTAGTACTACTGGGGCGGAAGCCAGCAGGACGAGCAACATGAAGTTTGAGATGAATGGATGCATCCTTATAGGAACATTAGATGGGGCATATGTCGAAATACTGGTGAGGTCAGGGAAGATAACTTCTTCCTCTTTGGTGCCAGGGCGCATGAAATAGCCAGGTTGAGGGTGGAAAGAGCCCATGGAAAGGTTCCTTAGCATTGTTAGATAGAATGTCCGTGCTTGGTGTTGAAACTTGGATTTCTGTGATGTATCGATGATCGTAAAATTCCCACAGTTTGCACCAGATCCTCGTTTTGAGGAAGTGAAGGCGTACATGCGAACTGGAGTGTTTGGTCTGTATAACTATGAAGAATCGATGGGATCTTTAGAGGGAAACGAATGCTATGGGCGTGCGGACTACTTCCTGGTTAGCAAGGGCTTCCGCGGCTATCTCGCATGCCAAGAAAAGGTCGACAAGGCCTACCAAGACCAGAAAGTGAGTCAACTTAAATCGATCCAAGCCTTGAGGACTTATACTTAGGCATGTTATGTTCCGAGTTGGAATGGAACGCAAGATTCTGGCTCGTGTTTTGCAGCTTGATAACGGCTTGTTTTCCCTGCACGTGTTTTATGCAGAGATGGAACAAGACGTCGATACTGAACGCGGCCGCATCTCACAAGTTCAGCAGCGACCAGACCATTCATGAGTATGCCAGGGACATATGGAGGATTGATACAGTCATTCTGCCATGAGAAAAGGCCTCATCGGAGTCATTTTTCTTGCCGGAATAAACTATTGTCTGATTTTAACGGCTGCAAGGGGCGAAAAGAACACCATGGCTGTCCCTATGGTAGCGACTGCAACTCGGACGAAATAATGGCCTATCACCGAAGTACTTGCACCCACTACATGAAGTTTAAATCAATGAACCAAAGAACACAAAAATTCCGAACCCAGAAAACTGCTCTGGAAACAAGAGTGTCTACAACAAAATCCGTTATTGAAGCAGGAGTGTTCTTCAATCTACCCTGGGAAGACGCCGCCGCCACCGCCGCCACCATCATCCCCTTCTTCCAGGAATGCCGGGAAGTTGAGATCGAACATCGGGACATCCTCCTTCTCCGTCATCACCACGCTGGTTGTGGCATCCTCTACTCCCCCGAGGAAGTGGGACCTCTTGTGACCTCCCATTGCTTGCCCTGACTTGAACACCCTGAAGCAGATCGGGCACTCGTGCCTGCTCTCCCTCTTCCTTGGGTTGTACTTCTTCTCTTGCGAGACCACAGCTGTGTCTACCTCGGTGATTCCCCGTTTGATTCTCTTTGTAGTGTAGCCTCCCTTGAGAGCATCGAGATTCTTATAACCTTGTTTGGGTTCATACGAGATCTCATCGGATGATCTAGGACTGCCGGAAAATCCTCCGGACGATGGCGGTTTGTCCTCTGATTCGATCGAGGGGCTGCCCGAGTAATCCCCGGCACGACCCCAACACCCCGTGAACCTCCTATCATTTGACATCATCATCAGACACCTCGCGACTTCTTCAACCGGCACCGACCCCGAAACAAACGAGAAGCCGTCCGCGAACTCCGCAGCAGCAGCACGCGCATGGTTCATGAACCTGACCCTCTTGGACCTCCTACAGGGCCGTTGCATCTGACCAGAATCCGCAGTCTCCGAGCATTCCACGGCAGCATCATCTGCGAACGGCCTTCGCTGCTTATCCCCGACCCGTGATTCACACCTACGCCTGTCTTTCTCAGAGTGACAGGCCATGTGGCCGCAGAGGGCCTTCAGGGACCGGAACCCTTTGCCACACTCTTTACACACATGGTGGTGATGATGAAGGTGAAGATGATGGTTATGGATCTTGCTCGCATCCAACGAGGAGCCCGATCCCTGGACCTGCTTCCCAAGGCTATAGTAATCCAAGGCACCGCCATCATCGCAGGCATGGGAGTCACGGCCAAGACGGACATCATCGCAGCCATCGCCGTCATCATCATAATCACCTACAACGTCAGCACGGTTATCATAATCCAAGGCCATCTTGTGGGAGCTCAAGTGACCGCCCAAGGCCTTGCCGCAGGAGTAACCCTTGTTGCAGTACTTGCACATGAACTTCATTTCTTCTTCCTGGGATGAGAAAGAAATGTTCAAAATCTGGTGAGTTCAGTCCCCCCACAACCTTAAGAATAGGGGTGATACAAAAAGCATGATTACAAGTGTCAGACAACAACCTAAGACTTACTTAACTCATCAGTTAGAAGCGCCATGTTGTGGGGTCAAAAACGAGGGGGAGCAAAAATAGCATCGAAATCCCACTATTCCTGTTCACTCACGATGATAACCAAATGGAGCACGAGAAGAAAAAGTCGGGCATCGATCTCAATCTCATCCCTTTTCTAGATCCGAAATATTCGAGCAATGAGATGGGGGGGGGGGGGAGATGTTGTTGCGATCTTTTATCTTTATGCCATCCCTCTCCTCCAAGCTCCAAAAGCTGGCCGTCGACCCCTCTGTCTTCGTCCACCACCACCTGCAACACTCCTCCGACGCCTGCCTCCACCTCCCCCGATGCCGACCTCATCCCGGAGTTATTCCTCCATGTCTGCAACTCCTTCCCCCACTTCTGGCGACCTGTTTGCCGCTTCTATCTCTCCTTACCTTCCTTCTCCCACTCTTCCCTCACCCTCAACAAGCTCCTCTCCGTCCTCGGCAATGACCACAACATCGCCCTCTTCTGGGATATCCTCAGGGATGGCCTGGGATAGGCTCCTCGATCGTAAGACCTTGCTTGTCTTGTTCGCCGAGGTCGGTAGCTTAAGACATGCATCGAGGTTTTACACTTGGCAATCGTAACGGTTGGGAATACTCTTTGGATACGATAAACATGGGGTGGAGAACCTGTGCAGGAGGAAGCTCGTCGGTGGCGGCGGTGGTTTAGCCTAATGCGGTTACATATGGGTGGAGAGGTGACTAGTATGTGAGCTGCCAGAATTCTTATAAACCGGTTCTAGTTTTGGTAGGATCTTGAAAAGTGATGCCTTTAGTTCCTGCAAAGTTGCTGACGTGGATCTCAAATCACCTATTAACTCAAGTTTGAGGGGATCTACGTTGATGTGGGGATCACTTCTTTGCAATGGATTGCCCTTATTTCGAATACATTAGTGGTTTTCTGCTGTCCAAGACGTGATGTGTACCTATCTTCTTTCCTTTCTTTTTACCCTGAGGCTACAGTCATGCAATTACATGATGGATCGATCATCCCATCTGGTCAGTGAATGTTAGGTGCTTAACCTGATTGAGCGTTCCAGCTTGAAGGTCCAGTACGGACGTTGACGTCAAGAGGTAGCAGGCGATACTGGATGTCAAGCTCCCTGAAGATCATGACCATCTCCTCCACAAGAAGAGCCCTCCTTGCCCATTTCTCCCCCATGTCTTGATGATTCATCCTGTGCCTTAACCACACGGCCATTCCCAACCTGGTCAGATCTTCCACATTCTTGATTATTATCATTGGTGCGGGATGCCAGTGCTCTTTCTTCCCTTCTATGTAGCTGCAATCGAGTAAAAAAAAACGAAAGAATGCTGAGGTCAGCTTAGGTTCATTGTCATTATCTGCAGACAAAAACCATCCATGCAGACCTTGTGATTCTTTGCTTCATAATGGCTAACTTCTCCGCAGGGACAGATATGTGTACTGAGAATTCAACTGCATCTCCCATGTCGGGACTGCGGTAGTAGTTACTAATGGCCTTTGTGGCTAGCACACTGTTGGGTATTACGATCTTCAGGTTGTCGGACCTCAGGAACACTGTCGTTAGGATGTTCATCTCTTCCACAACCATCTGTATGACAAGGACAAACATGTCTGGGATTTAGCAATCATTTTTGACACCATTCATAGTTGTTGGGGCATAAAAGACGTGCTTTGCTTTTGTCAGCTTGTACCTCCACCCCGTCAACTTCGCAGCGGTCGCCCACATCGAAAGGATGCATCACGAACAAGAAGATGATGGATTCGAACGTGTTCTTACATGAGTTTCCGAATATGAACACGACAAGCAGAAGCTGAGAGGTAACCAGCAGTAGAAACTTCTTGGTCGCGATCCCCATTATTTGCAGGCATATGATCAGGACGACTATGCCTACTAGCGTGTTAACCATATGATGAAGTTTATTGACTGCTGTTTTGGTATCATCAAGTGACAAGGCAAGTGCTCTTCGTTCTCTGAATGCCTTCACCTGCATTGATTTTATGAGATCACAGACATCGTAATCAGAAATCTGATTGCACTTGCAGAAGTTTCAGTTCGGCAAACTGATGTAGTAAGTGCTTCAACGAAACTATTTCGGTTGTTTCACAGTGCTGTGCATTACAGGGAGAATTTTAGATGAACTTACCACCCAACTTTTGAGGGAGGATTTGCTGATCATATGGCTCTCAGATGCTCCTTCGAAGAGGCTCATCGTCTTCATTGCCTCGTCCTCTACCATGAATCTCATCAAGTCTTCTATGAAGATGTACCTGATTTCATAAGGCATTAATTATCCTTAGTTACACAAGAAAGTTGATGGCATAACATCTGCAGCAAGCAATGAGAGAATGAACTCGAAGCTCGTACCTTGATCCCTGCTGAGCTACATTCAGGAATATCCTCTTGGCAGCCACTTTTGCTTCGCTCTCGCTACTTATAGGCGTACAAGGCTCATCGTGCGTTATCTGCTCGTCCAGAGTGGTGAGATGCCCACGCCTGACCAGGTTTATCAGTCTCTTCATATTCCAGGCAGAAACATTCCTTGGGCTCAGCTTGTGCAGATGATCAACCGTTATCCCATCCTCGCCCTTCCCTGTCCCTCGCAGAGGACTCTTGGCAATCCTTCTGCTCCCTCTTGCTGACATAAGGGCCGAGCCAATCTCAGAGGGCACAGAAGCACCCGCCTTCTTCAGCTTCTCCACCTCGTTGTTAATATTCACCACCTCCTCATCAGCTCTCCTGATCTCGACCAAGGGGGGTCCAGAAAGGGTCTCGATCACGTACTGGTTGAACAACGACTCCTGGATCCGCTCAAAATAGGTGCTCACGTGGAAGGAAGACGCCAGCGCCTTCACAACCAGGGTCTTAACCAGCCAGATCAGGGTACCCACTATGAGGCAGACCAAGACCTTAGTAATATAGTACACTGTCAGGAAATCTGTCTCTCGTGCAACCTTCTTGTTGAACAGGAAGTGCCATGCCACTAGAACTTGTCCTAACCATAGGCAATTCTGAACTGCCTTCCTCAGCCCGTAGACGAAGTATAGGACCCTCTTCCGCAGAAGGAAGTTCCTTTCGATGAAGAAGACAATCACTCGTATCCCCCAGCTCGACACCAATCTCCCGCAGATTAGTACCAAGACCATGACTTCCCACTTCCACAGTTTGAGCTTCCACAGGGTCTTCTCCTTAAGATAAGGGACGGTGCGGCTGCAAACCAGAGAGCCAACGAGTAATATCAAGCTCACCCATTCGAGCACTACCAGGAGGTCAACCTTTGCCTTCTTGTACTCCTCCGGTAGGTCCTCCCCCGAGAAGGGGTCGTCCTCGTCTTCCTCGTCCACCCGCCTCGTCAACATCCCAGATCTCGTGGATCTCGTTTCGCTCGGGGGCTGGTCAGACTGTGGCGGGTCAAGGAGCCTAGACTTGTTGCTCTTCGGGGTCAACACCCTGGACTTCCTCTTGAAGGAGTCGCTGCTGCGGAACGACGCGTTGGAGGTACACCTGACCACTCGATAATCGTCACCTCCTCCTCCTCCTCCTCCGTCTCCATTCCTCAGCTCCTCGTCAAAGGACACCTTGCTGGCCTTCGAGGGCCTCCCATTGAGGGGAGAAGGCGAGGGAGACTCTTCGGCCACAGGGGGGAGAGTAGGCTCGGTCTCCTCCCGCAGCTCCTGCATCTCAAGATCTATATCGAGGGAGAAGTCCCCGGAAGCGTTCTGCCGGTGGAGGAACTGGCCGATAAGCCTGGTGGGAGGATCTTGCCCCGCCTCCTCAGTCTTTCCCCGCGGCTGGAAGTCGAACTCTTCCGGGGGGCCCCTGCCCCAGAACTTGTAGCTGGACTCCCTCCAAATCTTGTTATCCGTGTCGGATCCTTGGTGGGACATCCCTTATCTCCACTGCCGGACAGAGCAGACGAAAAGGACAAGGGAGGGGATGTAATTCAGAGGTGTCGTACTCTTGTAGTGGTTTCGTGATAGTGATAGTTTCCGAGACACGAAAACGTAAGAGAGATACGAAAGCGATGGGTTCGTCCGAGGAAGACGGCGGCGACAAAGGCGTGTGGAACGTACCACATGGGCGGGGTTTCCGAGTTCCAATGTTTTCTCGTCTTTTTGACAAATATATATTATTATCCTTTTGTGACCCGATCCGATCGCAATGAATATTGGCTGGCCGATCGAGTTTTAGGAGGGAAAGTAAAAACAGGAAATTTTCTTCCACAAAATCTGCGGGCTGCTGCTAGTGTGTGATGACTGTCAAGCCTATCTGAAATCAGGCCCAAAATATGGAGCCCAAGAGAAGTTAAAAAGCCCTAGAGATTCGATTGGATTGACCTGCTAAGCCCATACATTTCTCTCTTTTTTTCTTCTTCTTTGTCCTGGCTATGGCACATAACTTCCAATTCTTACATTATGACTTATGAGACGTGGGGGACGACAACCCCCCCCCGCCCGTTGAATTTATGATTTAAATGGATGATTTTCAATTCACCCTTTTCTTTTCTTTCTCTCCTTACATAATCTTTCTTAACCAGTGGGCGACCGCTTGTGGGTCGGTTGTTTGGGCCGTTTTCCTTTCCCTTTTCACCCTTGTTTTCCTTACCAACAAAACACATCCATTTTATTTTCGGCGGACGGACATGTCTAATTAGGCCCCCCCCCCCCCCCCCCCCCAAAAAAAAAAACAAAGAAAGGGGAGAGTCATTGATTGCGGGTGCCTTTTGAAATTCCGTGCCTCCAATTTAAAAAAAAAAATGGTCGGACTCGGACACTAAAGGTTGAAAAAAAAGAACAAGAAAAAAGTGGTCCTACACACATACACACACAGTGGGTTGGAGGGGCTCATGCGGATGCGATGCCCAGACCTCTCTCTCTCTCTCCTTCTCCTATTACAACAAGCAGTTAACAGTCGTCAACAAAAGCATGAAGGGTAAAGTTAGCCTAATGAAACAAAAAAGATGAGATCCTTTAGAAAGCTCCATTCTTTTTAACCAAACTCCCCCCCTCCTCCTCCTCCTCCTCCTCCTTCTTGGCTCAGACAGCTCTCTCAGCTCATCATCATCCTGCTCAACAACCCCCCCCGGAATATGGATGCCTTCATCCTCCTGTCCCTTCTCCTGCTGGCCATCTCCACTCCCTCCGGTAACCTCCCGTCCTCCTTTTGTTTTGTCGGATATATGGATGGATTGATGGATGGACGGTGTGTGTTGTATGCTTCAGGTGCCACGTACTGCTTGTGCAAGACAGGGGTGAGCGACCAGGTACTTCAGAAAGCCATCGACTACGCTTGCGGATCCGGGGCCGATTGCTCCCCAATCCTCCAGAACGGGGCCTGCTACAGCCCAAACACCGTCAAAAACCACTGCGACTACGCCGTCAACAGCTACTTCCAGAAGAAGGGCCAAGTTAACGGCAGCTGCGACTTCGCCGGGTCTGCCACTCCTTCTGCCTCCGCTCCTAGTGAGTCTCCCCCCACTCCCCTCCCTTCGGGTGGTCCTCCTTCCTCGCCATCATCAACCTGAACTGAACCGCTTTCCTCTTTCTTTTTTTTGGTGTCCCTGCAGCCGAAGCTACTGGGTGTGTCTTTCCTGCTTCCAGGTATATGCAGCTGTTACAGTCACTATGCTCTCATACTCCTTAGCTCTAGGGAAATTCCTCTCTGTTTTTTTTTTTTTTTTGTGGGGCTGTTACAGTCACCATGCCATGCCGACTAAACTAGAGCGATCAGATTTTTCTAACATTGATTGAGACGGGTGAGCTGTCTTTGAGGTTGATTGGTGTTTCCCACCCATGTTTTTTTGTCCCTTTTCTTCCTCCCCTCCCCTGTTTCTACCTTTTAACTCGGATCAACTTCTTTCATCCCTTTTGATCTGTCTGTTGCAGCCAAGCAGCCGCCACCTCCACCGGCACAGGCACCACACCTTCGACCACCACTTCCACCGGCGTCAACTCCACCACCCCAACTTACTCCTTGGGCCCAACCTCCACCACCGGGATCTACGACCCGAATTCCCCCGCCACTGCCACGGTACCCCAGTTGTTCATAGTCCTCATGATGCCACCCGTGTTTTCATTGCTATGGGGACTCTGAAAAGGGGTCCTCCCAACTTCTTACTTTCCCCACCATTTAAATTCAAGAGAGGAATGTAGACATAGGAATAGTTAGGAGGAGGAGGAGGAAGGGGTACCACTTATGTTATCATATCATCCATCATGTGGAGGAGATTTTGACAGGAGATGGGGGCATCATTGAAATAGACACCGCAACGTCCTCTCTTCTTTTTCTCTCTCTGTCCCTCTCTTTCTATTGTGGAGGAGGAATCATGGAGAGGGATAATGACAAGGGGCTAGGACAAGGACAGCTTCATCCCCCCCACTTACTCTTCTTGCTGGGGTGTCTTCCTTTGTTGTCTTCCTCTTCCTCTCCGGACCTGTGAATCAAGAGAGAGAGAAGACTACGAAAAGTTTTGGGATGGAATTGAATTCCATCCCATGAGTGAGCGGTGACAAAATAACAAGCCTGGTGGTGCTCCTCCTCTCCTGGGTTCTCTTTCTTTCTTTCTTCCTTATTTTTTCTTTCTGTGCTTGTAATTCTCTCAGCAGATGCCTACTGAACTACCGGAGAATAATGTTTTTGTATGCCACCAGCAGCACCAGCAGTAGTAAATAGTAATAGTAATGGAATGTTGGGATTCTCTGAGGAAGTGTGTATGCTATCACTATGTGGTAAGAGGGATCATGGTCGCCTGCTCGCGCTCGTCATGAGTTCATTGCCGTCGTATCTAATGATCGGAATTCCCTACCTAGTTCCGCCCAACTAACGATTCGTGTGCTTCAATGTCATGGTAACAAAAGTGTAGTACATGTACAACATTATTGGGATTCGAAAGTAGCGTGACTCTGATGGGACCAGCCTATTATTACTACCTTCTGCAGAATTACCAGCCCAGTAAGTTCTCCATCCATCTTTGCCAAATAAGAACTTCAACCCATTGATCCTCCCCATCTAGGCTGTTCATAATTCACGAATCGACTCACACTAAGAGAACTACTCCTTAAACGCTATTCATAATTCCAACCTAGTCCACAAATCTCACAGTCTGCACAGAAAGTTACACATCCCATATCTCAAATAAATGGATAGTTTGTAGGAGATATATATATTTCTTCAAAGAACAAAAGACAGTAACATTATGAGACCAGTTCCTGGGATTGGGGAACACACCGAGTCGTCCGGGTTTTATCCTCCGATACAAAGCCGAAGATGAGTTTTGCCATGTTGCTCGGCCTCTCCACGTGTGGAAGGTGGACGCAATTCGGACCCTGATGTACTGTAGCATTTGGGAACTCTCCTATCAACCACTGCATTAAATATTCCAGACACTCAAATACTTGTAGGCAGTCGATACGAGGAAGCAGGATGGTCCAAAGAACTAAACTATTTTTTAATAAAAGCTGTGGGGGTCACTGCCTCTGGGTCATATGCGCAGTAAAGGTTTTTCCAGTAGACAGCATTGGACAGCAAATAGTAATAAAACACGGCCAACCTTTGCCAGGTTATTGCTAATGATTTTGTCATCCTAACCCCATATTATAAGCGTCCTTTGCTTTACCTGTTGGATATCGATCATTCTAGGATGTTAAGTAGTTAAAAAAAAAGAAAAGAAAAGAAAGCACAGATATGGACAATACACAATGTATATACACCTCGGCGAATAATTTATTCTCAGAAAAGTAGACAAGGTGCATCATCTTCTTCTGTTTAATTTCATTTTCCGTGGCGTGGTAGCTATATATTCCCTTATAAGTTACTTCTCAAGCTACCTTTCAAGTAGACGTCATGCTTTGTCCTGTGAAAGGATCTATTCTGGAAGTGTTTATTCGAATAAAACATAAGACGACACTCGGATGAGGGCATATCGGACTGATTTGACCAGTAACATTGTAGCTGCCACTAAGCGTGAAATCAACCCTGGCATCTGCCCAGCATGGATACTGACGGTGGGTGCAAACTCCCAATCTGTAATTGATACAATAACATTGATCCACATTTAGTTGCAGGGGAATTCTTCTGAATTCAATTATAAGGAAGATTTTACATTTTTCCAGTCTAAGTTTGTGACTGAGCGGCAAGCCTGTAAATGCCATAACATTTACGTAGAAGCGAAGCGGGAAGATCTTCAAGACAGTCACCACCAGACACAACCAGAGTTCAATAGATTTCCAGTGAAAATGAAAAAAAAAAAAGCATTAATCCAGAGAACAGGAAATGATTCCTGACAAAGTAGTTTAAATTTTATCAAATGAGCCCTTCACAAATGCAGGCACTTCCTGTAAAATCTGACTGCACTTGCTAAAATGGTCAGTAGACAGTTGAAAAAGGAAACAATTACCCCAAGGTTGGCTAGAGGTTTCAGTAAGTTTGCCATATTTCCAGTGCCTTCTGCAAATAATCTTGCATCTGTCAAAACTAGCTTTTCGACCATGGGTAACAAAAAGTTCTCATTGGAAAGATCTCGACGGTACTACATCTCCCACAGGCCTCGTCAAAACACCAGCGAGCCAACACCCACCTCGGACCACTTGGGTGGGACACGACATCAATTATTGTTAAAATGATAAATTAGCCTCACTTGATTATTTATTTATTTATAACGGTGGTGATTGGGCCAAAAGAAGCGATTAATATATTATTTACTTGTTTAAACACGAAATCTGCAGCCTAATGTCACTTAATTATTCCCAACTAGTTAGCCAATTCCTTTGAGCCAACTTAGAAATTTTTCTACTTTATTTTGCCTTCCTATGCTTATTTCTTCGATAAGATATGAAATCTAGTGGAGAACTATATTAACCCAAAGATGCAGCTAACCTTCCGTGGGTGAAATGTTCCATTTTACTGCTACTGTTTTGTATTTTTATACGAAAAAAAAGTAGTTTACTGTTTCGTATATATGTCGTAAACATCCAACAGAAATCGTAAAATTTTACGGCCCGTTTTGTAAAGTATGAAACAGTACTAACAACCCCGGCGACAATAATATGTTTATAGTTAGTTTCGGCATCGCGAACAAGAAGGCATGCCGGTTATTTGTCTATCATTCTTCTGTCAAGGATATACAACCTGTTAAATTACTGTGTAGCCCACAACGATTATAACGTCATACCTGCTTAGTAGCCATTTTTATATTTCGTACCTCGCCAAAGTTTTCATCTATTGGCGGTGGAAGTCGGTGCTTTCAAAGTTAGTAAATAACGACAAATTCATAAGACAAGATTTCATCTACAAAGTCGACGTAATTCATTTTTTTTTTTATGTGCCAGCTGCACATTTTTTATTTAAGGTATTTATTACAATCTTTAACTAAATATTTCGACTTCTTACCTTAATGTTTTTTTAAATGTTGTCACAGTCGAAGCACTCGTTGCTTATTAATAACTAAAATTCAAGAGAAAACAAATCATCGAAAATATAATGGACAAAATATGTAAATACGATGGCGTTACTTTTCGAGGGATGATGAATCCTCCTCTCGTGGAACAATAGGGGCACGGACTTGTCTTCCTGTCAAGTAACTAGTGACACCTGATTCATTTATTATAGATGACGAAAATAATTTTCTTTACGAGAATGATCGCCCTTCATTTTTATGCAGCCACATAGTAATTATTGACATGCTTTAGCCTTAAGTGGTTGTTTTATACGTAACTTTGGACTATTCTTCGTTAGTCACATGGAGGAATGACGAAAGCGAGTTCGTCAATCGATGGGGATGGAATCGGTGATGTCTTAAGGTTTATAGGTCCGTCACTACCCTCGAACATGTATTTAAGAGGAGAGGACCCGAGAAGAACACTCGTATGGTTATCGTATTGTAGATCCCCAAATCGCGAATTATCCCAAGGAAAGTATTCAACTAACTTGAAACCAACTAATGATGAAACTTTTATACATGGTTGATTAGTCTTAGACATTTCTTCATTTAACTATTATTAACCGAGTCTTAATCCTATGACATTAGTCTAAGATTAATGTTGGCGCTAGTTAAACATGATTAATAGGTCAACGGTCATTAAACATACTTTGTGATGTTTCATGAACTAATCCTCTCACCGGTTAACAACCCCTTTTTTTAACGTGTTCAATTTACATTTTCAATTCCCACATCTCTAAGAAGAAAAGGGAGTCCACCGAACACAATTTTTCATGGCAAATCCATGAGAAATGTAATAAGCCAACCCCACCAATGTACGTCTCCATTTTTTTTCAATAGAAGAAGCATCCCCGTCGGACGTCATAACGCATCGTGTTTGAGACTACCTCGATCTTGGCATCAATTAACTCGATCAGTTCGTCGGAGACTTCGGCCATCCCCCTGAAGACAAGAAAATCAATAACCTGTTATGAGAATGTGAATAGGAACGGACAAGAAATGCTCGATATTACTAAACTTCCACAACCATGAGTGATGAATCGACTGCAGAGAAGTTTTGTTCTTCGACCAAAGATATCCAATGGCATTAGGTTTCAAAGAAATTGGAGCACCTCTCACTCTAAGCTCACCCCGCAATTTGCTCCAACGACCAAACACGCAGTCCCCGAGATCTTGCTTCTTTCCCTCCCAAAAAAATAAAAGATATTACCCACTTAGCATAAAATCACGGAGCCCATTTTCCAGCCAGCAACGACTGTCCCCTGAAGACCTTCACCCGAGATCATCGAGGCACGATTTATGGAGAAAAATCTTAACTACCAAGGACGACTCGGGATAATCCCCGATCCTCCACTTATCAAAAGGGGACGACAGACGCACAAAAAGAAGACACGAATCCACAGATTGAATCATCACTCACCTTCGGAGAGCACACTTCGGTCAGAAGGGCAAAAAGTTTCTTCTCCTCCTCTGTCGTGCCCCCGTCATCCTTCAGCTAAGGTAGGTCCATGCCAAAGACATGGAAACCCCCTCTACCAATCCAGATCCACATCGTTGAAGCCCTGAAGTCGTACCAGTACCGAAGATGGAATACCAGCATGTATGACTCCACGTCAACAAAGGGAGACCAAAATATTTCAAGGTCTTCATGAAGCCGTAATCGTCTCCCAACCTGCCTATACCCAGCCAATCATTAGTCTCTCCTTTGATAAGAATAGGCGTAGCTTTCCGTGACCCACATGAGCGTCACGGGAAAACCCTTTTTGCTTTGATGTCGTTCCTTTTCTTGTGCAGGTAGGACAAGCCCAATGATCAACCCCGACACCCACGTTTACCGCACAATTTTCCCAACTCTCCTCGCCGGTGCTCCCTAATCCCGACTATCGGAGCCCCGTCAATACAACGCCCACTCTAGTCGCATTCAAGTGGAGGTGATGCCACAGCCCCATTCCGGTCTCCGTATGCCATTGTCGTGACAATGCCCGGGCCTCACGAGTCAGACCCACTAAACCTTCCTCTCCAGCGACTCATCTCAGCAGCGATTCCCCGTAGCAATCTGCTCCTTCCCAACAAATGGCAGATGACCTCTTATGTTCTGTATTAGCGACGGCGGCACAACTCCCAACATGTTCAACTATTCTGGCCCCCTGAGATAGCCCCGAGGCACTCCTGGACCAGCAGCACTGAGGATAAGCTCCCGACCACAGCAAACATTCATCACAGTGTATCCCCGCTGCCAGCGATTAGCTCGTTAATTCGGCAGCAACCAGATGACATCGATCCTCTAGATCTGGCAACGGCGAGGGCTCACTGGCCCACCCTAGCCTCAACTTCATCTTGAGCACTTCTTCCTGCGCCAAGATCTGCGACGGAAACTTGCCTCCCCTCACCCTAGACGCCGATCTCCATGGCACTTTCCTTTACCGGCTGTTCAACCCGCGATTCTACCACTGCGATGCTCTACAAACGAGAGCATCTCAAGTCAGCCGCTGTTCCGCTGGGCGCCCCGGAGTTCAGATCCGGAGACGCCGTTCCAATCGCCTTTCTCCTCCCTAACTCCAGAAGCCGCGGCCTCGACATCTCAGCAACCCCGGCGTCTCGAGGCGAACTCTCCTCTGTTATTTAATCGACGACGGTTTTGGACAACATGCTGCCCATATCCAGCTTCGGACACCCTCAGGACGGATGGGTTTCTTTCTTATTCGACAAGACGGATCTAGAATATAAGTTTCGAAGACCGGAGGCGTGCGGAAAACCCGTGGTAGAAGCACGTCTCGAAAGCGGCACCAACTGACGAGCTCGGTCGATGTAATGTCTTCCCGGCCGGGCCTAAGGTACAAAGGAAAGTGCGGGCTTTTCAAATTTTTCTTCATTTCCACATGTAACGGGTTATGGACTCAAATGTATAGGCCCACGATCACCACCCTTCCCCTCTCCCTTTGATCTAAATTCTTGATCTGTGGTTGAGGTGCATGCTGTTAGGCTTTTAGGATTTTGTCGTCGTATGTTGTTTGGTAAACACACATGAGTCCGGAGTCATGCCCGGATTGGGTCCAACATCCGTTAACCAAAAGCAAATTTTTGGAGCAAACGCCACATTTGTTTAGATGTAAGAGTTAGTAATTAGGAATCCCTGAATCCTATTCTGGTTTTTCGACTTAAACTAGTTTTCAATACTAAGTCAATGGCGACTCCGTAATAGTTTACCTAGGTTAAACAACAACCACTTTTTTACGAAGCCATTTTGGATGAGGAACTGACGACACGAGCCGCTCCCGAGTCCTCCCGAAAGGTCCTTTGTGAGGCCTACGCGCAGCCTTTCGCTCGTCGCCTTCAAAGAACTGGAGACGATTGGCAAAACGCCCCGTAGGTCCATTTAGGAACCAAGGGAGGGTTCAACCCAATTCCCTTCCGCACGTCTGACGTTCAGTCATGACGTTGACCGGTTGGGCCTTGGGGAAGCGGACCCGGATCTTCGTGTCGTCCGAACCGCCACGCCCGTGTTAGGCCGGAAGACGGGCGTACATGTATCATACTTCAACCCATGGATACACTCTACCGAATCATGTTAGCGATCATTACTGTTTTGATTCTTTTAGAGAGGAATGTAAAGGTGCTGGCTTATCCAAACACCGGTTACGTTTTTCATGTGTGTACCGGTGCAAATGATCCTCAAGGTGACTATTAGGAAGCTCTTGATATTGTCAATCCTCGGGTCATAAGGTGCACTCCTATGACTACTATACTTGGGAAATTGTCGGAAACGATCGAGAGTATGCGCGGGGTATGCAACTGACAGATTGTCGCACGAGATTGCCGCATTTGCTTACGAGTTGCGGGCAGATACTTGTATTCTAATTGCGGTTTCCCACAAAGGGCATATATTCAGCTCGTCGATTGCGAGATGAAATATCAAGAAAGACCTTTCCGCAGGTTTGTTTTTGAACTTTGGTTTTGATGTATATGATTTCCTTATTTGTTATTCACATGGATTTCATATATTTAAATTAATTTGTAATAACTCATAATGAATTGTTTTACAATTAATTCCAAGTCTTTATTATTAATCTTTTACTTATAAAAAATTATATATTTTTATAGTATATTTTAACAAACTATTACTTTATCGTAGGATTCCATGAGAAGTGCATCAATCCCTTTTTGTCTTTTGGACAGAGATTATCACTTCCTTTTCAATAAATGATTTTCCTCCATTCGAACTACAATTACGACAAGTTTACCTTGATGTGAGGCAAGAATAGTCCTTTGATTGGAAAATAGTGTTCGACTTATTGTACGATCGCTCTTACTATCCTTAAAGAGATGGTCTCGTGATGCTTTTAGCATTAAAGAATAATCAATATGAGTTCCTTTCATATTATGGTTTATTTTTTCCTTTTCCTTTTGATGGATATAAGCAAATTCCAAAGGTGGTTGGTTTGGCGGCCACTGCCATCGTATGGAATTAAGCATTTGCATCGTCCCTCGTTAATCCCTTATCGATGCTGAATTTATATATATATATATATAGCCCGAATATTTCCGCACATCCACGAGTCTTCTTAAACTTGTTACGTATTGATCATTTGTTTTTTCTTTTGTGAAATTTACATCACATCAAATTCATTCGACTTTTCGCGACATTATCCACCTACGTATAAATAAAAAGTAAAAACCTCATACGTAGGCATTTAGGTCAATCTTTTTATCTTAAAAATGTTCGTCGAACTGTGTCGACCTTTTGGCTTTACATGTAAAACTTGCAGTTCTTCTTGCCTATCGAGGACGGAGGATTTAATAAGGATGGTACGTCCATCATCAAATTCGATGTGATTCAGTTAACCTTGTTGAACCCTGCGAACAAGTAGACATGCCGGTTATTTGTCCGCCCATGATTCTTCTATCAAGGATATACGGCCTGTTAAATTACTATGTAGCGAACAACGATTATCACGTCGTACCTCCTTAGTAGCCATTTTTATATTTCGTGCCTCGCCAAAGTTCGCTCTCTCTATGTAGGGAGTCATTCACCTATTGGGACGGTGCTTTCAAAGTTTGCAATTAATGACAAATTCATAAGACAAGATTTCCTATACAAGGTCGACGTATTTTTGTATGGCCATGATTTGAGTGTGCCAGCTGCACGGTTTTTTATTTAAGGCTTTTATTACAATCTTTAACTAAATTCAGGAGAAAACAAGTCATCGAAAATATAATGGACAAATTATGTAAATACGATGGCGATTAAACTACGATGATGTTTTTGCCTTGGTTTTGAGTTTGGAAAATATATAGTAAACCATAGTGGATGCATTCATTAGTAGGATGCAATTAGTGACACCTGATTTATTTATTATAAATGATGAAAATAATTTTCTTAACGAGAACGATCGCAATTCATTTCTATACAGCCACATTGTAATTAACTACATCAAAATTTTTATTAATATAATATTACTTACCACATTATGTTTAGCCTTAAGTGGTTGTTTGGGACTATTCTTCGTTAATCACAAGGAGGAAAGCCGAAAGCCGAAAGCAAGTTTGTCAATCGATGGGGACGGAATCGATGATGCCTTATGGTTTCTAGGTCTGTCACTACCCTCGACCATGTATATAAAAGGAAAGGACCCGAGAAGAACACTCACATGGATACACTCCACCGAATCATGTTAGCGATCATCACTATCGTGTTTTTTTTAGAGATAAATGTAAGGGTGCTGGCTTATCCAAACACCGGTCACGTTCTTCATGTGTGTACCGGTGCAAATGATCCTCAAGGTGACTATCAGGAAGCTCTTGATATTGCCGTTCCTCGAGTTATAAGGCGCACTGCGATACGTAACTATGACTACTATACTTGGGAGATTGTTGGAAACGATCGAGCATATGTGCGCGGGGTATGCAACCGACAGCTTGTCGTACGAGATTGCCGCATTTGCTTACGAGTTGCGGACAGATACTTGTATTCCAATTGCGGTTTCCCACAAAGAGCATATATCCAGCTCGTCGATTGCCAGCTAAAGTACCAAGAAAGACCTTTCGGCAGGTTTGCTCTTGAACTTTGGTTTTGATATATATGGCTTCCTCATTTTTTATTCACATTGATTTCATATATTTAAATTAATTTGTAATCATTCATATTTCTTTATTGTAGGATACCATGAGACGTGCATCAATCCCCTTCTCCTTGGGCTGAGATTGTCACTCCCTTGTCAATAAATGATTTTCCTCCTATCGAACTACAAGTTATGTTACGACAAGTTTACCTTGATGTGTTGGCAAGAAAGTATTACTTAGTATGATCGCTCTTACTATCCTTATCGAGATGGTCTCGTGATGCTGTTAGTCCCCAAATGATAATCAAATATGAGTTCCTTTCAAATTATGGTTTGTTGTTTTTTCCTTTTGATTCATTTATATTTGGTTCCATCGTTCATGGCTTATCCATGATGAATTTTAAATATATTTATAAATCTGTCATTCATTTATGACTTTATAATAACAGCATAACGACGCGCCTTTACTAAGTTCATATTTTATGATAGCACGACATACCGAATAATATTTTCACAGGTAATCTCCAAACTTTAGTTTTCTCTATAGGTAGGAAGTCATTTACTTATAGCAATGGAATTTGGTGCTTTTTTTGTAAACAACATATACATAAAAGACAATAAATTCTAGAAGATGTCGTCGACATAGTTTTTGCGTTCAAGGTGATGTGCTATTTGCACATTTACCGATGTTTAATAATTTTATTGCAATATTGACACTCCGTCCGTAATAATAAATAAACTCCGATGATGTCTTTGCTAAGTTTGATCGATGTAATGTAACCATAACTGATGGATTAATAGGATTGTAGTTCATAGTTTAATCTATTTTTTTTCCCCAGAAAAGAGAAGTTTGTATGTTGATTTGGCTAAATGAAATGGAAGGAAGTTATTTGTTGTTGTTCAAAACTGTCAAATTACACGAGAAGAGGAACGTGCTTGGATGAGTAAAACAATCCACTCCAAAGAGACAATAGATATAACTTCAGAATCTGACAACTAGCCCACTAAATAACATCCAAGGCTTCATAACCCCCTTCGGCCGAGCCGCCGAGGAGAATGGTCATAACTGCTGAATTGACCCCACTTGAATTCCGAATATAGCCATATTCTAGATTAATTATCCTAGCTTTTCAAAGTTTGTAAATATGAAAACCACGAGTCACAATTGTTAAACTAAGAGGGGGTGAATTAATATTATAATCCAATTATGAATATTTAATGCTTTTTCGACAAACCCCGCGGCGGAAGGAAGCTTCTGTAAAACAGAACTGTAGGGACAGGTTTTTGTAAGACAAAACGTACGAAAGTGATTGCATGATTTGTTTGATGCACGTAAGGCTTTCCATAGTAGTTCAGCAACTTGCTTACGTCCACTCTTCACCCAGAATTTGGATGGTATTCATTCAGATTTAACTTCGTAACAATTACAGAAGATGACCAATAATAGACCTTTCATAGCACAGACCAGAAGGTTCTGTACCACAGAAGACTGAGTGGCAAAGCACAGACCAGAGTGTTCTGTACATGAGTAACTAAGTTGCACAGCTCGGACTAGAAGGTTCTGTACCGAATGTGTCAACCCTTTATAGCACAGATCAAAAGATTCTGTACCAAATATGTCAATTCTCTATAGCACAGACCTAAAAGGTTCTGTACCAGAGATGACTTGGTTTCAAAACACAGACCATAAGGTTCTATACCAAAGATGTCAACCCTCTACTGCACAGACCGTCAGGTTCTATACTACAAGTGACCGAATTTCAAAGCACAGACCGTAAGGTTCTGTACTACAGTGACTGAGTTGCACACGTTAGTGTGACTAACAAAGGTAACCAATGCACAATCCCCTCAAGGACAACGACTTCGTGGCGTACCCCACGCGAGCACGTAGTGAACCCTACGCAAGCAGACAGCGTCCCCTGTCCAAGGATGTATTTTCCCTGCGGCGGTTCCACACGACCTGCACGATCTCCTCGAGATAGCGACTACGTGGCGAACTCCACACAGCATGTAGCAAACCCTACACAAGCACGTAGTAAACCCTGTGCAACCCCACGCAAACAGACATTAACATCTGTCCTAGGTTCCTGCACACAGAACGCTACACCACAAAAGCTGGTTAGTCCCTCACCTTCTGTGCTCCCGGGGTTTTGCCCTTCTTTCCGGCCCACTGCACGTTGGCTACGCTAACCTCCAGCCGCGCTTCCCACCAACATTTCCTGCAGCTTCTAACCGAATCCCTCGTGGCCCCCGAGTCACTCTCCCAGAAGATTTCACCAACGATGCAGCATTTTGCAGATAACGCTCCTCGTGTGACTAACTCAAAACTCGAACGAAAAGGATACAAGCTCTCAGCACACGCTCTCTGGTTTTACAACAATACAAAGGATTATAAAAGATTGATTGATTCATCATAGCATGGTTGATTTATCCTATTAATACAAAAAGTCTAAGACAAAAATATAGAAGGTAATTGAATGATCAACCTTCCGCAATCAAAGGAAATGAAGGATTAGATAATAATACAATATATTATTTACAAACACGTCACTCACATGCATATATATGTTTACGTAATCAAATAATATCAATTAGGATTAAGATATGATAGAATTCTCATGTATACTGCGCTATAAAAGGTTCTGGCTGAATCTGGTCAGCAACCTTCGGCAAATGGAAATAAACAAAGATTAACTTCCAAATTGATAAAAACCGATGCCATTCTGTTCAAGACACTAAAATGAATGTATCTAGACAGATGGTAATGATTGACATCCCAAATAACGATCCTTAGGTGGTTGTATGAATCCACAGAAGGTTGAAGACAACCTTATAGAACCTTTCCAAATATAGAAGATTATATTTCCTTCTATGAGAAACGTAATCCATTCAATTTGATCAGACTAATATCTTGATCAAATCCTTTTTATTTCGTAATTAAATAATTATTAAACAATCATTTAATTACAAAAAGTCCTCAACATGAGAAGCTTCTGTAGAGTAGATGTTTAACTTCGGTTACACAGAAGGTCCAGGCTCATCATCAAAACCTATTCAACAACAATGAATCATGTCAAAACATAAGTCATCCCATCGGACAATCACATCACGAAACATGAACCACTCCGACCTAAAGGGTCAACCAACTTTATCTGATGGTGTTGTAAATCAAGGGTGCTTAAGGAAGATCGACGACGACATCAATCACGCGTGCATAACCATCGAAAAGCGCCGTATTTGTAGGTCAAGGATCGATTAACAGAACCCGTCTCAATCATTCACGAAGTCGCTGTATCAAACAATCGTAGAGACACACATATGATGGTTGTGATTTGGCTGAATTATTAGATGATTCAGATCAGATCAGTTAAGCGATCACAATACTAGACATTGGGTTACCACTTTGCTATTTTGCTTGGTTTTTTCCTCTTCACTTGGGTTCGTGCCAAATATCCTCTATCATGTTTTGATTGTCGACACAACCCAATTTTCATGGGAAAGAGATCGCGGAGGACAAATAATTAGTGTTGTAGTCTTTTTATTTCCGTTTTCTTTTCATAATTTGAGATACATGTATTACTTAATATTTTTATTTCATTTTATTTATTTATTACATCAAACACCACAAATTAGTTTCCAGAAAGAAGGCATGATAAATTTCACAAAGATCCAAAAACAATTGGACCAGAATCAAATTCGTTGCTCCCAGAAAGGCAGAAATTGTTTCATAGTATTATGTATAAAAGTAACTAACCATACCCGAAGAAGCTGTACAACTGACCGGGATTATTGTGGACACTAACGTTGTCCCTTTTTCCGGAAGATTTAAGATGAACTTACAAGGGAAACAGCTTTTTATGTCTGAAGTAAAACAGAAATGTGAAATACAAGCAGGTGCAGAATACAAATGAAGCAACCAGAACCCAATTAAATGCCGAGGGGTAGTCAAACACCGCAGATTCGAAGTTCATCCCGAATATAGCCGTCACCACGGCAAATATTGTCACAACGAATGTCGCCGCGGTAAGGAGCAGCTCGAACTGAATCAATTGATTCTGGACATTTCCCTGTTCACGAGTTTGCAAATTAGATTAGTTATTATTCAGTAACAAATACACGACCCAACAAACCAAATAATATGTAACATTATTATTATTGTAAATTAATTACAAACAAATTGCTTTCAAGTCTCGAATTAATTAGTCACAGAGGCTCGTCATCCGGCGCAATCAATATAAAATTCTTACAGAAAGTACTGTTATTTGTGCTTTGACTTACCAATTTGATGTTTATAAGATCTTCAGTATCATCAATGTACTCCTTTAACTGCATAAACAAAAAGAAATCCTTATTTACTATGGATAACCTGTATTTCCAACCAAGTTCCATAACAAAAAGACTACTCAAATTGGTCCTCAAGTTCTAGAAAATGGCACTGGCATACTGGCTACGATCATGACCACAGTGGTTTGGATACAATTCCGAACCCACTCCTACTGCCAGAACACAGTTTTTATTGGCTGTCTAAGATGGTACCCAAAAATAACTAAAGATTTCAGGTCTATGTATCGGAAGGGCAGGAACAGGCCATACAGCAATTCTCAATCTATATCAACTTGGATAGCTTCATGCACAGTTTATAGTATTCTTGGGCACATAATATGATTGTCATATAAGATTCCCTTATGAAGTTTCCTAATACGCAGCAAGGACCACAACCTTTTTCCAAATAATCTTCAGAGAAAGATTATTCTTACCGAGGACAGTTTACTGAGAGTACTGTCAATGGCTACAAAGTAGGCTTCAAGAAGCATTTCAAGCTGATCGATGTTTTCTCCCCCGCTAGATGAGCTCAGCAAGCTTCCATGCTTTGTGGGACATACAATGCTGCTAAACGCCCTCTGCAGTTTCCTGCTTGCGGAAGCTTCACCGACAGGTGATGTCGGTGCTGATTTCGAAATTGATCTCGGTTCATCCAATATCAACCCACTTGATATCTCAGGGTATGCGATTGGTTCGCTGCTAGAATATCCTTCATATCTTTGCTTCTTTTCAGTGAGGTACATTTCGGCCATATCACCGTCATCATCCATGAGATGTTCGATCTCATCTCTCACCTAATATAAGAACTGGAAAATAAACCGACAAAAAAAACTATGAAATATTCACAGAGCAGCTAATTCCAATGTTTAACCTTCTGCACACGCTGTGTCAAAGTAAGGAGGTGACCCTTGAATCTTCGCACGCGTTCTAAATTAAGGGTGCTAATAGATGATGCTAGCTCATCTAACACTGGATAAATTTCATTGTTGAGCTCCTTCACCTGTAACGCAAAAAAGCAGTTCCACAAGGAACAATTGTAAGCAACTTTAACAAAAAATATTTTCAAGGCATTTTTCCGGCCAAAATCAGAAAAGATTAAAAAATTCATGAATACAGATTGTATGATGTGAATTTCAGGCTAACATTGCCCGGATCCTACACAAACATATTCTGATCTAAGTAGATTGTAACAATCAATTAAACTAGTTTGCAAAGTACTTCCTAGCCAGAATCACATAAAGATAAAGGGTAATGCGGAATAAGATCCAAGATAAAATAAGACGGAGACAAATGCTAAAATAGGTACCTAAAGCATCAGCAGATATATATTCCATCACTAAAATCGGTAAATGAACCAGATTACTCTAGTTATTTATACTTAACATCTGTGACTGCAATTGTACTATGTTGATCACTTCATACATGTGATTTTTCAATAAGCATATATTTTCAACAGGGGGAGAGAGATTTATATGGAATTTTTTGTTCAATCCTTAACATCTTCCTTGAATTCACATGCTCCAAGTTAGAGTATTTCTTTTCTCCCTTTGAGATTGAGAAAGTATGACCGTGAGGATAATGGAGATTCAATAAGAGATACACTTCCTTGGATATTACAACTGTTTCAATTATGGAAAAATGATTATGTAAGTATGAACTTGTTATCTTTGCAGTTATATGAACTGTTATTCCAAAGACAGACAATTATTCCGAATGTGATTATTGCTATATTTGGCAGCGGTTGTGTGGATCCTGTCTCTGAAAGTAAATGCCAATCTCAATCACTAAATTCTAGAAATATTGGGTTCACAAACTTTTCTTTTCAAATATAGAAACAAAACAGAACTTAAATCTTCAGTAACTATTTTATGAAAACAAACTTGATGGAGATGATATAAAGCAACGATAAGGCAGGCCATGAGATTAGCAGTGATTAAAAAGACATATTAACCATGGCTTATTGCATTTACCTGGGCATCAAGTGACATGCATGTCAATTCTAAGGCTAACTCCAGAGCCCTAAATTCAAAAGGCAGGTCATCTGAAACAAGGAAAGAGGCCCTGTAAGCCTAGTAGCACTCCTTTCCAGAACAGAATAATTAAACCAAAAAATTAAGCTCAGTCGCGGCACACCTCCATATAATGCAATAATAAATGATAATCAAGATACATATAAATTGCTCTATTGTTATTTCCTTTCATAAGAGGTAAAGTAGGTCATTTACAACAACATTTAAACATTATGGCATGAATATACCTATCTATGCATTTTCATTGCATACACATTCAAGAAAAGTCATATATCTCATATCTAAATATCAACTTGAAGTTTGTACAAAGATGAAAAATAATGATGCAGATCACACTAAGCATCATAATATGATTAGCACTTCAGGAGATTGGGGAAACAATTCATTTATGCAATTATTTCATGTTCTTGGTCGAGAAGAATTCAAGATAAAGAATATAAATTATTCAGGCCATTCGTAGATCACATGAGAGTAAAATATCATTGCTTTTCTCTAGTAAAGACTGCTGCTATGGAATGTGGATAGTCCAAAAAATTAAATGGTCTATTCTGCAATAATGTTTAGTACTATTGGCAAGTAGATTCCAGAAAATCCTGACGTAGTCAATACAATACTGGATGCAATCCAAATAAGATAATACATGATAGCCCACAAGAAAATAAGATCAGCAGCTATTATACAAAAAAGACCCTCACCTGTCTCATCTTTGCTAGCTTGAAGCCGCTTACAGAGTTCCGACTCATATTGGACAACGCATCCGTCCAAAGAGTTCATCACGACTACCTCCTCGGCTGTTATTATACACCTTATTTGCTCAAGGCTAACTACAATGGCTTTTTCTCTGCCCAATATCGTAGAAGGATAGATGAACAATGGATCCAAAAGCCTTAGATCTCTCGCCGGTAATGAACAATGCCTCATTATCGTAGCCTTATCCAGTTCCAGTACTTTGGAGTTGCCATCTTTATCAATCTTTATCCAAGAACGATTTCCATGACCCCTCTTCTTGAGTCCAAGAAAGCCGGTGGTGTGATTGGAAAATCCATCCGAATAGAACCTCAACACAGACTCTGCAAAATTCGGCCGAAGATTTGGCGCTTGCACTTTTTCCATCATTGACACTTACTCCTGCAGTCTAGAAAAGTCTAGCACGATATGTCGAGTCTGTCGTGGCAGCTGACATCGTATAATATCAAGCCACTGGGAAGCGGGAACCACTTTATCTACCTGTTGCTATCCATATACCTCATTTTTGTGATATCTCAATCAGGAAGGGGATTCAAGCATGCATCAGCCAAGCGACGCTATGCACCTGGGCATCAAGTAACTCGATTTTAAAACAGCAACGAAACCAGAAATCGTCCCTCTCCCATAACCTTTTTCGAAAAGAAACACTACCAGAACAATGAAAAACAGTAGGAGAAACAAATAAAAGGAGCAAATTGCTTCAATGCAACCAAACCAACCGTGGAACACAGAGAGTTGCTACAGTAGCTAAAATCTTTTGTCGAAAGCTTTGCCGAAATGGCTTAAATTTCTGCCTTCCAGTGGGAAGAAGAACACCACGACTCTCCCTTCTTGACCCAACCCATTTCAAAAACGTGGAAGCCTAACCAAACGACTTCCGTGGCTGTTAATATTGCCTAATCCAAGTTAGTCACGGGCTCAGTCAATAGCTGACACAAGGACACTGCACATCCTACAAAAACAATGGAAATCTCGGATCCACCTCCACAAGAGATAAAAAGGCACAAACGGTCGACAAGGCGAGCACAACATCGGGAGGCTGAGATCCTCAATCCAAGGAAAAAGATCCTCTCTATACAGCGATCGCCGGAGGTGGTCCGAATTTCGGCCAGGTTCAAACCGATTCCACCACCAATCCCGACATTCATTCAGTCTCACGATCTAATCCTATTACAACCCTATATTATTCCTAGCCCGAATAACCAATTTTCCTGGGATTCCTATCAAAGGATTAATCCAAGATCTCCCGAATCATACGAGAAAAAAAAAACAAGCAAAACTCACCCACCAGGTACGGCTCGATTGGGAAGCGAACAAGCGATCCGAAAGAGTGCCCGGGAGAAGAAGAGCCAAAAGGAAAGCGGTAACTGCAAAAAAACTCTTCCGAATTTCATCCCTTCGGGGGTGACGCAGATATGAGTGATAGGACAGATGGAGGTTAGGTAACGAAATACTTTTTAGTTTGGCAAATTTCCCATTAATGGGTCAATTTTACGTTTCGGTATATTATTTAAAAAGTTTTAAATTTAGTCTTATTTCAATTTTACTTTTAGATTTGGCCCTATTCATAATGACCGTTAGCCTGTCGACGTTAAACCAGTGTTATTAATTTTTTTTATTCTTACATGGACTAATTTTCCAAATTTTTTTTGTTATCGAACGTTAAACCTAATTCCCCTCCCTCTCCGCCTCCCACCCCATGGCGTGACCAGCCGCCATGTCCTCCTCCGCCTCCAGCGACCAACCGAACAATCAGTCCAAAAAGGTCACTTTTTTTTTGGATTCAATCCGGTGTCTTTTAGATTCGGGGTTTGAGTTGTGATTTTGGGTTGTGGTCCGTGAATTTCTTCTAGTGTTGTGGGGTTAGGGGATTTCCCTCTGTTTTTTGTTGCTGCTTCAATCATGGTTTGCCTGTACTCTAAGGGTTCTGCGATCGAGGACAGGGATAGCTCGAAGGACAGCGGGGTTGGATTGGGTCCGGCGAGGGGGAAAACCCGGTATGGCGCCGAGGAGAAGATAGGCGGCGAGGTCGACATGGTATTGATCGATCCGAAAGGGACTGGATGACCTCTCAGCTGGCTCGACATCAGGCAGCTTTTCGAGTTCTGGTCCGTACCCTGGATCACTCCGGCAAACCCAACAGGCCCTTTTTTATTTCTTTCGTTTATCACTGTCCATGTACGCAAAAAAATGTGAGGTTAAAGAGACCACTTAAACAATCAAAAGAACCGTCCAGACACGTCAGCTATGGGTAACGGCCATTACAAATCAAAAAGTAAAATCGAAATAAGGCCAAATTAAAAACTTTTTAAATGATATGTGAAAACGTAAAATTGGTCTATTGGTGGGGCCAAATATCGATAATTTGCCTTTTAGTTTTTAAAAAAAAAATCATAAAATATAATTGCAGTTTTAGGCTATCTTCCGCATCTTGGGTTCATGATCCATCATCCATCCCTCTTACAAAATAAAGTCGTAATCGAATCACGACAGTGACTGATTTCTTTAGTATTACGGTACTCCATCGTGAGACTCTTACACTTGATAAAAAATTGACTTGGTTGAGAGTATTTTAATTACAGAACGGTGGTGGCGCGATTCTAAATTGGGAGTTTTAGCTACCGTGGTTTCTTCTAGCGTCGAGATTCGATTACGCAATAAAATTAATACTAAATCAAGTGATGTATAAAAATTAATTTAACTTAGTATTAAGCAATAATTTATAATAAATGAATTTCCCGAAATGTGGTCTCAACTTTATTAGTTTTGAAGACCTTTCGAGACCGTATGACTGAGGCAATTCTAACAAATCAAATGATCACAAAAGTTATTTTGAATTTATATTTATATGGATTGTGACAAACAGAATTTCCATTCGGTTGATTCCCATCAAAATAAATAAAATAAAAGCATTAATTTTAACAAATATATTATTGTTAGTTTTACTCTATATATTTGGACCTTTAAAACTATTTAATCAAGTATATAAAATTTGACGGATAATTCAAAATTTGCACGCATTGTTGTATCCGAGTCACTCGACTCTGGCTTTGTTTCAGTAGAAAAAAAATTTTGAAATAAGATAAATAGTTTAGAATTCCAAAAATTAGGCTATGATAAAATTCGATTTTGTTTAACATGGAAGTAAGAGGACTTAGTTAAGGGTGTCTTTTACAAGTCAGATTTTATAAGTCCCACTTTACTCTTAAGAAAAATCGAACTAAATATGATTTCGAAACCTTATTTCTGAAATTTCGAAATTCTCGACCTTGTTTCACACTTTATTTTTTCCAATATACCATTCGGGAACATACCGTCTTTGCCCCTCTACCAAGGCAAGGTCGATGCGAATTGAGGATAGAGGATTGATTCGGAGAAAGAAGACCACACGTCACCCTCCGAATTGAGAATGTTAGGCTTTCTCCTCCGAATTTCTTTCAATCCAAACGCAAAGCGCTGACGAGATCTAATCAATTTCTGACCTGCATACAACATAAAGTTAGGATACATCTTGAAGAAGGCACAACCATTTGCCATGTGCATATTGCATTGAGAGTCGTGGGCGGTCGTCAGTATGTTACCCCAAAAAGTAAAATAAAGTAATTTCCCGAAAAGGGTTTAAGGTCAAACCACTACTCCTTACGACCATCCCCTAAAACCCAAATGGGAGTTCCCCAAGAAGCTTGTTCAGCTTCCCTACAGAAAGAAGAAAAATTGTAAGAAACTGTAGTACCCCCCCTACCCCCCTTTGGGAGGGTTGGGCTTGATGAGTTCACTTCCTACAAAATGTTGAATGGTGGTTTATGGGAAAGAATTGGGGTTAGGATTCACAACGATGTGCCTTAGAGGGTTAGCCACTTCCACCCCTCCGGCATGCCTCAGGAACTCCGCCGGCGAGAGGAAGTTCCCGTGGCACACGCACATTATCTTCACCTCCTCCCCTCTCCCATACTTGTACAGTATCCCCTCTACCCTCCTCCCATTCGGCCCCTCCCCCTTGGCGAACACGCATGGCAGTTCCTCCACCGCGCTCCTCCCTATCTCCTTCCCCCTGTTGTCCACCCGCTCCTGCTCCCGTTCCCGTTCGGGTCTCCTGGGGTCTGCCCCCGCCAACACTTCCATTGCGACCGCCCCGGCCCTGGGCGTGGACGAGTGGAGGCCGTCTTGACCCCTCCCTCGTCCATGGAGCAGCTGGTTGATGAAGAAGCTCCTTGATTCCATGTAGCTTCTAGGACCTGCAACAAGGAGTCAGGTGGGACCACAATTGATATGTCCAAGGTTCAGATAGCCGACACAACACGACATATCGTTAGGGACCAGTGATAAAGATAGTCCAAAAATACAAGTGAGTTCATTTAGATGCGAACTAAAGCGTGTTTAATCAGGAGACTTTCAGCTAACTTCCATACAAACCAACTTGGCACGACTAAAGAAACAACTATTGCAAAATTGACAGCACTTTATGACACAGCCAAATTCTATATACGAAATATTCAATGTACTACATCGACAGAAAGGAAGACAGCGACAACAGATGTGTCAAATGAACGGAGACCAAAGACATGTAACTGTATTGTGACCATCGTCGTGTTACTATAATAGGAAAGATCTTACACCACAAAGGTAATAATCACATGATGCACTTATCGAGAAAATCATAATCACATAATGTGCACCAGGAGTAAGTCCTTTACAGTTACTTGACAGCAAAAGTAATTATCATATTTACTGAAAAGGGTGCCTTGATGGAAAATCTTCGCAAATTCCATCATCTTTCATGCACTAATTGACTTTAAATGATAATGAAAACATAGAGATGTCACCTTTTTACCCCCAAATTCATGGATGCATTGACCACTAGAAGAAATCAAAATACTTGCTACAAAGTCGAGTTAGCTTTTGTCACTAATGATACTCTAAACTAAATCATCATTAGTGCCAACTTGGTTGGCAACTAAACTTAAAGAAAAAGATGCTTGGTTTCTCATCTTTTAAGATGAGCACACAATCATTTGAACACTAGATATCTTTTTGTGTTCTTGGGTCCTTCACGCAAAACCGAGCCACATCTTCCTATGTTACATAACATCAACCCAAGTTACGCGAGTCAAACACGACACTATTTCTCGACAACTCTCAACGTGTATTGACCTTCCTGTTGGGATTCTTAGTAGAGACACTAGGATCCTGCCACATGCAACATTATGGATTTTCGAATTTTCCTCCTCGGCCGAAGGTTTGTCAACTTCCCAATAAATCCTATCGACGTCGTAATATTTCCATGGGCTTCTCCATATGTTGATAAGGCAACAAGTGACACGAAGACTCAAATAATAATACTTCGCTCCGCCACATTGTGATATTTGTTAATATGGAAAACTAGTTTCTTAGGGCAATGGAAAACCGAGTAAAAGTACGATACAGTCGGCAATACTCAGATCTATATACATAACTTGTCACGTGGGCTACACGTAGGATCGAGTTATGGTTTTAATACCTAGGAAATCTAGTGAAACTACTTACTTGAATGAAATATGTACATAAATTTAGATGCTTAAAATAAAAAACAAATATTTCTTAAAAGGGTATTTTCATCTAATCAAGACAATCCATCCGGGGACACCCATTTTTCAATTACTAAATGGACTGTGTTCTTTCAATAGAGAAATCCAAAATGGTGAGAATCTTTCTGGGTCAGCTGAAATCTGACTAAGGATGATTAAATCATACAAGAGTATACAACTAACTATACCACATCGCATTTTTATTTGGAAAATGGCTAAGTAAATTACTGCAAAAGGCCTGTCTTTTTTAGTTAGAATAACAACGTCAATCATGTAAAAAGCAAGCAAGAAAGCAATCAATCAGACTGAGACTCAAACAAACCCAAAGATAAGAAATGCTAAACAATAAATAAGAGGAGGAAGACCGAGGGAAGGGAGGCGTTACCCGGAGGAACGTCGCCCTCCCACTCCATTGCCTCGGGGGCAACCGGCGACGGAGACGCTGTGCTGGCACCGGCGATCTCCCCGAGCGACCCGTACCCCCTTAGCTTCTCCGACCGCCTGCGCTTGGCCTCCATCCGCCGGAGGCTCTGCTTCTCCTTCCTCTTGCGCCATTCCTCCTCGTCCCTCTCCACCGGCATGGACGTCGTCCTCATCAGAACTGGCCGCCGCATCATCCCGGGCCCCCTCCCGGCCGCCGCTGCAACCGCCTTCTCCTCGGCCTTGAATGTCCCCTGGACCTCCATGGGCAAGGGCGTGATCCCCGCGATGGACGAGGACTTGGTCAGCCTCTTGCTGGAGGGAGGCCCGGGGGCCCTGTCAACTCCGAAGAGGCCGCCAAGGGACAGCTCGAGGGTGAGCTCGACCTCCTCGGGTAGCTCATTAGGGGCCCTGTAATCGGAAGAAGACGAGGAGGAGGTGGCGGACGAGGTCAGCTTCTGGAGGAGATCGACGACGCTCCTCCGCACCTTCTCCCCCTCTCTGTTCCCTTCCTCCATTTTTCTTTTCCTAGTTCGGTCTTCCTCCTCCTCCCTTAACAACAACCGCCGACGACGACCGACGACAACAACGGGAACAGATCACTCCACGGCATCGCCCATTATCATCATCATCAACCCAATCATAACAAAGATCTTATTCTTAGATGCACCCACCTCCCGTCTAATCGTCACAATCCTCTCCTGCTGACATTAATTACTTGTAGGGGAAGATCGATCAAGAAAGCGAAATAGCCAAAAAAACAAAAAGGGAAATCGAAGAAAAAGGGGAAAAAATTGTCTGCCGCGGCATTCATGGGAATCATGACATGCCGTCCCTCCTCTGTATCTGAGACTAATTATTCCAAGGAGAAGAAAGAAGAAAATAAAAAAGAGGTGGCTGCAACCGCAATGCAAGGGAAGGGAAGGGAGGGCCAAAGAACAGCAGAAGAGATAAAGAGGAATATGATTGAATCCAAGGAAAAAAAAAAAAGGAACCGGAAGGAAAAGGACGAGGGGGGTTACGTGTCGGGTGGTGGAAAAGACGGAAATGCCATGGATGTGAGAGGACAAGGAAAAGTACCCCCCGGAGGAAGAGGGGACGACAGGTGGCGATACGTTGGACCCCCTAAAAAGTCCGTGTCCCGGGGGGGACAACGGTACACTTGTTCCCGCCCGCTCGACTCGACCCCGTTTGTGCCCCCCCCCCCCCCCCCCCCACAAAAAAAGTCAAATAAATAAAATAATATATATTATTTATATCCTCTAGTCGGAATCTCGATGGAACCTGTGGAAACTCCTCCTCATCCCCATCATCATAACGTTTAACTTCAACATTTTTCCTTTTTCTTTTTTTTTTTTATTTTTAAATTTCTCGACCCGGAACGATAGACCGTCCCCGGTCCTCCCCCCACCCGGGTCTTTTTAAGTGAGTTATCTTTTCTTTTTTATCAGCAGGGGTCGGAAGGATAGAAAGGAGGGGAATGGGGTCGAACACGTGTCAGTTGGAAAAAAATGGATGCGGCTTGAGGTTTAAAGGTGCAGCAGCAGGACACGTGGAGATGGAGACGTTTTCGTGAGAATAAAGCAAAAAAAAAAAAACAAACAAACGAGTTATTTAAAAGACGAGGAAGAGGAGGAGGGAACACGTGTCGGATATCGCATCCTCTTGGAATTGATGAGGGGGTAGGGTAATAAGGTAAGGGTAGGGTAGGGTAGGGTGACATTTTACCTTCCCTATTATTACTCCTTCGCCAGGAGAGGGAGAATACCAACAAAGGTAACTCACACGTCACCCCCTTCTGGAGCTGCCCCTCCCCCTGTGCCTGCTAGTTCGCCATTGCTCCTTCATACTTCTCGGTGTCGTCCTTCTGAGATGCTTTTAGGGACTAGCTGAAGCCTGTTGATCTGTCGATTTTCGTAACTCGCTCTCTTCTGAGCCGTTCGTTTCTTTCGTTTTGAACTCTTCCTGCTCCTCCTGTTGGCGTTTGATGACTTCCTTCCGCTTTAGGTTCCGATCGTCAGGCGTCTGCTTGGTTTTGGTCGTTTGTCCTTCGTTCTTGCTTTGGATGATGCTACATTGTCGTAATAGCCTTATCCGTGATTGATTTGACTTTGTCATAATAAATTTTAAATTGCGACTAATTATGCCCAAAATGGATGTTTGCTAGTCTATTTTAGGAAAAACGGCGAGGGTGGAGGTCAGGTCGACGGTGATAACGAATGGTAAGGAAACCGGATATGTTTAGAATTAGGTTTAGCCACATGGGATGGCACTCGGCTTGTTGCTGGAAGAGGGGGGGATGGATATGAATTTACTCAAACGAGTTGTTTTGATGGTGGGAATCGCAAGCAATGGGTCCCGAAAAGGATTTAACTTTGTCGCCCTGTGCGGGATGTTTCAGTTGATAGGAGGTGCTGGAGTCCGCCTTAATGGGTGGCTGCAAGCTACGAGTTGCTGCCGGTTCTCCAGTTGGGGCATCACTTGATCCTGGAGAGACGACCTGGGAGCCGGCTTTTGAAAGAAATCTCGAGAGGATGAAGAGGACACCACCAAGGCAGAGTGAGTCCTTTCTCTTGTTCTTATCCGATTACTTTTTAGCATACCTCTTATTGCGAATTGAAAAAGAAGTTGGCATTATCAAAAGCTTATCCCCAGTGAGTTCAGATGCGACAATCTTGGGGACTGACCCTCACCATAGAGCCAGGTGTCCTACCCGGATAGAGTCCGAAACAAACTCTTTTTCAATCATGTTTTATGGAAAATTGGTCGATTTATGTAGAGGAGCACAAGATAATGCTTCTAATTCCACTTTGGACTCTTTTTTTTATTGAATTTACAATCCCAGTTTGTTATATAAATCTAAGAGACCCTTTTTGCATGATGGTGAATTTGAGTTTGAGATGTCCCATTTTAGCTCATTTTCAGTGCAAATGGTCAGAGCTCCTCCTCCTCTAAATTTAACCCATTCTATGTAAGAAACTAAAATACTGCTGGTGGAAAAGCCACACGAGGGAAGCCAATTGGAAGATATTTTGCCCGAACCCTAGCCAGCATTCCAGTTTTTCACTTCTTTGTAACTTTTGGTCAAGTTCTTTGAATATTTTGCAGATATCAGATAACCACTTATACCCCATTCTTGACTCAAATTTGTTCTTGCTTGTCTTTCTTAACTATTTGGGACATCATGCTGTTGTAGTCCATGGACCTCCACCATGTCCTCCTAATGTCTGATGGACTTGTTAGGTATCTTTTATGATGGAACGGTCATGCTGAATCTAAAAGGTTTTGAAAGAACTTGAAGTAGGGAGAAAATTTTTTATATCAATTATCTCCTTCCCTAGTGGAAATTTGGTAGCTTTCCCTTCCAAACATGACTGGCAACATTCCTGCTGGAAATTTTATTGGAGAGGCGATCAGAAGTTGGTCATGCATGGGATCTTCCTGAGAACATTTTTGGGGGTTGATCCATGGAAAATCCATTTTCAAAGTTTTCTTCGAAATTTGTCAACAGTTTCTGGCCTTGGTATATGCCCGGCGTCTGTCTCTCTGCATCGGTCATCCTCCCAGGGAGGGCCCTTGTGTGTTTTCCGTCAATCAGTGGTCTTGGGTGTTTGCCAATGATGTTATGTTTGGTAATGTTAGAAAGACGATTGGATTGCCATCAGCTTTTTCTAGTCACATAGCAAGAAGGTTTCTGAGCACTCAAACGACAAGGTGTGCCATGCCCCACCCATCAATAGGATGACCCGCCATTGATATATTGCTACTACGTGAGTAAAATACAGTATTATTGGGTCAAGTTGTTACCGACGACGGGTGCACCCATTGATGGGTGGAGCAGGACCGCCCAAGTTTTGCTCCACTCAAAGATGTGATGTGTGAGGAATGGACTGATGAAACTAAGAAACTTTCGAAACGGGTTTGATCTGACTTCACTTCTTTGCTTTGGTAGAACTAAGATTGCATTCAATCTCTCTGGTAGCTGAGGAAGGCTTAGGGAGTGAGATTGTGCAACTCCAAAGGGCGGAAAAAGAAAGAAAAAAAAGAGAGCTAAAAGTGATTTCAAGTTCTGAGTAAGAGTTTGGTTAAGTATAAGTAGGTCGTGAGTGGGATTTGATTTTGCAAGTGGATGGGATGCCTTTCCTTTTTTAGGTTGAAGAGAATCTTTTACCATCAAGTCATGAGAGTTTATTTGGTAGATCCCCACACGCCTCTGAAATGCTCACCTCCCTCCTTTCCCTTCATCCCCCCAATGAATCCACACCAATCCCATCTCTTCTGAATCTAACCACCCTGGTAAAATGAATTGGGTGTGGATGGAGATGGGTGAGTGAAACTGAAAATTGATCTACTTTTTTATCTCCCTTTTTTTTAGTTAATGTTTGCCGCTTGTCCCTGTTGATAGAAACGTGCGATTATCATATCAACATGGGGGCCCCTCCACAATAAATACTGAATAATTGTATGAGTGATGTCAGGTGTCAATAAGAATCTAACCTATCGATATGAGGCAGTCATTATTATCGTTATTACCATTCTTCTATGCTCCTCGAGATAATCACCGAGGGAATCATTGGGAAAGGGAAAGGGAAAGGGAATTAGTTTTTTGGATCACAAGTCGACTCCTCCGAAATTTTTTTAGAATAAATTCGCGCTGAGACTCTCAAGCTGAACCGTCTTGCAACGGGTCTCTTAACGTAATCTTCATAACTCAATCTTAGAAGAGATTACATGTTACCAAACTCCCAACGATGTCTGTGACAATAACACACTGGCGAGTGTATGATTGATTGATAGTGGTTGGTGATGGAGGGAGCCCCTAAAAGTAAAGCTTTGTATGAAAATACTGTTTGTTTAAAAAAAAAATTTTATAAAATACGTTGAACGCGCCCTTAAAATATAAAGAGAGCGGGTTTTGAAAAACTCGCTACGTGCCTTTAATTTTTTTCAAGGGAAAGACGGAAGGAAAGGAAGGAGCGAGGAGGAAGGGAACGAGAGAGGGAGAGGGAAGAGGGGAAAAGGGACAGGAAAGAGGAAAAGAGGTGCGGGTTTTTATTTATTAGAGGGGCGGGTTTTAACTCTGTTAGGATGCCTTTTTAATTCTGCTAAGCGTTAAGGAGTGAAATTGCTCTTGCCTATTTATATGGAGGGCGAGTTTTGAAAATTCGTCCTCTTTGTATTTTAAGGGGCACGCATTCGACGGTAAAATCATATTTTACGATACTCGAACTTATTTTACAAATTTTTTTAAAATTACTAGTATTTTCATACAAAATTTCCTAAAAGAAAGTCTCCCACCTAACATTTTACTTTGAAGATAGATTCTCATTTTCCCAATGGCGGGTGCCGTTAGGTGCACACGCTCGTTACACGCGAATGGCGTGCCATTAGATCTTATCGGCATTTCCTTTGTGCTCGTGCCACGACTGGTTTTATTTCTCCACGTCTTGATAGAAAAATTTTGTCAGGATCCTTTCAAGAATGTGAGTATCTGGCTAGTTGATTATGAAAAGAAAAAAAAGCATCATGCTAAACATGCTTAATGGGTTCGTAGAAGGAGGGGGGGGGGGGGGGGTGGGGTTAAGTCGTCGTCTTATGATAAATAATATAATTTTATTACATACTTTCCGCCTTCTGTCTTGCCTGTGGAGGTAGGGGCAGAGGAGGAGAGTGTTCTGAGGATTTGTCGGGATCGTTACGTCTGCCCTCTTCCGCGTTGATTCCCAGAATAAACAGAGAAGGAAAGGTACAATAATTCTTTTTTTTCTTAAAGAAAGAAAAAGAAAATGTAATTCATAATCGCCTTGCCAAGTGCCTGTCCAATGAGTTTAGTGGCAGAGCAACTGGAGTCGCTGCGATCCATTGCAGGGGGGTTTCTTTCCTTTCCTGCCTTTTTTCTTTTCTGGGTATGTTGGTAAAAGACGGGCAGTGTTTAAAAATCTTCCAAAGTTCGTTCCTTTTTCGGAGCATTGTTGTGCTCTTTTTACGGGGAAAAAAAATAGAAACAGGAAATGAGAGTTCAGTGTTTCGTGCTTAGTTTTCTGGGGATTTTTGTAAGTTGTCGGGGATCTTTGTGATGCTGATGCTAAAGATCAGAAAAAAATATGGCTGAATGGATGGATCTTGTTTGTAATATGGGTATTGAGTTCATTTTGTTTTTATGTTGGTTCGTGGATTTAGTCTGGTCCTTGATTTGTTTGGCTAACGTGGATGGATCATTGTTCTGGCGTTGACCCAAATCTGGGATGAGCTGCAGCAAGCAACTGTTGACGGTCATGCATTCCGCTGCATTTTAGGGAACTGCTGGCGCCCGCTGGTTCTGTTCTGGGTGCTTGCCTGGTCTTGCTTTGCTTCAGATGCTTGTAATCTCCTTTAATCTGGCTTGTTTGCGATGATTCTCGTATCCTGCTTGTGGACCATGTTATTGGATCCATTATGCTATGTCTGTGACCCTAAGACGATTCACCATGCCGTTATTTTCTGTATCTGGGCATCATGAGTATTGATTGTTCTGTTTTTGGGTTTTTGCTAATGCCAATATTAAAGGGTTTCGTCATGTGTTTGATTTTTGTGTCAGAGCCTTTGAGGCGTCCATCCACCTTATCCAAAGAATGGCAGCCTTTGAGGCGTCCATCCACCTTACCCAAAGAATGGCACTTTCTAGGGTGGTTGATAAAGATAGAGGAGAGTTGAGGATCCACGAAAACCTGGAAGAGTTGAGTACTGACTTGGCCGACTACATTGCAGAAATTTCAGAAACGTCCGTTAAGGAGAGGGGAGTTTTTTCGGTTGCTCTATCTGGTGGTTCCCTTATACATTTGATGCGGTGACGATGCTTGTATCTCCTTCCATTCTTTTTTGTCGGTTCATGGTTTTATGAGATTGATTGATGGATGAGTGCCGGAATGCTATGCAGAAAGCTTTGTGATGCTCCTTATAATAGAACTGTCGACTGGGCTAAATGGCACGTCTTCTGGGCCGATGAACGTGTGGTAGCCAAAAACCATTCCGACAGCAACTTCAAGTTAGCGAAAGATGGCCTTCTGTCTAAGGTATTCTGACTGTGCAATTATGCTTGCTTCCATATTGTGATCATGGTTGTGGACTTCTGGTCTTTCTTCGGAACAGTGTGTAGGAACTGAAAATAAATTCTCAAATAATTAATCTTGTTTAACATTAAGAAGAAATTTCTATAACTATTTCATTAATTCCTTATGCAGCTCTGACTAAAGTCTGTAACTTTAGTTAGACAAATTGATTGCTGTTTCAAAGGTTTCATGTTTTAGGGAATGACCCGTTTTTTCCCATGTTCCTCACTTCTTCATGGAGAAAGTAATCACGTCCAGTTTTCTGACTGTATCGCATTTGGTATACCTGTTATGGGCATCCGAACATTAGTCATTACCAATTTACGGAGGACTTCTAGAAAGTTTTGAGCAACTGTCTCCAGTATTTAATTTGTAGGTCCCAGTTCTTCCGAGCCACTTACATTCGATCAACGACGCAGCATCTGCAGAGGAAGCTGCAAGTGAGTATGAATTCGTTATAAGGCAAATGGTGAAGATGCGTGTGGTCAGTGTCTCTGAGTGCAGTGATTGCCCCAAGTTTGACCTCATTCTCCTCGGAATGGGACCAGATGGCCACATTGCCTTTCTATTTCCTAACCATCCAGTTCTCGACACAACTGATGAATGGGTGACATTCATAGCCGACTCGCCAATGCCTCCCCCTGAGAGGATCACTTTTACCTTACCAGTCATCAATTCTGCTTCCAATGTGGCGGTTGTGGTGACTGGTGAATCCAAGGCGGGACCTCTTCACTCAGTGATTGAAGGCAGTGGTGGGCCCAGCTCGTGCTTATTGACAGCGAGGATGGTTCAACCTGTGACGGGGAAGCTGGTGTGGTTTCTAGACAAGGAAGCTGCATCTGAGCTCAATAGTGTCAACCCCTCGTAGCGGTCAGGCCCCCAATTTAACTGGTTTTTGCTCGGGAGCTTTGGCGCCATTGTATGTAGTTTACATATGCAACTACTATTGATGAACCTTTGGTTTGGGCTTGAGTTCTATATTTTGAATTCAACCTTTTTAATGGTGGGTTGGATGATGGAGAAGTTTATAATTATGTTCTTCGTTAGTAATATATACTAGTGAAATCTTATGGACTGCTGACACCACCCGAACAGCTGCTGTTTCCACCTTTTGTGCAAGGATGAGAATTCAGCCGCCACTGCGATGCGGACAATTACACTTGCAGGTGTAGTCTGATTCGATGTATCAAACTAACTCGCTTCTTTGCCGTGGTCGGTTTCTTAGATGGCTTTCCTACCCCGCAAGAAGAGACTGACAGGTTACAAACCGACCATCACAGAAGGATATCATAAGATGAACGCATCACTCACACGATAACAGACTTAAAAACAAATATGAAAAGTGCCATGAAACATACTAGCACAACACTTATCATTCAACCTCGTTCTCGAACGAGCACATCGATTTTTGTCCCTCCATCTCTTAACATTCTACTTGATTAACTTATAATTTAAAAAAACTTTGATTTTTAAATGCGTGACGTATTATATATTTTCATTTTTAACGGTAATATAATATATTAAATTGAATTGTAGTAATTATATTTTTCAAAGGTGTCGAAATCTACATTAAAAATAATTCAAATAAGACATGTGATGTTGCAAGTATTCTTCTGCATCATCGTGATTAGCGTCAGCGCCGATGAAATTGGAAAGCAAGTCGAGTGTTGACAGATTCTAGGAGGAAGGGAATTGTGAACATTGACCACCAACTGGACCAAGAGGTTGGTGGAACGAAGCGCAGCAAGCTTGGCGACCGCGAGAAGGATGATTTGTTCCGACGACAAAATAAAAACAAAAACCTGAATATTATACCATCTAATCAGCTAAACAGATTCAGCTTTGATTTCGTCCTGTGCTCTCGAGAGACTGGCAAAAGAAAGAACTGGAGGGCGAAAGCTTGTTAAAAATACTAGCGTCACGCTTTCTTTTCGAAGTATTACTCATGGTAGTAATTCTGGGCATGGCTCGAAATTTGGCTCGGCGTGAGCGTTGGCACAAACATTCTTGAGATCGCCTTCGAGTGTCCCCAAGGGTGTCACCTAAAGAGTCAAAGGTAAGATTTTTACCGGTATTACTTGAGTTCAAAATATGACAATAACACACAAATAAGAGAGTAAGGGAAAGAGTGCTTTTGTTTTGGTGAATTTAGAAAGATTTACGGTAAAACACAACTTTTTTTCAACGAGTTTGATCGAGATGGAGATCTACTTTCACGTCAACAATTTTAGCTTTTTTCAACACAATATTGTAATACCGAAAATTTAACTCCTATAAAAACTACCCGCAGATTTAAGAATGCGTTGGCATTTAAAAAATGGAAGTAAAGTATTTTCACACAGACAGACTCAAGAATTTTTCAAACCCTTTCTAATCGTCGTTGAGAAAAGTAATTATTGAAAATATTATAAAGGCATTTTTTCTGCATGTAAATATTAATGAAAAGAAGAGGATTCATCCAAATTTAGTTTTCGTTTTGTATTTAATTCATGTAACAACATTACATCCCAAACCCTAATTTTATTAAGGGGACAACCGAGATCGAATGTTACACCAACACAGGAACTCGTGGGGAAATCGTTGTGCGGATCACTACGTTTCTAAATCTGAGAAAACTTCCACCTCCCCCCATGCATGAATGAATAGTAACATCCAATCAACATTTTTATCTAAGAATTAAAAAACAGATCGCTGTAAAACTTACAAAAGCAGAATTAAATGAGGTGGTGTGTGGAACTGAAGGAAGATAAACTTTCGTTTCTCCATCCATAAGATTAGCTAATATATCAACACTGGTGGATCCCAAATCAGAGCATGGTCAGACTCGAACAGTTTCGAATCTAGAGAGTTTTGGGGTAAAATGCAACAAACGCATGAGTCTCGATCAAGTTTTGGCAGTTTAGTTAAAGCTATCTACTTAGCATATACTTTTTTTTTTCTTTATTACATACAAAGAAAAGTATAAGAGTTATCATTTGAAACCATTCCAAATTCACTTAAACATTGATTAGAGCGACAACAAACGCGTTGGTGTTTGGAAAGAACAAATCCACAAAAATTGTACAAGGAATCATTTGGGGTGGGGGGGATCAGAATTTAGGAAAGAATGATGTTAAACTCGTACACACCATCGCAGCATCCAAAACCCCATTCCAATTTGGGCACATACGACCAAATAACAAGTCCCCAAAAAAGCCCACATTAATATTTTTTATATATATTGGCGATATTTTATTACAATCCCTCTCAGGAGTTGTTGTCCTTCCTATTTATAATAATAATGATTTGCTTCTGCCATTTTTGTGTGGGTGTTGTTCACATGTGATCTTGTTACCCCGGAACAACGTACTCCAAACCCTAGCAAAAGCAGAAGAAAAGGTCCGCTATTTTGTGTATTGAGAGGATTATGGAGGACCACGAAGATAACAAGGTCAGCATGGATGTCGTCCCTCCTACGGAGCACCTCTGCTTTGTTCGTTGCAACTTCTGCAACTCTGTTCTCGCAGTACTCTAATCCCTCGTGCATTGAATTAGATTTGCTTCGATCAAACAGGACATGCCCTAGTCATGGAGTAGTGGATAGAGGTTTGCATGAGCCCTCGTATAAAAACGAGGTCTGCATTCAAATAATAATAATAATAATAATAAACCAGTAATTTTCGGATGAGCTGTGGTTTATGAAGGTGGGAATCCCGTGCAAGAGGATGCTGGAGACGGTGACTGTCAAGTGCTGCCACTGCAGCAACCTAACCTTCCTCGCCACGAGACCTCCTCTACAGGGAGGACAGTGCCTCGATTATCCCCTGTTCAGCCACCAAGTTAATAATGTTCGCTCATCTCCTACTTTCCAGGTGAAGCAGGGTTTCTGTGGCGAGTTTCGCAAGGGTGGCCAGCCATCGTCATCATCCTCTAGTTCCATTGACGTTCCGCCATCGCCTAAAGAACAGTTTGTTATGAAACGTCAGCCTCTTCCATTTCTAGAATTTTCTTAGACATTATTATCCACGGATCTGATCCCGAATGTTTTTTTGTTCATCTTATTTTTTTCTCACACTATTGGAATAGTCCCACACCAGACAGAGAAAGGCCTGGGCCAATGCATATATAGGGTTGAGACACTTCACCTAATTGCTAGCTTTTAGGTTAAGGGAAACCCGACACGATTTCTAACTCTGGTGTCAGAGCCAGATGAGGGCGTCCGACCCCGAACAAAGATTGGGGTGTTTAAATGTGGTTGTGATGAGGATACGATCTTGTTTTGTTTATTCGGGTATATAGTGGGCAAGGCACGTCCCAAGCTCATCTACAGGGTCTGATGTTCCTCATGATGCTTGTAAGAAAATAACCCCATTTCTCCCTCGTTTCTCATTTCTCGAACAAATACTTGACATCCTTACTTGTTTTTCATCGTGACAGGAATTGGAGGGGGCGAAGAAGGAGAAGATGGACTTTCCTTTTTGGCACTGTTTGGGTTGGTTCGAGAATATCAAATTTCGGGAGCCTCTCCTAATTTTTTTTTTTTTTTTTACGTGCCAAAGAAAGCCCCGGGCTAAGGATTTTTCTTCCTATTAAAGTATAATAGTCATTATCCATTATATTATTCCAATGCTTGCTCACTCACATTCGTCGGTTTTCTAATACTTTCTATTCATGATGATGGTCAGTGATTATTATAACATTAAAATACATAATATTCCAACGGATTCCACTAACCGAACTCTTTTTTCGTATTCACTTTATATATGCAATTAATTTTAGATTAAAATTCGTTGAACTTATATACCTCTGAGACAGTCTGATATTACTAGTATTCTAATGTTATAATTCACCTTCCCATTGAACTAAGATCGATGACAAGCTTCCAAATGAAAATTCAATAAATCGGGCATGTCGATTCCCATTTTGCATCTTTCATTTGCCAGTTTTGGCTTCACTTTCCTGGTTTGGTCGCGTGCGTGTTGTTCTTCTCCTTAACCTCACCAATCGAGATAGATAGGGATTAGGGGAAAAACAAAACAAAAGCAAAAGCAACCTCATCCTTCTTGATGGGGGACTCAACATCTTCCGTGAAATATCAAAAACAAAAATATAATATTTACTCGGTGGGATTTGTGTGCCATGAGAAAATCCCGGGTCTGTCGGTTGTCAATTGTTTCCTGAATGTGTGGGAACAACGTCAAACGTTAATCCACTCTCTGTATACCCCCCATATTCGGATCTCGCATTTTGCCTCCATCGCACGGCATCTGAGTTTTAGACATGTAATAAACTCGTCCTGCAATACATCAACACTCATGAAGTGCCGCTGCTGCTTTTTAATACTTCCCTCTTGAATGTATTATCCATACTTCAGCGGCAGTCGTCGTCCTTATATAAGACGGCCATCACCCCCTTGACAAGTTTACAAGAAAACTGAAGGAGTAGCAACCTAGGCCGCTGGTGATGGCTTTCTTCGTCAACCTGGTGGTTCTCTTCCTGCTTTCCTGCCTCGTGCAGGCGCTCTATGTGTTGTGGTTTAGACGGGTCTGGATACGGTGGATCATGGCGAGGCAGGGCATCCGCGGCCCTCCTCCCCATTTCCTCTATGGGAACAATAGGCAAATCGCCAGGCTGAATAAGGAAGCTTCGGATAAACCCATGAGCAACCTCTCCCATGACATACTCCCCCGTGTTCTGCCACACGTCGCAACTTGGACCAAGGCCTATGGTAAGATATGGTCTGGCCGCTTTGATTCTTCTTAGTACCTTGGATTCTGACGGGACGGCCTATCTTGTATGGCAACAAATTTTAGGGAAGAACTTCCTGAACTGGATCGGGACAGATGCTCAGCTGGTTATAACGGAGCCGGAACTGATAAAGGAGGTACTGAACAACAAGGAGAAGGTCTTTCTCAAGGATGCGGCTCATGGCTTCCTGAAAAAGATCCTTGGGGACGGGCTGATCTTGTCAGAGGGAGATAAGTGGGCGAACATGCGGAAGTTGGCTAATCATGCCTTCCACGGCGAATCCCTCAAGGCTTTTCATTTACTAACTTATTCATTTCTTGTTTGTGGGATGCCATTATCCATTCATTTGGTCGATATGCAGGGCATGGTTCCGGCCATGGTGGATAGCACGCGGATTACGTTGGAAAGATGGAAGGACTGCGAAGGTAAGGAGATCGATATGTCCAAGGAGTTCACCACCCTGACATCGGAGGCGATCACAAGGACAGCCTTCGGAAGCAGCTACACGGAGGGGAAGAGAATCTTCGACATGCTGAGAAGGTTGGCCTACTTGGCCTCCAAGAATGTCCTCGACAAGGGAATTCCTGGGATCAGGTTTTTGTGTTGAGATTTTCATTGAATGGGATGATCCGGTTCCGAGAGTTGGGACAGGGTTCTTATGTATGGTTCGATTGTGCGACAGGGGAATCTGGAAAACGGCTGATGAAGCAGAAGGGGATAGACTCGAGAAAGGTCTGCACGATGCCTTTCTGGAGCTAATGGAGAAAAGGGAGGCGGAGGTTAAAGCTGGAGAGATCGACGGATTCGGTAATGATTTCCTTGGGATGCTCATGCAGACTTTGCATGGGACAGGTGATTTGAAGAGAATCAGTGCAAACGACGTCATAGATGAGTGCAAGACGTTCTATGGTGCTGGGCATGGAACAACTGCCACGTTGTTGGCTTGGACTACATTCCTCCTTGCGGCGCACCCTGAATGTCAGGAGGCAGCAAGGAAGGAGGCCCTCGAAGTGTTTGGCAATAAGGACCCAAGTACAGATGGCCTCCCACAGCTAAGGACTGTAAGAAAATTAAAACGATCGTGACTCCTGAGCGCACATTTGATCAAACAAAATTGACAGAGCTGTTTCCCCCTACCTCATTGTAATTCTGCAGATGAACATGATCATAAATGAGTCCCTTCGTTTGTATCCTCCGGTCATTGCCATCCTCAGGAAGATCCATCAACGAACTCAGGTCGGGGATCTCATAATTCCAGCAAACACCCTGCTATACATTCCAACTCTTGCCCTTCACCACAACAGCGAGCTATGGGGCGAGGACGTGCTCGATTTCAAGCCAGAACGATTCGCGGAAGGCATTGCCAAGGCCACCAGGAACAACGCCTCTGCTTTCATCCCATTTGGCCTGGGAGCACGTCAATGCGTCGGCATGAGCTTCGCGCAGACAACGACTAAAGTTGCCCTCTGTATGATCCTGCAGCGCTACTTATTCACTCTCTCCCCTGCACACATTCACTGCCCGACGCAGTACTTGACGAACAAGCCACAGCACGGTGTTCAAGTCATACTTCAGCCGGTATAATCCCGATGAGACCCTGGAGGTGCCCGATCTCGCTAAGAGATGAGGAAATGTAAGCGGATATGATCCCGAATAAGAAGTCAAAATGTCATCCAAGATCACTCGCGCTGACATTATAAAACTTTGATGCTGTTATGGTGTTGTAATATAGCCAATAATGAAATAAATTTGAATACATATGTACTCGTAGATGGCGACGCTCTGCGTTGAATCAACCATGAAGAACGACAGGCAAGGGCGTTCCATCTTCAACTAACTGGAGTCATTGCCAAAATGTGATGGAATTCTTGTAAGATAAAATATTTATAAAAATCAAAATAAAGAATTATTAGAGTATGTAAAAGAAAATGAACGATTCGATAGGTGGGATTTCCCTGTTTTATGCATTTGTTGGCCACCCAAGTCTGCTCTAATCATCTTATATTCTGAGTAATAGGCCTGCGAAAGTTATCTGCTCGTCAACCCCCATATGCTCTGCAATGGGCATCCACCTACTCTTCATCTATCCCTTGATCCCCGTCGTCCTTGTGCTCGGTCTTCTCAAGGCAGGAGCCACCGTCATCGATCGGCTATGGTGGAGCCCACTTCGTGTACAGGGAAAGATGGCCTTGCAGGGTGTCCGAGGCCCGCCGTACAGATTCCTCCACGGGAACACTCGGGAGATCAATCGGATGAACGAGGAAGCCAGAGGTACACCCATAGAGGGCCTCGTGCATGACCTTTTCCCCAAGCTCCAGCCTTACGACCATGTCTGGATCAACCGATATTGTAAACCGTGACAGAGATTAGCACGAGATCCGAATCATCTGCCTTATTCTGTTGTTTTGAGTACCATTTCACTCTGAGGCGAAGCTCGTGATCTCCGATCCGGATTTTGTGAGGGAGATATTGATCAACAGGGAGGGAGTTTTCTCAAAGCCCGAGGGCAGCAGCTTTATCAAGAAGCTGTTGGGATCCGGTCTTCCTAATGCTCAGGGGGAGAACTGGGAGAAGCAGAGGAAGCTCGCCAGCTATGCTTTCCATGGCGATAGCTTGAAGGTAAAACCATTGGGGGAAAGCGAGCCTCTGCTTGCGTCGAAGTGGATAGACAGTTTAACTTCTTGTTTCGGTCCAAAACCAAAATGCACTGCAGGTGACGTTCCCGTCAATCTTGGAATGCATAAAGATGATGCTGGAGGATTGGAAAAATAAACACGACGATGGGAAAGAGATCAAGCTGTTCCAGGAGTTCAAGCTGATGACGTCGGAAGTAATCTCGAGAGCGGCTTTTGGGAACAACTATGTTGATGGCACGGCCATATTCCAGATGCTATCTGAACTAGCCATGTTTTCGTCCAAAAACTTCCACCGCATAAGAATCCCAGGATTCGGGTTTGTCGACATAATCACTGTAACAGTGCAAACAGCATTAATAAATCCATCTGTTTGACATTCACCGAGGAATAAATTGTGCAGCAAAATATGGCACAGCGCCGATGAGATTGAGGGGCAAGAAACTAGAAGAACGTATACGGAATGCTATTATATACCTCGTTAAGAAAAGGGTGACAGCAGTGGTGGCCGGGGAAGCAGACGATTACGGGCATGATTTCCTTGGACAACTTTTGAAGGCCTACAAGGTCAGGGATAGTGCCAACAAGATCATGATCGACGTATTGATTGATGAGTGCAAGACGTTCTACTTTGCTGGACAGGAAACTGTCAATTCTTCTCTGGCTTGGACCATCTTCCTTCTGGCCATTAACATGAATTGGCATACATGTACATGTACATATATATCTTAAGCTGGCATACATGTACATATATATCTTATTGAAGATCAAATCTTTTTTTCTTCGTAAATACAAAATAATGTAACAACTTTGAGAAATTTTCGAACACTATTTGCCGTGCACGGCGTTTTACAAGCTTCCGAAATTATAGATGGTCAAAAATGCAATCGAACGACAGGGAGCATCCAAGCCATGCACTTATAGCAAAGGAACCGTCGGACTATCATTTTGTCAGTGAGGATGTCCTAACTTGAACTAGTCCCTCCATGTATTTGGCAATGAGGACCCGAATGCAGACGGCATTGCAAAGCTAAGAACTGTAAGAAGTGATTTCAATTACGACTAATATGTGCACAATTCATCAACAACTCTTAAAAAAGTTTTTCCTGTATTTTTATTTGACAGATTAGCATGATCTTGAACGAATCACTTTTGCTTATATCCTCCAGCCACCGCCCTCACCAGGAAGATCTATCAGGAAACGCGGCCGGGGAAGCTTGTAATTCCACCAAATACAGTACATGCAAACTCATGCCCTTCGCCACCACAGTGAGCTGTTGGGAGAAGACGCACACGTTTTCAATCCAGAATGGTTTGCTGAAGGTGTAGCCAAGGCCGCCAGAAACAATTCCAGTGAATTCATCCCTTTCGGCATGGGATCAAGAAATTGTGTGGGCTTTAACTTTGCCCTGACAGAGGCTAAGACCACTCTCTGTATGATCCTGCAGCGGCACCAGTTCACTCTCTCCCCAGCATCCATGTACTCCCCAACACAATTTCTCAAGACTCGGCCACAACATGGTGTCCAACTTATACTTCAAGCGGTTTAGCTTGAAAGAGTCCAGAAGATTAACAATGGTTCTTTCATATTGTCAAACTCTGTTGTCGCTGGATTTCGGAAAATGCCTCACAGAGATGTGCCAATTCTCCGACTCTATCATCCTGCTGCTGCTGCTCATCCTTCAATCACATGGCCATAAGTAGTTATCACTTTAAACCAATATCCCCAACAATCTTATTATATTGTTTACTTCGTAACTTCACCAATCCAACTTGAAATTAACGAAGGAGATGATACATGGGCAGACCTCAACATTTTGTGTCAAAGTATGTGGAAGTGCCCGACCTGTAATCTTTTCATTCCAATGAAGAGAAATGCAATTGCAATTTGGTATCAGCTCCTTGTTAGACTAGAGGGACACTTTGGCATTACGTGGTCAATTCAGCTTGAAGTAAGAAGGTCAATGGAGAAGAAGTAAGCACCGACAATCAGGGAAGAGCTTATTCCACTGCGTGCCATTCTCACCCAAATGCCCCGGAACAGGATGTTCCTGTCAGAAGGGTGAATTCCTGTGATTCTCTCAAACCTGTTGCCTGGTGTATTCCACTTCAAAAGCCTTCTCTCCATGGATACATACTGAAACAAAGCAAACAAATGAAGCAAGGCCAAACATAGATTAGCTTAAAAAAGGAGAAACAAAACCACAGTGCAACTCCAGCTTCATTCTCACAATTTTACATGGTAGAAAAGGATGTCATTCTTTACGACAGCACCAGGAAAACCTTTGAAGTTGCAAATGGAAGGGGAACATTGCCGTTGTCAATTACCAAAGAATCTCATTACAAATAAGGAACCCTAAAAAACTTTGGATCAAATTGTCCCCTTGAAACAATGAGAAAAATGTTGTTGGGCAATCTAAACACGTGAAAGTCCAAGCTCCAATTTATCATAATGTAATGATTTCAATTTGTTTTTTAGGTAGAATGATTTGCAGTTTATTAAAGCAAAAGCTATAACAAGTTCTACTGAAAGTTGACCAAGAAAATTTATCAAACCCTATTTTTTTTGGTCCAGGGAGGAGAAAATGATAAAAAAAACCTGTTCAGGGTTATTCTTTCATTCCAAACCACATGAAGACGGAGTACCTACGTGCTTTCTGTCATCAGGTTCTATAAAGAAAGGCACAAAGTTTTTCAAGAATGGTAAATAAAACTTTAAAAACAGATGATAAAGTTATCTGTTTCCTGGAGCATGTCAGCATTCAATAGACTAGTAATGGCCACACAGTGATTGACAAACTTTTGGTCAGATAATTTTCCCATTCTAGCAACTGATATACCTTGGGGAGTACTGTACACAGGGATCGACTACTAGCAGTGTCAAAACAATGAGAACCAGCAGCAGCAATGACTCCAGAAAGTCCTGCTGAAAGACTGACAGCTATAGGTGACAAAGGCCCAACCTCCTCATTAGAGCTGTTGCAAAAGAGTTTGAACATAAGTAAGAAGACATTAGGGTTAATGAAAACATTGGCTCGAACCAACCAATAAAACTATTAGCGGCCAGAATTTCCAGTGAAATATTAAAAATAAAATTATAACAAACGTAACCAGGAAACAAATTGTATAATTAGTGATAAATGATAACTATTAAAAACTAATAATTATAGACTGAAATCCCTAAAAGAACAACTGAGAGCATGATACTTATGTCCGGAAACTTTTCAACTTTGCCAAAAGACATAGACCGATAACGATGCATCCAAAAATATATTACAGCCAAATAATGACGAGAACCTTGGTATAGGATTCATCCCCACAGCTTTCCAGTCAAGCAATGCTTCGTGCATGAACTGCCAGCTAGAAAAGAATATTCCCGCAAAAAATGAGTCTCTAGCAACACCAGATCTCAAGCCTTTCCACATTGCTGTTGGACCTTCCAATGATATGACATCCAATGGCCTCTTCACATCACATACAGAGGGAGGCCTCCCAGAGCCAGACATCATCCAAGGGTAATCCCGCAATGCACCGGCCATATTGGAATGCTTGGTGCTCAAGGTTGACAAAAGGCCAACATACTGATTCAAGATCTTCCTGTCCGGTCCATACCCACGTAACAACTTTTCCGTTATTGAAGAAGTACCTGTCCTTCCAAAACTTGTTCTGGTAGAGGGCACCCGAGAAGCAGATGTGACTTGTGAACGCACTTTTAGGAGTTCGAACGGAGATGTAGCAATCGATTCTGCAGCACCCGCAACTACACCAGCCACAAGAGCCTCGGAGACATACACGTAGTTATCTTTCCGGCCATCTGCAAATAAAGGAAACAATCTATACTTGGTATCAAACAAGTGTAAATGAAACCTATCCTATACAAGGTGACTAGTGTCTGCTCTACAAGAAACCTGAAAAATAAAATATCATTTCTTCTACATATGGATGTTAAGTTTACTTTGATAAATTGCATTTCCAAAAGAAAATAAAATAAGTTACCCCTGTAAAATGCAGTGAGAATTTCATATACCCCGAAGCGAGCACCCAGGCCAACAGTTCTTCCCAGCGTTAGCCAACTGAGGCCACTATAGAGACCTGCAATAAACAATCCGATTCATAAACAAGCAATAAAGGAGGAATCAAGTAATTAAGGCCACTGCCTAGCCAAGAGAGAGAGTTATTGACAGAAACAATCAGAAGCCATGGGATAGCAACCCTCCTTTTGGGTAAGTAGAGTACTGAATAGCTATAACTATGGACTAAACTTATACCAAGTAATCAAGACGGAGACACCAAACAGCCTGCTGAGATCTCCCTCATCCAACATACTTGCTCATTCAAAAAAGTAAAAAGCAGCAACCTTCCAACAATCGCCACAAAAAAAATAAATTGCAGGCTGGATTTACGAAGAATGCGGGCAGCGAAGCACCTCCGAAACTCCCCGACATGGATTTGATTCTCTCGACGACCTGAACCGGACTCAACGGCTTGCTTGAACCAGTAGAACCAACCTGCAGTTCGATCATGACACGACAAAAGCATCCATAATTCACAGGAGCCCGGACTTGCAAACAACAATGAAAATTCTCCCAGATAATGGCGAAGCGACTAGAAGATGATCACAGCGCCTAAGTAAAAGAAAAAAAATCGAACCTGCATCACGGTTTTGATGGTGTCGAAGGGGTAAGTGAGGGACGCCGCCAAGGCGACGGAAGAAGCGCCGGCCAGAGCGTGGGCAGCAAACACGTGGTCCTTAAACAAGGATTCCATCACGACTACACCCAAGAGAACTTGGGTCAGGCAAAAGATCGAGCAGGTGAGGAGCGCGCGCGAAGGCGTCCTTGGATCCACACAAAAGAAAAAAGGAAAAAGAAAAATGGCTTCTTTCTAATTGACACGAGGGTGAGGCCTTGCAACTGTCTTGATCACGTCACGAGCCCATTTACAGCCCATTTCTAACTTCATCTCCTTCCTCCCATCCTTCCAAGAGACCCCCTTTCTGATTTGGTCGGCCCCTTCTTGTGGTGAGGTACGAGACCCTCCCGGTTTTCCCCTTCGATCTTAATCGATTATTGCTTCCTTGCGTTCTTCGTCCGCTATTTGGGGATTTGCTTTTCAATTCCGTTCCTTTTAAGTTCCTTGAAGACGTGGGTTAGGGTTAGTTTCCGAGGTCGGTGAATTTCGATTTTTTTGGCTTTCTGATTGGTAGTGCTACGTTAAGTGGGTATGTAGTTTTTTCTCTTCCAGTTTAATCCGTATAGTAAGCGCGTTTCTTGCTGGTTGCGGCAGTTTCTTGTTTCTTCTTGCTGTCGCATTCTTTAGGAGGAGGCGCATTCCCGTACTGCACAATTCCTTATGGAATAGATGCAGCAGTGGCTTGTCTGAAACCCGGATGATGTGTTTTGTGTAAGGCCTCCAGGATAAGTTTCTATTGTATGAGGGCAAATCCATCCAACTTGATAAGCCATTAACGCGCCACAAACGATGTTTCGCTTGATTTTGTTGATGATCAGTTAAAAGTTGTACTCATCCACTTTTCCATTTCTAGGGCCTCATGTTACAATTCGTTGCAGGTTTTATTTAGCTTATTGAAGAGAAAATGGGATAAGAAAGATAGGCGTATGTGTTGTAGAAAGTGAATAAAGCTTATCCCCGTTTGTCAGTTAGTGGCCAAGGTTTACTTGTTCAAATGTTGTGCTGTTTTCATTTTTGGCTCATTTTAATGGTCATTGCTTTTCTAGGTGTAAAGGTTAAATGGATTCAAAAGAAAAATCACTGTCACCCGAAAATACTGATACAAAGGCCAAATTTCGCAAGCCATCAAGTGATGCTTCTGGCAGAAAGTATCGACGGCACTCTCCGATGGATGGATCGTCTTCACCTGATGGTCAGTCTGGCCCTTACATGATCGATCTGTATGATTCTGATGACTGATGTTCCTTTTTAGGTATAAGGACCATTGGCAATTTCAGTGATCTCCATATTTGGGTGAGTGTGATCATGATGTCGTGCCAGCTTGGTGAGGTTTGTAACGCAACCATGAACCATATCATGGTTGATGTTATTTTGACCTGAAGTACTTGTCAAATTAGTGTTGGCTTCAAATTAACACCAGTTGGTTCTGGTTCGTATTTGTCCTGGATTCAGTTGGTGGTGCTTTCTTAGTTCTCTATGACATTGTGAATTATGATCTTGAATTACTACTGTTATTTGTGAAATCATTTTTTGAATTGGACCGGACGGGTGGTCAAGCATTGTGCTAAGATGTGGGTCATAGTAGTATAATCAATTTGTCAATGTTGGTATTTATCTTGATCTGCTGAATAATTGTCTAGTTAAAGTATATGGAACGCCTTTTCTGGGAAAAAAGGCTTTATAATGCCTTTGAGCCAGGTGAATTTTGTAGAAGGATTGATGAACTAGCTACTACATATTCGACAACGATTTCATTTCATTTGTTGATTTCATTTGTTTCATGATTCAGAAAGCCCAGTACGAGACCATCCCTCAAGTCCTATGAATGCAAAAGAAGATTCTTCACAGTTTCGTCATCACGGAAGTAGGAGAAAGGTCAATGAGGGAGACCTGTACAAGGATTCTGGACGGAGTCGATCTGGTAAGGACTATGATTCCTATAGGTATTCTGGTCGGGACACGTCCAGAAGTTCCCACAGTTACTCTAGGAACGATGAGCATGGAAGGCATGAAACAGGTTATAGCAGGTCAAAAGATTATGAACGGGATGCGGATAGGTACGGGCGGGGAAAGGATGATAATAATGGATATAGAAGCAGAGGTAGGGAGAAAGAATCATTTTCTTCTGCTAATGATAAGGATAGAGAGGATTTATCTCATCACTATGAATCTAGAAGAAAGAAGAACGATGTGGAGTTAAGAAGAGATGGACGCGAACATGATAGTGATGACCGTGAGGAAAGAAAAGATCATTCCAGGATCTCAAGGGGCCAGACCAATGGTGGAAACAGGACACATTCCAGAGGGGAGCAAAGAGAATCAAGTTTTAGGAGCTATAGTGATGGATCTCACCACAAAGATGCAAGCAATTTGAAGAGGGACTGTTATAGGCTTGCCGGAGAGACAGATAGAACAGATAAGTGGGATTTGAAAAACAAAGATCTGAAAACAAAGGGAACGGAGCCGTATTTAGATGACACTGCAGTTTATAGGGACAGTGATAATGGCTCTATGAAAAAGCAAAGGATGTTCAGCTCTATTGAGGATCCAACCCAGGGTGAGTTGTAACCATGCTCTTATAGGTGCCTGCTATTTATATTGCTTATCGATTTTCATTTCGCCGTGGTGGATGATGGTATGTTGATGATGCATTGCCGTGTGACCCGATGGTTTTTTTTCACCTTTTCAATTCATGTTTGTAGATTCTCATAATCAGATGAAGGAATCTCACAAGGCAAGCGAAATAGCAGATCCATCACAGGCACATGCCAGCATCCCTAATGCTGCGACTAATCTGAATGCTGCAAAACTTGCTGCTATGAAAGCTGCAGAGAGGGGTATACTCTCTTGAAAATTGAAGAACACTTCCATAATTGATCTGTTGTTTCTTCTCTAACTTGTGAGTGTGTAGATGATTTAGCATGTTTTTTGGGGTGGAGTTTGGAATTGATCCTTCCAGTCAATTGAAAGCTGTTGGCAAGTTGTGTCTTACCCCTCCTTTGATGTTATAGTAGTGGATATTGAGATTGATTTCTGTGATGCGTCGTTTTGCTGTTTGCTAGGCAATAACATTGCAAACATTGAATCTTTAACCATATCATATTTACAAGCTGCTGGTTAGTAATCTTCTGGATGTATACCGGTCTATTTCTTTGTAGTCAACAAGAATCTTGCTGGTGGGTTTGGGCCAATGGGTTATATGTCGACCGAGCAAAAGAAGAAGCTTCTCTGGGGAAACAGAAAGAGTACAGCTACAGAAGAGGTGCCCCGAAAATTTTCTTCTTTTACAATTCATTGTAGTAGTGAATGGTGGAGATGCTCTAACAGCAGCAAAATCTTTTGATTGACCTTATTGCACTGACGAAAGAGCGGGTTTTCTCCTACAAAAAGATTACAAGGCTGTACTTATGTAATGGGTTATCAAAGTTCACCCTCCAGCTTCTCATTTAGATGTGTGGTTGTTATGTTGTTATTTTCCTTGCAGTCTGGTAGCCAGTGGGATGTTTCCCTCATTGCTGACCGCGAGAGGCAGGAGAAGTTCCACAAGCTCATGGTAAGTGAGCCTTTTGCCTTTCCTGTTATGATGGTGTCGCACTTTTTGAAGTACAGCACATGTTTTTTCTGTTTAAGAATTTTCTTGGGTACCACATACTGACACTTTTTTAGAGTCTGAGGTTGCCTTGGTGCATATGGCCAATTGTAGGGTGTGAAGGGCGAGATCAAGGCCGAGTCGAAACCCCACGACCAGGATGGCAGCAGCCTCCTGCGGGCAGAGAAGCAAAAGGAATTGCAGCTGGATTTGGAGAAGCAGTACACAGCTGGCCTCCGGAGGCGCGACGGTCGGACCGTAGGTTTGGGTCTTTAGGATGGTTTTTATGTATCCTCAGCAAAGACATAGGAGCCTTTGCTTTCGGTGCCATGTTTTGGTCATACAACTTTCTGTTGCTGCGAGGCTGGTGGTGTGGTGAATGCACAACGAGACGAATTTTGATTATAAATTTAGTATGTGATGATTTGAATGCAACAATTATTATTACAAGCTTAAGCAAAAGCAACGGCAGCAGTAAAGAAAAATCAACAGTGCGGTGTCGGAGTGATGCCGAAGCTGCTTCCATGGAGCTTTGTTCCTTAATAACCTACAGAACACGTCAAATTTATATTTTTTAATGGGAAGAATGTTTTGCACTTGGGGAATTTGCGGAAGTCAGCGAAATTTGTGTGACATCATGTTTGGTAATTTCTACCTGTAATTACAGTTCCAAACAGACATCAAAAATTAATTGTTTACAAAATCTTTTCCAATTATTTATTGCAATTATAAAACGTCTTCCTAATTAAATATGAAATGGGAAACGATATTACATCTCTCATAACAGAGTTACAACTCTCACTTAAATTTGTTGTCATTAATTTCATAGCAATGATCCCCATTGTTGCTCAATTCCTATTATTCTACATTCATCTCTTCGAAGAAATCGGCTAACTCAGGTGTCGTTTTAGGAATATGACGGAATATGCGTCAATACTTAGCTAACATGTAATGGGAAGGAGGAGGATGGATTGCATACTCGAACGATGATGGGGAGGAAGAGGCCGGATGGGCTCGACGGAGTTTCTCCAGATACCAGCTTCAAAGTAAATTCCCATGACGGCTTTAGGATCCCTCACTATCGTTTACAGAAGAGGATCATGGAAGAGGCATCAATCGCCAGGTCTGGTACTTGGATATGGAACACAATGGCGAAGTTTTGGGCAATAGTTGGGTCCCGGAGCGTCTAAGTATTCTGAATCGTGTCTAAATCATTTGACCATGTTAACCATGGCTATTGACTATTTCCATGTGTTTCTTGAAAGCACGTCGAGTGCTGATCTCTTGAGCCATTTTCATTCATGCCGTTCAGCAGGCTGTGCATTTCCTCGTTCATTTCCATCGCGATGTTTTTATACTGGTCAATGGTTTGTGCCATTTAATCATGTCGTCCTTCCTATTGTATGATATGATAAGAATTAACTTTGTGGATGGAGCAATGTGTAATCCCAGACTCCTAGTGATTCCTTGTCGCTTAAAATCCCCCTTGTTGCGCTATTGAAGATATCTGCATTCTCTCGTTTTGATGGATTCTTCTCTGTGATCCCCTCTAATCATCCTGTCGGACGAACCAACAAAAGAAAACTGATTGGCTAGTAAAGTCATGATTGCTGGAACTAACTGATGTTATCTCTTGTTAGATGAGTCTTTGGGGTGTTGCCGGTAGCCTTTCTCTGTTCTAACACGCCTAACATGTGTACAGGGGCCAGGGCGGTGTCAATTCATCCTGGCATACCTCTGGCATCTGGCCGTTGAAGCAGAACTCCATTAATGACTACTTGTCATGCACTGAATTTCCTTGTCGAGGAGGAAATGGGATATGGTGCAGGGTGTGTTCTTGTTGGAGCTGCTATCAATTTACGTCCTGACCTTTTCCGCGGTGTTATTCTCAAGGAGCTACTCTCCTTATGATAGCATCGGGAAAGGTGGCTGTCGTGCATCTGCGCTCGTCTGTGCAACATTTTAACAACAATTCATGCATCCCTTGGGATTGCCTTCAGGAGTTGTCTGTGCAGGGTTGGGTTCTGGGAAGCGGCAAAGTGGGTGACGAAGGTGAGAGACTTCGAGTGCTGGTCTGTGATCCTAAGAACAGATATGAACGCCATACATTTCCAGGAGGACGCCGCACCAAACAGCTTGAGAAGACTTCGTTCGAGTATGCTTATGTTGACTGGAGTTGATAAATTGACAGGAATCTACCGGCAAGCTGCATTATGTCCGTTTTGATAAATTGGGATAATAATCTATCAGCAGTACATGAATGACAGATCTTTCATCTCTCTGCTTCTGCATAACTGCACAGCATTAGTTGTCAGATAGTTGAGTTTCAAAAAATAATACTTCGCCCCAGAAAGGTCTGGTTAGGATGCATTTGGTCGCTTGTGACTGCTTCTATACAAACCCAGAGGAATGCCGACCGACCAAACAGCAATATAACGCAAAGGTATTCGATACATTGGAAGATGCTTAGAACTTCAGAACCAATCGCCGGCTCCGGACCCTAATACGCCAGGCATTCCCATATTTCCCTTTCTGTACTTTCTGCATAAGCCACATTAAAATTGATTATCGAACGCCACTGCAAGTGTCTACCGGTCAAAACCACTAACGGCAACCACCAGACCAGAGGGATTTATATAAGATATTGTATTTGAGCTGCGATAATCCCAGGCAAGATAAGTTCATTCATGTACATCAGTGATCTGAGGGAACTAACCTTACAGTAAATGGGAAATGAGATCTAGATAACAAAGAAAGCCAAGAGGAAGCCAAGGTTATACATAAAATCAGTGAAGATAGCTCGAGAAAATCTCATGTCTTCTGGCGCTTCTGAGCTGGATCTGACTCTTCTCCATTGCCAACATGTTGAAGGCGTGGTGCTGCCGCATTGCCAGGATGAGTAGTGTCAGGGTGCTGTAGAGTAACAAAAAGTTCTATGAGAGATCATATAACGAGATGGAACTTCAACAAAGAACTGTTAGTGCTATTCTAATTTCCAATTTCAGATAACTGCAAATCCGGGGGAAAACGAACTAAGGAAAGAAGAAAGGGGACGTGTAACAGTTACCTCGGTGATAGATGTTTCAGCGAGGAGCCCCCTATTGGCCCGCTTTCCAATATCAATTCGAACTGAGATTCGGGCCTGAGACAAATCCAGACCCGAGCTCTGAAGTGCATTTGTCAGTGAATTCAATAAGCTGGAAAACAGCCAAAATTATATCAGCACTCTCTCTGATTTCAATTTCCAATTGCAAAGAGAAAATGCTCATGCAAGCAAATCAAAGCAAATGGCAAAAAGAAAAACTAAATAAATGACTTGGCTATAGTTAACTCCCAATTGACCAGGCAATGGTAAGAGAATATCGAAATATAACTTTCATAATAGGTATACCCAGTTTAAACAAGTAGCACCTGTCCCCTAACCATGAAAATACACTAAATTTGTTTCTTCCATAATCAATTCAGTGCACCAAGCCATTATCGAGTAATTTGGCTCCATCCTTCCAATATTCTTTTGTCATGCACAGTTTGCTGGCTTGTTTACCAAAAATCGTGCTCTTATAATTGGACCAAAAGAAAATTTGAAGTGATCATATCCTAAATGCTGAAGTTAAATATAGATATGTAATTACTTAAAGCCTTTCTGAACTATCGCCACTCGTTGCTTGATGCTAAGGACTTAAGACCACCAGCAACCAACTACAATCGCAATGAGAGAATGACACTAAATATCAAGTAAATTTTAGACGGATCTGAACATCCACTGGCCAGCTCTTTATCAGCATCCAGCAAAGAGTGTAAAAGATTTGTGAAGCTCACCCTTGTGAGTACACACTTGAGATGTTGATTGTACCACCTTCTATAACAAGATCCTCCTGCTGGCCACTGAAATTTTCGGGAGTGCAACAGTCTGTGTCTTGTGGATCAGGAAATGATACCTGAGTAGGATGCATAACAACATCATCACTTGGAACACTAGAAGGTCGGCTCGTACTCATTCCCTGCTTGCTGAAATCTGACTGCTGAACAAAGGACTTGCTGGAAGGATCGCCCCCGGTATCCATTTCCAGTGAATTCTGCGTAGTTGCAAGAATGTTTGGTGGCATACCTGCACCAGCAGTGTTCTCCTCTAGCTTACCCGAAAATACTGAGAGAGTACCAGAACCATTGTTGAATGCATGAGGTTGATTGGCACGCCAATGGCTATTTCTCTGTTTCAAGCAGATATGAAGATTTGCCCAAATGGCTAGGCAAATTCAGATAAGAAAAAGAAATGAAAGCCACTGATTCACAAATCCAGATTTAAGATATAAAGTATCTTTTTGAGTCAATCTAAAACACCAGCATAGTAGCTTGAAATACGAGCTTGCAATATGTACTGAAGCCAGCTTAGTCAGAATCTGCAAGCTCGATCCAAGTTAACTCGGGTTTAATAATCCTATATATAGAGGGAAGAAGGAACTCTTAAGAAAGGTGAAGCTGAAATTATTAGATAGCAAGGAACATGAAGATGCCATGCGACAGATCAAAATAGATGGAAGGAAACAGCAACAAGAAGAAAGTATATACTTAAAAAAAAGTTGGGCTTCCCTGGATTACTCAAGATGTTAATGAAAGATAAATTGGCAAACATCTTCCGTCATATCATGATTCACTTCTTCAGCAAAAGGAGAGAGAATTATATCTCACCCACGGTATCAATTTTGCTGGCTCAGTATCCCATCCCTGGTAAGAGCCTTCGTACTTCTGGACTCTTCCTTGTAAATGCCGCACATAATCAATAACCTGTAAGGCATGGCTCACATTTGAATGCTCGGGAAAGGGGAAGGACAGTGGAAATCAGCTTCAACTGATCAATCTTACCTCTAGTAAAAATGATGCTGTGTCCCTCTTTTGATCACTATGTGGTATAAGATCTCTCAAGATCTGAAATCTGAGAGAGAGAGACAATGCAGGTTTACATTTTCAGTACATAAGTGAAAACAGTATTATGTTCCAAAGGAAACCTTGTCAAAACACGACCTCACATGCTAGATAATATTATATCTTTTCTGGCATCTCGGGTAAGTGCAATTAACAGCCGAAACCTGATTCGGTGAGAACGCGCATAGTGAAATAGAAAACTACTGATCTAAAATCTTGTAACTTAAGAGCAACAAGCATCACTAATTCGGTCAATGGGACGGGCCGGACGGCAATAACAAGAGTGCCGGCACTTCAAAGACTAAGGCTAAAGCTTTGCTCATGAAACACGAGAGATCTGAACCATACCTCTCATTGATTTTGCTCCTTCTTCGTTGCTCAGTAACCGAATGCTTCGACCTAGTGGCGCTCGCCTTGTCGTTGTTCTTGTCTGCAGCTGTTCATCCAAAATCCCCAGCACAATCCAGGTTACTATGAAATCATACCGGGCAAAGTGCAGATAGCCCGAAAAAGAAAGACCCCAGAGCAGACAAGACATTTAACTTCACTGGACGACGGAATTCAGCAACAAATTCTTCAAACAGAACAATTCCTCGAATATAAAAACACCAGAAAAAGGTCCCACCTTCAGAACGGCCATTGCCTTCGGTAGATACTTACCCACAAAAAAATCCATAGCAAAGACACCACAAAGATCGAATTCAGCACAAACACAAATTTACACGACCCGAGGCGCTACCTTTAGGATGACTGTTGCCGCTGCTGGTGGCGGGTGCGAAATTGGGACAGGGAGCGGCTTCCCTCCTGGGATTATGGCCGGCCTCCTCCTCCTCCTCCTCCTCCTCCTCGTACTCCTCGAAATCCTGGGTTCCTTTCCCCGATCTCATACTCGGTAACGGGACTGATCCCCAGATCGGTTGGTCTTCCGCCGGAGCTCCCAGCCAAGAATCCGGTTCGAGCTATTACCAAACTAACCAGACAAACACCAAAAAGGTGCGATAGTCTTGGCCGTGTCTTTTGTTCGGCTCTGTGTCATGCGGGAGAAAGAAAATTGGTAGGAATAGGATGCGGGAAGCCTCACTCTACTAACCGTGGGGACGCGTTCATTCATAAAAACTTATGGTCGATGAACATTATTCGTTAAATTAAAATGCTAAAAAACCATAAAAAGGTAAACAGACGAAAAGGATTACAGAAAAAGTGAAGATAAATATGAGACAGAGTTTCCAATAAACCTGCAGCACTTTTTCCTAGCCGCACATTGATCGGGCCATACGTGATTTAGATACGTTCCATAACCACGAGCAGTTAAATTAATTGGACCGTTTCCGCACCCAAATTAAATTAAGAAGCCCAAAAAAATAATTTAGAATATAAATCACGGTAGATACTCGGGGTCGTCGTCACCCGATCTAGCCGTGTCTCCATGGCGTTTCGGCGAGGTTGACGCACTCGGCGTATCTGTAACAATCCACGAGGTGATCTATCGTCATCCCGGCCGCCTGCATGAATGAGTGTACGATCACCGGACCCACCAGCCGGAACCCCCTCCTTTGCAGGTCCTTGCTCATTGCCTCTGCCTTTGGCGACCTCAGCGGTACCTGCTTCGAGTACCTGTACTCATTTATCGTCGGCTTGTGGTTCACGTAGCTCCATGCGTAGTCGCTGAATGACCCGTACTCGCTCCCTACCTGCAATTCGACATCTCTTTCGTAGTCACGGTGGTGATCAAGAGAAACTCCTAGTGGACGTTGGTTTTCCTAATCGAATTAATCGAAAAACGCTTGCTCGCCTTTTGAATGCATTTGGCATTCTCCACGATGCACCGAACTCTGCTTTCCGCTAACGAAACTGCCTTGTCCGTCGAAATTCGCTCGATCTCGTCTTCCCCCATTCTCGCAACAGAGTCAGGATCGAATCCGCAGAACGCTTCCCTGTAAGGTAGGTCCGTTCATCCATCTTCTCAGTACTCCAAAACCATTGAAATTGCAGGGATTAACTGATTACCTGAATGATTCCTTGCGCTTCAAGATCTCGGTCCAGTTGTAGTCCATCAGCATCCCTGCCATCGCCAGAAGCTCGAACAGTTGGCTGGTTAACATTCCATGCCAGCGTCACGCAAGAGATCCCGATGTAGATATTTAGACGCTACAAAGCAGAGTCGCTTACCTATCGTCGTAGATCGGGACCCCCCAGCACTCGTCGTGAAATTCCACGTATGCTTTATCTGCATCCGATCCGCTAAACATTAATATTAGAGACACGGAGATAATTAACGGGTAACTTTTTTAGGTCGACGGTCGTTTTCTCGCAAGGGAGTTGATCACTCAAGCTCTATTACCAACCAACCAAGGGCCATTAGACTAATCGTCGAGTTAATCAACTTCTTATGAAGTACTAATAGTATGCTGAAGAAACAATAAAAACCAGTTTGAGGTAATCTTTTTACCACTACTTTTAGTGATCCAGTTGCACCTACGCAACTCCCCATCGCCCGAACCCATCCTCGGCACACCCCGGGCACGAACGCTCCTACACGGGGGGACAAAACTCCTCTGCCCATAAGGCGAGATGAGGCGCAAGGCCAGGTAGATGTTGCGATCAAGGGAAGACCCCAGGGAACCGGCAAGGGAAGCCGAGTCGTTGGAGCTCTGGGAGAGGGAGAGGGAAACTGAAGAGAGGGAGAGAGAGGAGGTGCTGCGGTCGAGGCCAATGGGGTATATCTTCTTGAGGTGCCTGGTGAGGAAGCTCTGTCCGTCGGACTCCGTCGAGGAAGACTTGTCGGGCCTCTGGAGGAAGCCCTTCCTAAGGCAGGCTCCCTTAGACATTCTTGTCGTGAAGGTTTCCGTCTCTGGGGATGGACGAGGAGAAGAACGGTTTGATAATAAAGAAGGGGAGAGGGAGAGATCAAGAGTCAGGATCACCATGGATTTTGATGGGTTGTTCAAGTGTGGGGTTATGTTGTTCTTGGTGGTACTTTAATTAAATCATCACATCTTGATTAGTAAGTTTGGAAAACGTAAGATAATTTTCTTTTGTAAGTAGTGTGTGTATGTATGGGTGTGCTTGTGAGGTGAAGGGTCCACGGAATCCTTAGCACCTACTCCAATTCATAACTTTTCATGTTAATTTTTATTTTTTATTTTGAAGCATGCATTTGGTCTGCAAAGACAAAGAAATCGCATCTCTCGTCTGTATTGACTTTTTGCTTGTTTTAATGTTAAACAAATCGAATATGGTGGTGGTAGTTCTAGTAGTTTTATGTGAATGGTGGATAGGGAAGGGGAATGTTTTAGTTGTATTTTACTAGTATGAAGCAAATTGGTCACCTAATTCGAGCTTAGTTCCAATTCCCACCACCCTTTTCTTTATCCGAAGTCTTCGGCAAACATCAAAGTAATACATTTCAAGTAATTGATGGGACATCTTCCTCACGACACATACGGTAGAATACAAAGAACCACCGGATGTTTGGGTTATTTCTTCACCCGGTTAAAACAGGACAGACATGAGTTGAGGTCAGAGTGGCCTTTCCAAGGTTGTACCCTTTCTACTTTGGGTAATCTTCCACTTCTCTTCTCCCTGATGAAATGTTTCAGACTACTAAAATTTTGGGTTGTTTTATTTGGTTAGTGGGTCATAATGTGTGTCCCTCCTACTTCCAAAATACCTCTTCTCTTGGCTCAAAGAGCAAAGGGTTGCATCCATATGCGCATGCATAGGAAGTCATGGCCTAGTAATTTATTGATGAACGAGGAATTGGGTCTGAATTGGGGGTTGCAATTAACGAGATTCCCCCATTTAGAAAACCAATCTAAAAGGGGCAAACAAAGAAAATAAGAGGAGGATTGCATTTAATTGGATTGATCTTTCCTTGTATTTTGCTTCTTTTATTTCCCTTTTGCTTTTGAGATGGGATGGTGATGATGAGTTTGATAATCAAGGAGATAGATATTGTTTTTTTTTTCAAATAAGTATTTGCATAAAATCTATTTATCAATATTTCTTTGGCATTTCCAAATTATATAAAATTGCTCTAAATAAGGAATTCCCAATTTGTGAATGCCCCTTTTTTCTTCTTTTATATGTATTTATAATGAAATTACGAAGTCCAACGAAATTCTTTGCACATCAAAGCTAGAGTCGAGCAATTTTTCATTGAAATTTTAATACCGATTTGTTAAAAAAAAAAACAGAAACCATTTCATCCGGCATAACTTTTCATGTTTAAGTCCTACTGAGGACAAGTAAAGTGGGTGGTAAGTGTTATTCCTGGTTCGAACCCCACCATACATATTTCACTTGGATTTACAGTTTGTCTCTTGTGTGATAGCTAATAAAGTTCAAGAGCCGCTCACTTGCTAGGCCTTTGGGCCTCAACTGAAATTGGACCGACGGGGGAGCAGGCTTTAAGTCGGGCCCAAAGGAGATGTAGTGGGGCTAAGCCTAAGGCTCGCGGGCTTATCAAAGAGCTTTTGAGCCTCATGAGAGAGCTTGTAAAAAGTAAATCCGCCACAAACTCGCTCATATAAAAAACACTTTACATTTTAAAAAAATAAAATATAAATAAATAAGTGATTATCCATGTATTATTTACCTTACTAGCTAATTCTCGCAAATCTCCTACCATCAAAATCGGCATGGCGAAGTCATCCATGGTGTGAGAGTTTGCGTTCTTCCCTCCACATATGACTTGTCCATTGAAGAGTGCTCCGGGAAGATGATATCATTGCGTTCTTGTAACTCTTCGGCCTCATTAACAATGCTGTACTCTCATGGCAATGCAGCTAATCTTTGGCTTGATGTATCATCTGTTTGTATACCTCAGCCAATAGCTTTGTGTAAATGCCCTCGCATGAGTCCACGATAGGATCTTTTGCCTACATTGTCTTGTGTGCTCTATGTTATTTCATTTGATCGAGTAATGCAGGTAAGATTATTCGGATTAGGGACAATTTTTCGGAAAGGTAAACTTCACATCATATAAAAACTGTATATTTCATTGGCTTGAATTCAAATTGTTGACGTGTTATTGCAATACAGCCTATTGAGCAGGACTCGTATGCTGACATTGACGCAGCATACAAGTGCCTAAGGGATAGAAGATTTGGCATAAAGGAAAGTGATGTGATACTGCTTGGTCAGTTGCAGACCAACTCTAGACCAGGTGCTGAGGCTACCGAACTTCAGGGCGCACAGGCCGATCACCTCTGGCCTAAGGGTTATGTATGGTTACGTATCCTATCAAGAAGACCTTCTGGTTCCATATCTACAAGGTTTGAATCATTGTTTGGTTGGACGATCATCTTGCCGATGCCCAAGAGATTAGATCGATTTGATGATAATTACATACTATATGAAACTTTAGAACATTGAGAAAATTCAGCGAATGAGTTATCCAGTGCTCATGATTCACATTAGTTTCTCTACTCTTTAGCTTGAGAATGCCTGTTTCATGGTTTCTGATTCGTTGGCGGTGTTCATAGGGCACCGCATATCAGGCAATGGTTATTTCACATGGCAAGCAGCTGCGGTAGCTATGCCTAGAGAAGTATGAACCCCTATTGCTCGAAGGTGGTGACTGACCACTGCAACCTGGAGCCTTACCCAGAGTACCTAACCCATCTCAGGAAATTCATATTGGCCGTGAGTAAACAGCTCCATCTTTCGGTGGTTGACATCCCGGTTCTTGCCGGGAGGGACGTCAAATCCCGTCCTGGAGTCTCGAGGCACAATGGTCCAAGACGCAGGAGCATGGATTGCTCTGCGGGAGCAGTGGGCCCGATCATATGGGATAGAAGTGGAGGAGAAGCTTCGCGGAACAGCCTTGACAGGTAAACCACCCGAATCCGATGAGATGGTGTTATGCCATGCCTTCCATCGTGTCCAAATGCATCTTGTGTGGCGAATGTGATTGCGGTTGGGAGAGCGTGTCAGATCGGTGGGACAGTGCAATGTCGATGGCATGAAAGCTTGAAGGATGCCACGAACGGAAAACTCGTTCCTATCGACTCTTAAGTTTGTGATTAGATAACGATGCACATGACTGTTATTGATCGTCCTAAAGGCTGGATTCCGACAGCCTAGTCGGTTTTTGTTCGAGGAACTGGGGTATTATGTTTTGGAGTTTTGTTTCACAATAACGTTAGTTGGGAAATAAATTCGCCAAATAAGGCTATAAGTTTGGAAATTCTTCAACTAATGTGGGGAAGTCCGCCTTACAAAGGCCGACTTCATGCCATCCCTATCTCCGTGTAAGGCCGACTTCATGAAGACTTAGCAAAAAAGACTAAGTTTCACTTAAGTCCGCCTTACAAAGGCCGACTTCAGTTAACTAAAAAAAAATTTAATTTCAAGGAAGTCGACCTTGGCCTTTGTAAGGCCGACTTCTTTCAAGTCCCATGGAAGTCGCACTTGAAGTAAGGAATGAGAATTGCTCGGCCAAAGGGGATCAAAGATGCTCGTGTTTCGCCAAGTCCATAAGTACCATAAGGCATATACAAATAAGATTGACCACACCAGATTTCATGCACCTGTGGCTTCTCATGAATGTTTTTATTTTCGCGAAGGGGGAATTCTTGGGTCTTAGAAAGGCCGACTTTGCTCAGTGATCAGAGTCGCCGACGGAAGTTGGCCTCATGAGGCGTTAAGGAAGTCGGTCTTACAAAGGCCGACTTCCATAGGGCGTGAAGAAAGTCGGCATTTGTAAGGCCGACTTTTTTGGTGTTAAAAAAAAATTAAATTCCGATACCTACCTGTATGAATACATAACGCAGTAATCCAATCTTTCTACACAGAATTCAGTAATCCAACTAGTGTTTCTCAAAAGTTAACATCACAAAATATAGTACTACAATCGTTAACAACCATGAGTGATATAAATTACTCCATCTAATGTCCTCGCCTGCTTTTGAGTGAGTAGAAGAGCCCAAACCTTTGAGAGGCCATTTGCGTGAGCTGAGAAATCTGCGAGTTATCCGCATCACCTACGGGTGGCCTATGGTTCCTGGTCTTCCTTGGAGCCACGGGAGTGGACGACGTAGAGGCATGTGCGAATGGAGTCCGAAAGGTATCCAGGGGAGTCGAATCAATCACAAGAGACGAGTACACCTCATCTTCCTGCGATTACATAATAAACTGATCAATGTCAAACATTACCCGATCCTCCTCCTTCTCCTCTGCGTCCACGTTCTCCTGTTCCTCCGCGTCCTCCTCGTCCTACTCCTCCTCCTCGACTTGTGGTGCTTGTTCCGCCGGTTCTTCTTGAATCTCTTCCGGCTCCTGTAGCCCTTCACCTCGGCCATACAAACGCATCGGGTAAACTCTCTTAGGAAGCTATGGCCCTTGCGAGAAATATCAGCGATGTGTTGCAATTCCGAAGCGTCATCTCTCTTGGATCGTAAAGATATCTCGGCCATTTGTTACGTTTGCGAAAAAATGGCTAATTATATCAATTATATCAAAACTTACCTCTATGCTCAATTATATCAATTATATCAAAACTTACCACCATGCTTTACATGACGCCTGCGTGCAATAGGTAAGGACGAGAGTGACGCATGTACCATGTATTATAGTCCTTGTCCTGTTCCCAGCGCAAAGGAACGATGTGGCTGCCTCGGTAATGTCACAACTCAATGTACTTGGTGTGAATATGTATCCAATTGTCGAATTGCTTTCCCCACATGTCAATCCTATGAAGGCGTGCTTCGCTATCGCATGTACCGGGTATTAGTTGCTCGTTTCCAAACTGGAGAATGACTTTGTCTGGAAAGTGCCATTCAACCACGGAGAAGCAAATGAGTGGAACACGTGCACGCCAACTTTCTTGACCCTCTAAGCAGTAATCCGGTAATCTGATACGCATGTCATCCGTATACGGATGCCAAACAACCTGAAAAACAACCCAACATAAACAACCAACCAAAATACGACAATCAAAAACTTTAAGCGACCTAAAGTCGAAGGAAAAAAACCTGTCCAGGACTCTGTCTGTCCAATGCTTCTCTAATAACTGATAAAACATGGGTGGCGACAGTTCTCGTGTCGAGATCTGCTCCCCATCGATATGTCATTCCATGCCTTTACCTGCTCCGGCGTCTAAGGGGAGACAAATGGGGAAATCTATCCCACGCCCACGACTGTAGCAACACCAAACAACCCGCCACCTAGTATGCCTGCTTGTCTGAGGCTCTACATAGTTGCCTATACAACCACGCCAAACAAGCTGATCCCCAATTGTAACTACCACAAACATCAAAGTCCTCCAGTAATGGTAGCCACATGAGATGAACTAGGTTGTTCGACATGTCAGGGAAGCATGTACCCTATTAGCTGGAAGATGTATGCCCTGGTATGCATACGGACCTGCTCATCTGGTGCTTGGGGATTTAGCACATCAAAACGGGAAGCCAACTAACTCATCTTAACTCGTTACGCCTTCATGTCAGCTCTACCCGGAACCTCCCCAAGTAAGTGCGCGCATACGGTTGGAAAATCGAAACTGCTGAAGCCAATGACAGGGTCCCCTTCAATCGGCAAACCGAGCTGAATGGCCACATCCTCCAAAGTCACAGTCATCTCTCCATTGACCATATGAAAAGTGTGCATCACGGATCTCCACCTCTCAACCAATGCAGTGATAAGAGCATGATCCAGTTGAATGAAGGGCATCTTCGCAACTCCGAAAAATCCGGCCTGTCGGAGGTAGACATTCATAGGAGGGTCTCGACGTAGCTTCTTCACGCTGCTTTCATGGTGACGACATTTCAAAACATTGTTCTGAAAAGAAAATGAAAGAAATGTGTAAGGATTTTAGTAACGAAATCCAAAATAACCAAAATGATAAGTATGAAAAAGATACATCCGCATATGATGAATCCCAAACAATGGTAGCACGATGTCGATCCTGGGAGTGCAATACGGTCGTTACGCGTGGTCCTGGCTCCATTGTAAAACCTGCAAAGAAAAATTTAAATTATAGATACATATACAAGCGTTTCTAAAAATGGTACTAAGCGTACAAACAATTGATAACAATAACCCTTACAAGTTCACTTATTTGGACAACTTCGCCTATTATGTCTTTCTCTTTTACATAGACCACAAGTCAACTTAGTTTTGCGTTCTCTCACATCCATTTCATTATGGATGCGAGAGGATCTTGGTCTCCCTTTTGGTCGTGCTCTTTCAGGGTCTGGAACGACAGTTGGGAATGAATACCCATCCCAATCTTCTTTACAGTCAAATGATGCCCATGTAGATGAGTATATGGCCTTTTGATTAGCCCAACTGTAAATATTGTGAATACTGTCAGATCCAGCCACGTTCACAAAGGCGAAATAAGCAAGGACGTGTGAAGATGGTATCCGATAGGTTTGCCATTTCTTGCAAGAGCACCTCTTGTGTCGCAGGAAGACGTTCTTTGTCTTATGCTTCCCTCGGGTTGTGACAACAAACGTACCTTCACCGCGATCCATAAGGGTGACTTGGTGATTTCGCCCATTCTTTATTCCCTTATTGAAACGGTCCATGGCAACTTTAGTGAATTTGTCTCCTCTATTCAACGCCGCGTCTGTCTCATGTTTTCTATTATTCCAATACGCGACACAGTATTGTAGCTCTCGCTTAAATTCGTAGTTATTATCCCCCAACGGTAGTTCCCATCGAAACTCAAAGTCCATTGGCTCTTATCCATCTTATCAAAGAAATCTGCAGACTCTAGAATAGTTTTCAAAATATGACGCAAATATTGCTTCATCTTTGGCGCCATACATTTCTTTGTAGCAATAGCTAGCCTTTTTTTGCCACGGAGATTCTTGTATCTCGTGTTGAAGTTGCTAGCTACATGACGCATACAGAACCTCTAATGTGCAAAAGGTGGCGTCCAACCTACTTCGACGTCGTTTATCGCCGCTAGAATATCCGAATGCCTATCTGAAATCAAATAGATGCCTTGACACGCATCGCCAATGACGTAACGTTTAAGGCATTTCAGAAACCATCCCCACGACTGAGAGCTTTCTTCATCGACAATAGCAAATGCGAGAGGAACGATATGATTGCTGCAATCCAAACCACAAGTAATTAATAACTTATGCTTGTATTTACCATACAGGAAAGTTCCGTCAATATTGACTACAGGGCGACAGTAACGAAATGCTGTTATTGCAGGACCAAAACACCAGAATACCCTATGAAAAATAAACTGTGAATCGCCAACCGTGTATGCACCTCCCCAATCAACGCACGTATTGGGGTTGTAAGCATGAATCGTGTTCAACAAATGAGGCAACTCGTTGTATGATTCTTCCCAATCGCTATATATCCGTGAAATCGCCTTTCTTTTAGCATCCCAAACCCTTCTCTTGGGGACTTCCTATCCAAATTTCTCCTTAACGACATTGCGAAGGAATGCAACTTTCACTTCCGGAGTTTCACTTACAAACCCCTTGAAGAACGGCTCCATGAAATTTGAATCCAATCGCACATGATCGCGCGATATAATTGGATTGACGCAACTATGAGGTTGTCCGACTATTGTCACCTCAAACTCGTCATCATATGCACTTTGTATCGCCCTTAATCTCCACTTACATCCCTTGTCGGATTCAGAGCAATATATATTCCACAATATCTTCGTGGATTCAACAACCTCATAATTGCATTGCCTTAAAATATGAAAATTGTTCACCGCATTTTTCAGTAGATTCTTATTGCCGAATCTCATTCTCTTACAAAATTCATCAATAAGGTCAGTTGCATGAACAAGTGGGTGGAAATCCCACTCCTCAACTCTTTCATGTACGGTTTCGAGATATTTATTATAATATGGTAGGGCTTTCTCCTTTCGTGCAGTTCGTGCACTAGACCCTTCACCCGATTCCACAACTATTATCATCTAATTGCCGACATTGTCATCATCTGACATCCCATTACCGGCATTCACGTCGTTGAACAACTCCTCATCAGTGTCGACGTCTATGTCAGAATTCATGATATCATCATGGATATTGCGTTCATTTTCCACTGGAGCATTAGAATATTCTCCAACCGGATTACAACTCTCTACCTCAGCCAGCACAATCTCATTTCCAACTACATCATCCATATGATGATCAACTTCTACTGGAACAGTAGAACATTGTCTGACCGGATAACACCGCTCCACTTCCGCCTCAACATTTTCAATTTGCCGCCCAACGACCATAATAGGCTTTACCTCCATCATTCTAGTCTCACATATTGACATTGGATATTGCACACCATGCGACAACGTTACATCGCATATTGCCAAAATATATACTTGTTGTGTATGTCTTAGATTTGCAAGAGCAAACTTCATCAACAATCTCACATCTTTGTCCGTTTTAATTGGCACCAGAAAATACTTCACATCAACATTATTAATCTCCATAACCGGATACATATGCGCTATCTGTAATGAAACTACCGATTGCAACCCGATAGCCTCGCATATAAAGCGTTCAAAATTATTGTAATTCACGAACTGTGGGACTTCTATTCTTGTTATTGAATCTTTATCATAATCAACACCATCTGGTCAATTAACAATATTTCCATTTGAAAAGATCAATAGCTTAATCGACGATATTGGAACACGATACCTATTACAATTGAGCTGTAATTAATATAACAATATTTCAAAATTATAACTATCTATGTGATAGGTAATTAAATTGGATATAATTAACTTAATATCATTTTGTTAATCTTAAATATATGATAATCAATTAGTACTTATATGTAAATTAATTGTTATTAATTATATGTTAATAAATTATAATTGTTATGGATTATATCTTAATAAGAATAATTTAGCCTAATTAGTTAAAAAAAGCCTAAATTACAACAACGCTGTTAATCAAAACCCTAACTAACTAAAACCCTAAATAACGAAAATCCTATTTAACCAACATCCTATTTAACCAAAACCATAAATATTTACCTTACGCAAGCGGAACGTCGGGTCGAGATCGGTGTGTCGGATTCGAAATCGGGCTACCCGAAGAATACAGCCGGGGACGGGGCATCGGGATCGGATACACGGGGTCGAGATCGGAAGCGTCGGGTCGAGATCCGGGTCGGGCTCGAAAGGAACGGGCTATTCGTGGTCAGAAACGCTGACAGCATCTGGTTCGGGGAGTGACGAGGATCGAAGGCGTCGGGGTTCAGGGCATCGGGTTGGGGGAGTTCGGGGCTGTTTATCCCCGAACGAAGTTTTTATTTATTTTTGTAAAATCGACTTCCTTCACGCCCTATGAAAGTCGGACTTATAAAGACCGATTTCGCTCCGAGTCAAAGTCACTGAAGGAAGTCGGCTAAAAGTGTAACGTTACGTGGAACAAAACTCGTATATTACGAGGAGCAAAGTGGATACATACAGGGGAGGATGACGATGACGTGGCAGCATCTGGACCCCAGAAATTCCATCACGCAAACTTCCAAAGCAACGTCCAAAACCCTCCCACCACCTTGCTGCCAAACTAACAACTTGTTCTAGAATCATCTCTTCACTTCACCTCGTCCTTTCTTCGCTCCTTAAACCCTCGGAAATAACCCACCCGCCCCCTCCCATTTCGTGCTCTTTATTCCTTCCTTCTCCGCAAGGAGATAAGACCCACAAAAACTCTCACTCCCTAATCTACCAATTCCATTAATTCTCTCAATGGCGAGAGTATTCTCCAAGGGATTGCCTAATGCTCCGATCGTTTCGTTTTCCGCTTCGGCTTCGCCGATGCTGTCGACGCCGAGCGGTAAAGTTGCTAACTTGAGGAGCGGGTGCAGCGGGTTCTTGCCCAGGAGTGGGTTGAGGTTGAAGGTTGATAGGAGTAGGAGTGGAGTGATTAGGGGAAGGAACGGGGCGGCGTTCCATGTGAGGTGTGAAGCTGCCGCTGTTGCGGAGAAGGAGGAGGCTGAGGCTTCTGGCGAGAAGTTCGAGTATCAAGCCGAGGTTCCAATAAAACGTCTCCTTTTATCTCTCCCTTTCGTTGGGATTAGCTCGGATTCGGATTTTTTTTATCGAATTTGGGTTTCGGATGGGTACAATTGCGAATTTGATTATTGATTGTGATTGCAACTTTAAGGGACGACGGTTGTCGAGTGTTCCGGTGTTGGAGCTTGGTTGATTAAGGCTTCGGGTTGTTATGTCTAGTACTGAACCTTGGAAGTCCGAATAATTGCAGGTGAGTCGTCTCTTGGACTTGATAGTCCACAGTTTGTATAGCCACAAGGAGGTTTTCCTTCGAGAGCTTGTCAGGTGAGAGCCCTCCATTTTGCATCGATGTTTCACTTGTTCGTCTTTTTTTCATAGTTTTCATGTTGGGGCACTTAGGTACTTTCATGACGGATTAATTTCTGTTTTTGTGGCCATAATACCTCAATTACAAGTTTTAGAGTGGATGTCAATTCATTTTGCAGCAATGCGAGTGATGCCCTAGATAAGCTGAGATTCTTGAGTGTAACCGAACCTCATCTGCTCGGAGATGCGGGTAATTTGGAGATACGAATCAAACCTGATCCAGACAATGGCACTATTACCATAACGTACGCTGATTGTGGTTCTACCCACAAAATTTCTATAATTTTCACTAATAGTTTTTTGTATGATTAAGGTTAATATTTTTGTTGTAATGGTAGTGATACTGGCATTGGGATGACGAAGGAAGAGCTAATTGACTGCCTGGGAACCATTGCTCAGAGTGGAACCTCAAAATTCCTTAAGGCTTTGAAGGTACATTTTGTTAATATGCATGCATTCTGTTTCGTCGACAACTTCCAGGCTTTCTAGTATTTGGATCTCAATAGCACTTCTTTTTTGGGGGACTTAAAGTGAGTTGTCTTTTTATTGACTTTAGGAAAACAAGGATCTTGGTAGTGACAATGGCTTGATCGGCCAGTTCGGAGTTGGATTTTATTCTGCTTTTCTTGTTGCAGAGAAGGTAACAGCATGAATCAACAGCAGATGTATTTCTGCCTCAATCTTTTGACACCTTATCTATTCTTTTAAAGACTTTCCATTTGCATAGTGGTTTCATCTTCTCATAAGGTTTAAACTTGATATTTAGGTGGTCGTGTCCACGAAAAGCCCTAGATCAGACAAGCAGTATGTTTGGGAAGCTGTTTCTGATAGCAGTTCTTACGTGATTAGAGAGGAGACTGATCCAGAAAAGTTGCTCCTCCGTGGAACCCAAATAACATTATACTTGCGGGTGATTAATTTTTTTCTACAGGATTGTGGCTTTTTATTTTATGTTTCTTAAGTGAGAATTCTTTTTGAGATCAAATAGGTGGCCTTCATTTGATCTACTTGTAAAGAACCTCGATTTGCTGGGGAATCTCGAGACCACCTAATTTTTTGCTCCATAGTAAAAGTCAGAATGATGTTGCTTAGCCAGAAAATAAATTCCCGGAGGCTTATTAGTCTCTTGGCTCAAAAATTGAGCATATAGTGGCAGTTGTGTTGCAAAATTGTTGGTCGGTTATTCATCCAGAAGTTGACTGTTGAGACCCATTCTTTGCACGTGAGTTTTATCTCTGCCATTCGGAATATACATGCCATATCATGTAACTCGATAAATTTGTCTTAGTTCTGGTGTAGCTTCCCTATCCAATGTAACCTGCATTTGGAAAGGATTTGTTGTACTGTATGGGATGAAAGCTCTATAGAATGATCATTCTCTTGCTTTACTGGAAAAAATGAAAATTTAAGACTTCATCTTTGTATTGCAGGAAGATGACAAGTACGAATTTTCAGAGCCAACCAGGATACAGAATTTGGTGAAAAATTACTCACAGTTTGTGTCCTTCCCCATCTATACATGGCAAGAAAAATCTAGAACTGTTGAGGTGAATATCTTGATAATTATGTAATGCTCTTAAGTGTGGACAGAGTTTACAATTAGTATGTTTTGACTTGTACAGGTAGAAGAAGAGGAAGAGCCAAAAGAAGGAGAAGAAGTCAAACCAGAGGTTCTTACATCATTCCATGCCTTCTTTTTTTTAGAGCTCTCTGACTACTAATTGATATGCCCATGTGGTTTAGGATGAAGTAAAGAAGAAGAAGACGACCAAAACTGAGAAGTACTGGGACTGGGAATTGGCTAACGAAACAAAGCCTATATGGGTAGGTGGATTATTGATTGTCTTCATTTGTTAAGAAGTACATGATCCAACACAAAGAAAGTTTGTTCCTCCTCAGATTTTTCCTTTTAGATCCCCATTTTCATGGTGGAAAGCTGAGTTCATTCGCCAAGTTTTTTTCAACCTCTTTACCATTGATTTTGCTCTAATATAGATGCGGGGTGCAAAGGAAGTTGAGAAGAATGAGTATCATGAGTTCTACAAGAAAACTTTCAATGAGTTCCTGGATCCGCTTGCGTACACCCATTTCACCACTGAGGTAGTCCATTATCACCTCGAAATTGGGAGACAGAGCAACATATGTTGTGGGAGTTACTTATGCCAGGCTTTTGCTGTCGTAGGGTGAAGTGGAGTTCAGGAGTGTTCTATTTATTCCTGGAATGGGACCTCTTAACAATGAAGAAGTAGTGAACCCAAAAACAAAGAATATTCGCTTGTATGTGAAGCGAGTGTTCATTTCAGATGATTTTGATGGGGAATTGGTATGTCCCTCTTTCCTTTTTATTTTCAAGAAGGAAACACAGTGTTTTTTGTATACTCAGTCTCCTCTTATGCTGTTAGTGTTGTTCGGTTCTCAACGCTGCTTGAGTCATATTGGGGTACATTCTCTGCTTTTTGAACTTATTATAAACGCTCTGCTTGTGATTTTGTTTGCAGTTTCCTCGATACCTAAGCTTTGTGAAAGGTGTCGTGGATTCAAATGATCTTCCCCTTAATGTATCCAGAGAAATCCTTCAAGAAAGCCGAGTTGTAAGTTTGAATTCCTTGCTTTTCCTTTTTGACTATCTACTTGTTCTAATGTTCCTTTCTCTACTTGGTGATTTGTCTCTGCTCATAACGGAGTAAAACTCTAACAGAAAATAGACATATTTGCTTACCTAACATGAAGAATATGAAGAATTAACTTTTGGATGACCAAGACCTTTTCACCACTAATGTTCCTGCTCTGGCAGGTGCGGATAATGAGGAAGAGGCTTGTTAGAAAGACCTTCGACATGATTCAAGAGCTTTCTGAAAGTGAAAATAAGGAGGTACACCGCATATTCTGCTGATCTTATAAGTATTCTGTTAATCAGGGACTTCTTGATGGGAAAAATGTGGTTTTCTTCTGCAGGATTACAAAAAATTCTGGGAGAACTTTGGTAGGTTCTTGAAGTTGGGATGCATTGAGGATACCGGAAATCATAAGCGAATTACACCATTGTTGCGGTTCTATACTTCCAAGAGTGAGGAGGAATTGACTAGCTTAGATGAGTATGTCGAGAATATGGGTGAAAACGAGAAGGCCATATATTATCTGGCAACCGATAGCTTGAAGAGTGCCAAGACTGCTCCATTCTTAGAGAAACTGGTTCAGAAGGACATTGAGGTGTGTTCTCTTTTTTCTTCTTGTTGTGTGCAGATATTCTGTACTTTATTTTGTCTCATTTTCAAGAGTATTCAGCCATTTTATGACATCAGCACCCTGTAGGAAGCATCTAATTCCATACTCGATACAGGTTCTTTATCTGGTTGAACCCATCGATGAAGTTGCTATTCAGAATTTGCAGACCTACAAAGAGAAGAAGTTTGTAGACATCAGCAAGGAAGATTTGGAACTTGGTTTGTAGTTTTAGTTCATGTCCTTTTTACTCTTTCAATCACGAAATTAACCCATCACTTGAAAATATATTCCAAATTCATCCGCATAATTTAGAACCGACTGGTGCATGTGATCCTCGTCGGGTTCATCATCCTTTGTTTATCCCATGTTACATCAGGTGATGAGGATGAAGTGAAAGATAGAGAAACTAAGCAGGAATATAATTTATTGTGTGATTGGATAAAGCAACAACTCGGTGAGAAAGTGGCCAAAGTGCAAGTGTCAAAGCGGCTGAGCTCCTCTCCCTGTGTTCTTGTATCTGGAAAATTTGGCTGGTCTGCTAACATGGAGAGGTGTGTTCTTTCCCTGCATAATACTGATTACACCAAATTGCTTTTTTAGAAAGATCTGCATCTAAATTTGTTCTTTTTATTTCCTTTATGTAAGAACTATTGAGTCGTATCTCGGACAAAAATTCACCAATGTTATCTTTGCTCATTCTTTGTTTATTTGATTTTCAGATTTAGGTCTATAACTAATGTATCCTTACTGCAGGTTAATGAAGGCTCAAGCCCTTGGTGATACTTCAAGTTTGGAGTTCATGCGAGGCCGGAGAATATTGGAGATCAACACTGATCATCCCATTATCAAGGATCTTAATGTAAGAATAACATGGAACGCCTTTTTTAAGTCATTTTCTGATGTGGTGATGGTCTTCCATCTGCGGCACAGTTAACTTGGTTGATCTTCTGTGGAATCTTAAATGATGGCTTCTCTTATTCTAGGCTGCCTGCAAAAACGCACCCGATAGCACAGATGCTAAGAGGGCAGTTGACCTTCTGTATGACACGGCTTTGATCTCGAGCGGATTCTCTGTAAGCCTCAACATGTTTTTACTGTTTTGACGATGCCTCAGTCGTAGAATCCGGGGAAATTTCTAACTGGTCGTCCCCCTCTTTGCTTCTTGTTTCTGTTGCAGCCTGACAGCCCCTCAGAGTTGGGGAACAAAATATACGACATGATGGCTATAGCCCTTGGTGGCAGATGGGGAAGATCAGATGAAGACTCTGCCGAGAGTGTTACCGAAGATGGCTCCGCCGAACCGAGCGGTTCGACCTCGTCCACAGCGGAGGCTGAGGTGGTGGAGCCATCGGAAGTAAGGACGGAGAGTGACCCTTGGAACGACTAAACCCATTTCGCCTCCAGAACCATACTAAGGATTTTGATTAGTCTTCAGGGACGAACAGTTTTGTGCTTGGAGAATTGGGAATCCGCACCAATTACTCAAAAGGATTATAGAAGATCTGTAGAATGAATTCTGGTGGTTTCCCTGGATATATTTTGCATGAGGTGGCAATCTTGAGGAGAAAATTAAAGGACCGATAATCCAGTGTACTTGGTGCGCTTCCAACATTTCTGAATCACATGTACAATTGAAGGTTGTGCTTGACCCGGGTTAGATCTTAGCATTTACTTTTGAAAAAAGATCATTTGGAAGGAAGCGTCAAAAGTGCAAACCGAAGATTTTTTTGTGTGTACAAAAATATCGTTTAATTGGGAATCGCTATATTAAAATTATTAAGAAAATTCGTTTCTTAATTGCGTAATTACTTCGATCCTAATTCTCTTCTTTAACATAAAAAATAGTTGTTATTGCAACATATTCGGACCAGGGAGAACTCTGTTGGGTTAACGGAGGATTAAAGGAGAAGAAATCCAAACTATAGAGGTAAATTTTATAATCATTTCAATTTTGAGGACTCGTTATTGCAAAACCTCGAAGCATTCGAAGTTCGTCGTAGGTTTAAGCAGGGTTTTAGTTTCACAGAGGCGGCGCCCCCGGCACCTCCCCCTCTGCCGCCCTCCGTCCTCCCGCGGCCTGTTATCGCCGTCTTCTCTGTTTCAGCGTATGCCGACTTCTTCGTAGCCATCGGGAATCTAAACATGTGGAAGTACCTCGGTAAACACGCAAATTCCCCCAAGCTGCGGCTTTTCTTCCGTCCCGCCGGTTCCCTCGGCTGTCCACTGTGCGTCGTTCCCCACGGAGATGTATCTCGGATACCCAATTCGTTTTCCTCGAAAAGCAGTATCCTTTCTCGACGGGTGTTCGGCGGTTTGGCCCAATTTAAGTTCGTTTCGTCGGTTCAAGGTGGGTTCTTGCGTAACTATGGTGCCGCTGCTGAGGCGGTGGCATATGAGGAGGAGTCCGCCTCGTCCGGATCAGACGAGGTTGGGGAGATACTCCATCAGATGTGCGAGCAGGAGAAAGATTTTGGTTTTGGTGGTGGCAGGGATGGGAAGAAGATGATGATGACGAAGAAGGAGCAGCAACCTGGGCACATGCCCGCCGGCATGAGCTCCACAAAGTACCATGCGTTGAAGCGGAGGCAGATAAAGATGGAGACTGAGGCATGGGAGGAGGCTGCGAGGGAGTACCAGGAGCTGCTGGTGGACATGTGTGCACAGAAGCTCGCTCCTAATCTGCCCTACATGAAGTCTTTGTTCCTCGGGTGGTTTGAGCCACTGAGGGATGCAATCGCGGCTGACCAGGAGGATTGTCGGACCAGGAAACAGAAGCCGTCACACGCCCCTTTCTTCAATCTTTTGCCTGCGGATATGATGGCGGTCATCACTATGCATAAATTGATGGGGCTGTTGATGACGGCTGGTGGTGGTAATGGCTATTGTCGTGTCATCCAGGCTGCGTGCCACATTGGAGAGGCCATCGAGCACGAGGTACGTAGCACTTGAATGTAGGTAGTACGCATGCGATGTCAATTTATTCTAAGTAGCTGTTAGACTTCTTGACGGGGTAGTCTTCGTTTAGCATAAGGATCCCATTGGAAGTTGATGTGTCTTATTAACAGTCTAATATTACTGGGTAATAGGAAGGTCTGGGGCATCTCTTGGCGTGAGGGATTATGGCTTCGGTTGGCATATGTCATCTGGTGGTTTACGTGAAAAAGCATCTTTCAATATGCTAATTTAATGGTCTGAGAAGGGATGGGGAGTTTACTTGGTCGTTCATGTATAGATTTAGTGTGTAAAGAGTGTAATGGTGCCTAAACGCTTTGCTGTGGGATCAAGTGGGGATGAATGAAGATAGATCTATTGTTCCCTTCCAGTACTAAAGGAAGTTGCTTCTCAAAATAAAATGAACTCTGGAAAGTGTTGATATCTAAATGTTCCTGTTACAAACTGTGAGCATTCAAGGACCCCCAAAATGAATAATGCAAGATTAGGTTGGGTAGCTCAGACCAAATTAGCCGTATTCTTCAATGCCACCTTATTTGAATTTTTGGTACCATAAGTGGTTCCTCTATGAAGTGTTAGAAGCTCCTGATCTCGAATTGTAATAAAATTTACTGGAATTTGTAGTTTGTTAGAGTAGATATTGTTACTGTCAGCCTTGTCATATCCTTAATGTTACTTTAGTCGGTTGTTCATTGAGGGACTTCTCTATCTACTGTTTTGAAAATAATCTCTCTCCTACAGGCTATGCTGCACAAATTTTTGGAGAACACCAAGAGAAAAGGTGCAAAACATCAGGAGAATGTTGGTGAAACTGCTCCTCTGGAGCCTAATGATGTTCAGGAGGACCCTTTAAAAGCAAAACAGGAGAAACTAAGGAAAAGAGTGACTAAGCTATTGAAAAAGCAGAAGGTGTTGCAAGTGAGAGGGATAGTGAAAGCGCAGGATGAATCAATCCCTTGGGGTCAGGAAAATCATGTTAAGGTGAGCGAGTTTTTTCTCTTTCAGCCAGAACGTTTCATTTGCTGATATCTTTTCTGTTAAATTCGTAGGTTGGTAGCCGTTTGATCCAACTATTGCTGGAAACGGCATACATACAACCTCCAGTTGATCAACTTGGAGATGACCCCCCTGATGTTCGGCCTGCATTTGTGCATACCCTCAAGAATATAACGAAAGATGCACAGTGGGGATCTGTCATGCTAATCTTTCTATGGTCTATTATGATATCATTGAATTGCTCTAACTTATGTTTCTTTTCCAATAGGAAAGGCAGCCGGAGATACGGAGTTATTGAATGTGACCCACTCGTGCGTAAAGGTCTTGAGAAAAGTGTAAGATGAGTGCCTATCTAATGCATCTTTTAACTTTTCTCTTGTTCTAGGTATAGTCTGTTACCTTTTTCCTGCTCCGTTGGATCATGAGATGTTTTCCAATACTAACGCTGGTCTAACATTTTGAGCAGGCCAGGCATATGGTCATCCCTTATATGCCAATGTTGGTTCCTCCTATGAATTGGACTGGGTAAGACATTTGACATAACGCGTTTCACGTAGCATCGAGTTCCGACTTTTTTGTTCTTTCTTAAAGTTGAATCCATAGTATCTATTCCATTTTACCATCTTTTGTAATCTGGATGTAAGCATCGTGTTAACTGTTGGTATTTCCTTTCTATTGTCGATTCTAACTTATTTGAACTTTGTCTAGCTATGCCAAAGGAGCACACTTCTTCTTACCATCCTATATGATGCGAACACATGGAGCAAAACAACAAAGGGAAACTGTCAAAAGGACTCCTATATCCCAGTTAGAACCAGTTTTTGAGGTGTGTAACTCTGGCATCTTTTTTCTTTTCCAAATTCTTGCCTATGTCTGTTGGAAAAATCTCTGGCTAATGCAATACATTTTGTGTATGTATTATGATGCTTCGACTGCAATAGCATTGATCATTGCGTAGTGGAGTATAATCTCTTTCTCATTAGGCATTTGTGTGATGATGTCATGGTCATGTTTCTTTGAAATCTCCCCAGTATGTAGGCGATGTTGTGACTTTCTTGTTAAACTTATTATCTGTCCCATAAAAGAAGAGTAATTCCAGCTTTCTTGGCTTTATAATTTCATGTCTAGCTCTCTTTTAATGGACCTTCCCACCTCTCTCTGTATGTCAGGCTTTGAATACTCTTGGGAACACCAAATGGAGGGTAAACAAAAGAGTACTTGCTGTTATCGATAGAATTTGGGCTAGTGGAGGTTGTTTTGGGGGCTTAGTTGACCGTGAAGATGTAAGTCTTCCTTACACCTGGCAATTTTTTCCGTGATTTATTGGGTATTTCTGTGCTTATTAATCTGTAATTTGCATGAAGGTGCCATTGACTGAGAAACCCGATACAGACAATGAATCGGAGCTGCGAAAATGGAGATGGAAAGTGAAATCCCAGAAAAAAGAAAACCTTGAAAGGCACTCACAGCGATGCGATGTGGAACTTAAACTGGCAGTAAGAAACTATTTTCTGACTACTGTTGATTTTACTATATCAAAGTCGACTTTTAATATGGTATGCCTTGAATGGGAGCAGGTTGCCCGAAAAATGAAGGATGAGGAGGGATTTTACTACCCACACAACCTTGACTTCCGTGGCCGTGCATACCCCATGCACCCACACTTGAATCATCTTGGCTCTGATCTTTGTCGGGGCATTTTAGAATTTGCAGAAGGGCGCCCTCTAGGACAGTCAGGCTTACGTTGGCTAAAGATTCATTTGGCCAATTTGTTTGGAGGCGGTGTTGATAAGTTATCGTATGATGGTCGCATTGCATTTACAGAAAATCATCTGGATGACATTTTTGACTCAGCTGATCGCCCTCTTGAGGGAAAACGGTGGTGGTTGGAAGCTGAGGATCCGTTCCAATGCTTGGCGGTATCCATGGACCTTGCAGGAGCCCTAAGAAGTTCCTCACCAGAGAGTTTCCTTTCACATATGCCTGTTCACCAGGTAATGAATTGTTGCAATGCCATGTCAAGATATTTAAAACTTTCAGCGTATCCAACATTTGGCCAGTTTAGGGAACCAGAATTGTTACCTCGTATGACATTGTCCAGCAGAAAATATTCCATGAGTTATTTGCAAAGGAAGCTGAATCTCCTCTTTTTTCTTCGTGTAAAATATGGAATCTATTGCAATTATCGTGTTGAAACTTTTCTAGACAATGAATATTTGTTTTGTTTTGGGATGGATTGTGCCATCTCTGATGCTGAATTCATATTTGAATGATGCTAGGTGCAGTTCAGAGACTTGCTATTTTACTTATATACAATTTGGAATGAAAATTTTCCTTCTCTAAAAGGAAAGCTAAGGACTAGTTCAGCAGAAATTTCATCCATGCATTTCTCTGTTTTTTTTTTGGGATAAATAGTATCTCTGAAGTTAATTGCTTGCTTTAAGGATTACCAAGATTCATATATTAATTGGGATACCTCTGTTTGGGTTCCCAGACAATCCAAAGTCGCTAAACAAGATCTCTTGCCATTGCACCGCATATATCAATGATGTACTCAAGGTGGTATGCTGGAAGTTTTTGTCCAGCATGCTGTGACCGTTGTACTCTGCCATATGCTGAAACCCACTGTTCCGTTGGCTCTTATGGGAACCTTGTTTTAATTTGGGCATCCATGAAGTTGTTGTTTCAAATTTTATGCCATTGAAACTTATGATCTCCTGCTTTGCTTCAATAGGATGGTTCATGTAATGGACTCCAGCATTATGCTGCAATTGGGAGAGATAAGGTATTGAAAGATTTTTGTCCTTAATCTTAAGTTTGTTTCCTAACCATACATCAGATTGGACCCCTTGTAGAATAAATGTAAGTCATTTTCATGTAGCTATGTCTTGTTTGCCTTGTTTTCATTTTTGTTTTCCTTTGACTATAATACTGCCTAGAGTTTACTGTGCGGCAGAATAATATGAATCAACCCATTGATTCTGGATCTTTGAGCTTATTTGAGAGAGGATATCTCCTACTGGAAAATACCTTTGAAACAGACTTGGCCTATTTTTACCTTTTGGACTACACTTTATTTGTTTAAGGAAAAAACAACTATACATATAAAACTGAGGGAATGAACTCATTGCACAATTCTGATAGGACTGCTAGGATAAGTTTCTTGATTGGAGCTCACGGTCATTACATTACTACTTGGATCTTGGCTTAAGAGAATCTTTTGTACTCTTTTGTAGTTAGGAGCTGCAGCGGTTAATCTAGTTGCAGGTGACAAGCCAGCAGATGTATACTCTGGAATTGCTGCCAGGTTCTCTTTCTCTCCCTTCCCTCCGTCCATGTCCTTACACTTAACCCTGAGATTAGGTTTGCGTTGTAGTAGCCAAAACATCCTTGGAAGCACACCCGACCTACTGTATTGTTGGAGAACACTTTTCTGATTTTCTTTGCTTGATCAGTTTATAATTTAAGTAGTCCAGGCAATGAGAAGATAATGTGTTGTCTTCTGTGCTTTCTCCTGGTAGGGTACTTGCCATTATGCGGAGAGATGCAGAAAAAGACCCTGCAACATGTACCGATGCGATTCATGCCAGGCATTTACTCCATCAGGTATGCTTTGCAGGTTGCAACTTGAGAATTGTTGACTGTTTTATTTTCATTCTGTTTTCACTGTTGCCATAGCTAGCTGTATATACTCGTCAAAGAGTGCATAGGTAGCTTTCCTTGTTAGAACAAAGAGCTTTGATTAAAAATTGCACGGAGATGGTTGATTGGCTAGGGTTTATATATTATGCTTGTTATGTGTGTGATATGTTAAAGGCTGTAACTGCACTGAGGCATACTCTTAAGGTTTGCTCGGAAGGTAGAGGAAATAGAGGGAAACGTTTAATTATGTGAGTGGTTAATTTTTTTTTAAATACACGACGTTCTTCCATTCACATCTGATTACACTAAGAAAATGAAGTATTTATGAGGAGAGTATGGAAAGATACATGCATGTTGTATCTTCTTTTGGTGGATAATGCTGCATACATGAGATTGATTTATAAAATACCATGTTATGTTAAGGTGGACCGGAAATTGGTGAAGCAGACTGTGATGACCTCGGTGTATGGTGTCACGTACATTGGTGCCCGTGACCAAATTAAGAGGAGATTGAAGGAGCGTAATTCCATTGCCGATGATACAGAGTTATTCGCTGCATCTTGCTACGCCGCAAGGGTAAGTACATGACACTGATAAGCATTACTTGTCAATTGAGATTTTCACTGGTTTATCTTTTCACCAACAGACCACATTGACGGCCCTGGGGGAGATGTTTGAAGCGGCAAGAAGCATAATGAACTGGTTGGGAGATTGTGCCAAGGTAGTAATTAACGTGATCATATTGCTGAATATCAATTGCACTTGTTATGAACTTTCCCTGCTCTCCAATTCCAAATTTCTAGTCATCAGAGAACTCCCAGGAGAATGTCAAACGAACAGCTCTTAGGTCATTTGCTTTTGACTTGAACAAATAAATACTTCGTGGATAGGTCATTTTTCGTGCAATGGCAGAAGCTTGTTCCCTCAATGGTTCTGTCACTGGATTGATCTTAAAATGCCATTGTTCATCTTGCTTGTTTTGGGACAACGTAGATAAGTTTATTATCTGTTGTCATGGTTGCCTTGAACCTTTTGCGGGCATTATGAACAAATTGTGGCTTTTACTGGAAGCTGTCACTCTTTAAACATTTTCTTTTTGTTGCATGAACACTTTATGACGGAATTTGTAAATGTAATCAGGTCATAGCTTCTGAAAATAAAGCAGTGCGTTGGACTACTCCACTTGGACTACCAGTTGTCCAACCCTACTGGCAACATGGAAGACATCTGGTAGGCTTATTGAAAATTGTTCTCGTTATGAAAATGATTCCTAACAAAATTTTTGGAATCTCATGCTTTTCGCTTTATGAAACACGTTGTTGCAATTGTTCTCATAAAGCAGCTGGTTATGTGACATGCAGATTAAAACCTCTCTCCAGGTTCTGACACTTAAACGAGAAACTGACAAGGTAATTCTTCTATCATCTTCTATCTGGTTTTGATCCCAAAAATTTCAGATGCTATTTGCTCACCGAAATGAAATTGGGAAATCAGACGCGTACTTCTTGGGATATTGTTTTTATTACTTAGAGAATGCGTCTTTCTGAGGGAGAATTGTTGATGAAGATTCCGCATTTCAATAGCAATAATGTTGAAGGATATATTCTGAGTATTAGTTGTCTGACTGCCCTGTTGATATCTGCTTCTTCTAAAATATCAGATTTGAGATTAAGCTGTTTCGTGATGTCCTCAGGTCCTTGTAAAACGGCAGAGAACAGCTTTCCCCCCAAATTTTGTCCACTCGCTTGATGGTTCTCACATGATGATGACTGCAGTGGCTTGCAAGAATGCTGGATTAAGTTTTGCAGGTGCTTGTCTTGTTCTCTTCTCTCTCAGGATTTATACCTTTTCTCTTGTTGGTTCTAACTTTTCTTTTGATGTTTGTTCAGGTGTCCATGATTCTTACTGGACACATGCATGTGATGTTGATGAAATGAACAGAATACTACGAGAAAAGTTTGTTGAACTTTACGAAGCACCAATCCTTGAGAACGTAAGTATCATCGTTAAATGTGCATTCTGTGCTATTTTTGTCTCACATGCTTCAAAATTTGCTTGGGTCTATCTATAAAGTTCATTTATCAGGCTATTTAGCTAGACGTTTAGAACAATCAATGTGGCTCGTCCTTGATCTGCGTTGCAGACTGTAAGCTAGATCTTTTATGATTCAATTAGTGGAAAACTTGAGTCCCTATGCACCTTGCATGTTATATTTAGATATCTTACGTTAGAAGATTTTGCTACCAGTGGATAATGGTGAATACTAGGTTTTTGGTATTGAATCGATCATGTCAGAACCTTTTCCATTTCTTTAATCGGTGGACATTTTATACAGAGGTTAGTAAGTCGTAATTCTTCCTAGTCAGCATTTTTATTATTATCTTTTTGCATCACTTCCTATTTATATCCTCATCACTTCCTATTTATATCCTTAGCTTAGTTGCATGTAGTCTTCGGTCTTCTTTCAAGAAAGGTCCAATGATTCAGTAATCTTAAAATTATGTAGTGATGGATCACGTCGGTTTTTCGGGCACTATGATGAACAAATAGCTTTTGCATTTGCAGTTGTTAGAGAGTTTTCAGAAATCTTTTCCGTCATTGAATTTCCCTTCTCTGCCGGAGAGAGGAGATTTTGATCTAAAGGAAGTGCTAGAGTCCCCTTATTTCTTCAACTAG